>VWZU01014238.1:1016575-1099622 GCA_013397095.1 Sterrhoptilus dennistouni | reverse complement strand
TGGTGGGTTGGGAGGGAAGTGACATATAAATGTGCATACTTCATAACAGGAAAAATGTAAGAAATCTCTAAGTCTTGCTGACAGTGCTTTAGTCTCAGTCTAAGGGTAAGCTCTAAAATAGGTGGGCAAAAATTTCTTTGATCATGCATTAAAGTGTGGAAGGTAACACAGCTAAACTGAGGAGAAAACGTGGGATGGGTATTGCTTGATAAACTCAGGATGAAAGAGCCTTTTTGGTTTCCTATCCTTCTGACTTCAAAGGAAATCAAAATGTGAGTAGGAACATATTTTTTTTGCCTTCAATTCCTAGGACAGTCCCACTCCTTTAATGTAATTTGAAAATGAGAACAAATTCAAGTAAAACTAATTGACAATCTCTAAAAAGAATCAGAGAAAGAAAACTTGATTCAGCTCTTCTGCTTGAGAAAAGATATTTCTTGATCAAATTACATTAAAACAGTAAGGATCTTTTTTTTTCTCTCTTTCTTTGTAGAAATACCTTCATTTGATTTCCAAAAATATTGCCATGATGAACTGAGCATATTGCTTGCTAAGTAACTAATATGGAGGATAGATGAAAACAAATAAATTGGACATACCTGTATTTTATTTTTTGGATTTTTCATCAGTTAGTGAACCACAAGTGATTGGACTCAATATATTTATAAAAACAGAATGTCATCCTAGAACATGGTTCCACGCCAAAGCAGTTGTCTGCTCTATCTGCTTGCAAACACAATGCTGTGTCTTTAGCAGCTCTATCACAGATACCTTGCAGAGGATTTTCGTAGGGCCCATGCACAGTTCTCAGCCTTCTGCTGTTGTAATTCAGAAAGGCAACAGGGTTTTAAAAAATATTTGTATCTGAGCTTTATCTTTCTTAAATCTCTTTGTCTTGACATTTCTTTTTGCTTCATACTAATTTTCTCTTGTAAATGGCTGCTCTTGGTCCTACATCCATTGAGGTCTAGCTGGCCTGAGGCTGCCAATTTATGCCTTTCTCATTCAACAAGTTCTTCAGGGACCTCACTGGTTCTCTTTGTAGAGAAAAGGGCATTTTTCACTGCCACTATCATGTGCTGAACCTGCTGTAGTTGAGCTTCTGGAGGAGTTTCATTGGCATAATCAGTTCTGGAAACCTGCCTATAATACATCGGAAGTGACAGGCATGTAAATACAGATATGACTGTCAAAGTCTGGTAATGCACAACCATAAGGATGCTCTAAGAGCATGTTTCTGTTATTAGTTAGCTACTTTCTGTGGAGAAATCTGCAGTTGAAGAACACAGTTGAAGAACTTACTGGCAGTCCTTTACCTTATCTTTTCTGTTCCAGCTCCAGCTGTTTATTCCCTGGATGCTAATACAGCATAGTCTTTTTTATCAGTGGCTGCTTCATAATTTCTGTGGCTCACAGTCCTTTGTCTGATATCTACTAAATCTTCTAGCCCTGAGCCCAGAGACTTCCCATTCATGTTTTTATTTTTCCCTAGAGACAGAATGAGTAACTCCTTGGCTGATGCCCAGTTTGTAGCTATCTGGAAATCTCATGTTTTGGGAGTACTTGCTTTTTAACATATTTACATATTTCATATGCAATATAGGCAAGGACACCATCTTGGCTTTTACCAGGAGTCCTGCAGACCAAGTTCTGGCCTAATGGAAGATGCATGAATATGCCCTACCTATGAACATTTACACACACCATCATGAGAGGTTTCACTTGTGAGGACAGTTACCATTTCTTTCTGTGCCAGCTGAGGCTCCTCTCCTTTCATCATCTCTATTGCTGTGCTTCTTTCATTATGTGCTTCTCTCTGACATTGCCTGTCCATTCTGCTTGGAATGGAAGTCAGCAAGGTCTTGTCCCTGTAAAAAAAATCTCCACCAAAATTGCCAAGACAGTAGTAGATGTGGTCCAAAGCACAATTTTCTTAGTTCAAAGGAAAAGATGTCTCAGAAAATGCTATATATTGATTTTCTTTTTCTTGTTTATGAAGAAGGTACACAAAGGGTGAACAAAAAGGGGTTTTTTTTGTATTGGTATAACTGGATAAATCCCAGCCCAGGTCAAAGTTGTCTCTCACCTTCCTCCTGAAGCTATCTTTCTTTGCTTCCATGACAACCTTCATCTGCTACTATAAACATATCTACCAATATAGGTGTTTGCTGTTACATTCATTTCTCCTGGCAATCTAAGCAAGAAGTAACTCAGATTCAAAAGATTATCCTTCATAGCCACTCATCTGGTATGGAACATCTAAGTGAGGCAAATGTAGTGGCATGCAGGATTAGGCTTGGAGTTTGCAAGGAGCATCAAGTACAACATAAAATGATCTGAAACTTTCTAAGAATGATTTTGAAAGCTTAAAGATGAGAATCTTCACATTACTCCTACTTGCTCAATGGTAGCTGGGTTAGAGGGCATAAGATTTGGCTTCCTGGACACCTTTGCTGGATACCTTTGCTGGATCACAATGCTGAGAGCTGCTTGTGAGGATGGCAATACCCACGCATGAGGAAAGCAGTTGTGAACTCTGTGCATCTGTGTCTCTGTGCATATCTTATATGTGTGTCTCCATTTCCAGCACAGGAGAGAATCCAACAATATTTCACCCAAATGAGAAATGTTATTCTGCAGATTAAAGCCACGCAGTGCCTGGTTTTGTCTTTATTTATGCCTTTCTATTTCCTTCTCTGCTGACATGGGTGCAGATGCCGGGAAGCACTGAAGGACATAATTGGCGTTGTGAAAAATTATTGGGAAGCCAGGACGTTCCCTTGCAGTGATCCCCCCCTTCTCTTTCCCATCTGTCACCATCTAATGTGACAAAGTTTTTATCGGGCATTGAGGCAGAGGAGATTAAAAGTAAATACTGCAATCAGGAAGCAGCTGGGGGGAAAATGTAACACATTTCACACTAAGCTGAACAGCTCATCAACTTAGCCTTGTATATCTACGGCGGATGAGAGGGAGGGAGGGAGGGCTGCAGGGGGATGGTGTGGTTCAACACGCTTCTCCACACTGGGAGTCTGAAGAGGATCCTGTACAAACAGGACTTGTGCTTTCTGGCACTTGCATGGGAAGTGGGAAGGAAGAAACCTCAGGAACCCTGTAGTTCTCAATTTGCTTTTGCAACAAGCTCCTGTATAACACTGTTTTCTCAGTCCTCAGTTCATGTATTTTTGGACTGTCTTCGTGATACCGGTGCTACTACATCCTATTCATCTAGAAAGGCTTTACCAGACATCTGTCTCTGGTTGTTGTGGGCATCCAAATGCCATGCCATCTCTGGGGAGCTGCAGGATGAAAAGTTTGTTGGCTACAGGCAGATACAATAATGTTTCAGGCTCATGAAACTGGACACCAAGATATTTAGTATGCACTGTGCTGGGCACTGTTATACTCTGTCCAAACTGATCTGCCTGCAAAGGCCAAGAAACTGAAAACTTTGTATCATATTGCTTTATTCTTATTTGTGCATATAAAACTTTAGGTTGTTGAGCACTACCAATCATATTTTCTTCTTGCAAAGCTTTTGGAAGTATTTGTTTTCATTCCCAAAAATGTTGCCTACTTCTTCATTTTTTGCTGAGCTCATGTGATGATATCATGTGAGCTCAGTGCTATTGAATATGAATAGGCTGGTGCATGTGGGGGACTGTGAGAAGCTTCTCCTTATCCCTAGGATAAACAAAGCTTTAGAAAGTGATGCAGGCTCCCCTAGTATCCCTGCCCCTGTGAATGTGTCACCTGCTATGAAAGGTCGGGATCTTCCTGCTTCAGAAGAATCTCAGTTTCCAGCATTTGTGTGGTCTTTGGCTTTATAGCTGTGTGCCAATAAAATCTAATCTCTGTCATTTTGGCTGTCATTTCCCATAAGGCATTTTTTCTTCAATTTTGCTGAGAAATTCCTGTTTCTTTAATTAATTTTATGTGATTTCCCTAATTTACAATTACTTTGTCATTTTCATGTCAGTTGCTTGTCAGTGTTGATGAGATGTCCTGTCACTGTTAACAAGTTTTCTAAGGATAAAAAAATCCTAAAATCTTTACAGCTACTTTCTGAACAGTTGGATTGAACAGTGTCTCCTAACATGGAAGTCCTTTTGCTATGCTTGGTAATCTTTCAGGATTCCTAAAACTATAGACAATCTTGGCTCTGAGGTAAGTTATTGTGGCTCTTGTAGTTTGTTTTTTTGTGTTTTTTTAGCGGCAGTCTTCAGTTTTCAAACATTCCTGGTGGAGCTGTGGTGGGGAGCCACCTGGTTTGGCCTTATGTTGCCTTCTGGTGCCCTGCTCTGGTGGTGTCACTTCTGGGGCTATCCAGCTAGAAAACCTTGACCAGGTTGTAGAACATATGCCAGCAGTATGGATTTTGTCTGTATAAGGACACTTTCATCATTGGCTAGAGAACCCTTTTATCTCTGTAGTGTGAAAGTAATAAGGTAAGGATGTCAAGCTGAGAAGGCTTGATGTGATCTAAGAACATGCACTTGCAGCCCAGAAAGGCAAACATCTCCTGGGCTGCATTAAAGGCAGCATGTCCAGTACTCTTCTACTCTGCTCTCCTGGGACCCCACTGGGATTACTGCATCCAGGTCTGGGGTCCTCAGCACAAAAAAGATGCAGACCAGTTAGAGACAGCCTAGAGGAGTGCCACAAAGAGGCTGAGAAGGATGGAGCACCTCTCCTATGAAGGTGGGCTGAGAGTTGGGGTTGTTTGGTCTGGGAAAAAGAAAGCTTTGGGGAGACCTTAGAGCAGCCTTCTAGTGTCTAAAGGAGGCTACAAGAAAGCTCAAGAGGGACTTTTTACAAGGGAATGTACTGATAGAACAAAGGAGAAGGGCTTTGAAGTGAAAGAGGGTAGGTTTAGATTGGATATTAGAAAGAAAATCTCTACTGTGAGGGTGGTGAGGCACTGAAACAGGTTGTCCAGAGGAATTGTGAATAGCACATCTCTGGAAGTGTTCATAGTCAGGTTGGATGGGGCTCTGAGCAAGCTGGTCCAGTGGAAGGTGTCCCTGCCCATGGCAGGGGGTTGAAACCAGATGATCTTTAATATCCCTTCCAACCCAAATCATTCCATGGTTCTATGACTTACAATAAGGCAAAGGGCCATTATTATACTTTCTTCAGTATCCGTGCATTATAAAAACTAGGTAACTTCCTGAGATTTTTTTTTCCTGTGGCTCATATGAGATCAATAACTGCTTGCTAGTGTTTGGCAGCTAAATTCTCATAGTGGTGTCTGTCACAAGCAAGTACCAGCCCTCATTATGGACTGCTTGTGTGGTCTTCTGTTGATGCAATTATATGCTTTATCTCAGGTCAGTGGGCCTTGATCTGGTCTTCTGTGTCATTGTTTCTCCAAATATCTGAAGGGCACCGTCATCTTACAGACCAGAACTGGAAGCCTTGCTCTTACAGTCTTTCCTCTCATACTGGCATCAGAGCCAGAAAGAGAAAAAGGAGCCACTGTCATGCAGAACATAAGATACAGAGAAAATAAAATGAGGAGGGTGGAGCTTGGGAAAAATGCTGGATGCACAGAGGAATGTGTGTGGGAAAGATCAGACTGGACCATGAAACCCTCTAAGGATGGAAGGTTTTTGTACCTATAGCCTTCTTAAAACTTCATTTGATGTCCAGAAGATTTTACATTTTTGGTATTGTGTAATGTATTGGGCAAACTACTAGAGCTGACCAGAATAGAGACAGGACACACATAACTTGGGGGCTGACAACAGCTGCATTGGCTTTTACCTATCAAGAAACTGCTGGATAAATCCTCCCATGTGTTCCACCTGCCTCAGGAACACATGCTACATAGGACCTTTCAGGCTGATGCTGTCAATCCTCTGGAAGGATTTTTTTGCCCTGTCTTAACCTGTGCCATATTTCTTTTCAGCTCTGGCATTATTAAAGATTATGACAAATGGTCCATAATGTAATAAAGGACGGATTTTTTTTTCTCTTTTTATTTTTGACTGTATTTACTGCTGCAATATGTCAGCATGCTCATTCTGATAGGCCAAGAAAAAAAAGACAATGGTCAACACCTGGAAAGATTTATGTAATTCTAGGACTACACTATTACCTTTTACATTCAGATATCTATGAGCTATTTTGTTGGGTTCCAAGAGAACAAATTTTGGTTAAAATCCCTGAGGAGGTGGGTCTCTCACCCACACTGAATAATTTGGCATGACTTGGTCTTTGGTCAGATTAGAACCAACATTTGTACTGCACCCATTTCAGAAGTGATACACTGGAGAAAAGGTACGTACTCGTGTTACACCGTGGCAAGAGCCATGTCTGGTAAGAGCCACTGTCAGCATCTCATTTTCACAGGCATCATATTTATTAGAGAATCTCTTTTTTTGTTTGTTTGTTTGTTTTGTCTTGTTTTGTTTTTGGTTTGGTTTTGGTTTTTTTAATGCACCTCACTTAATTCTCTGACAAAGTCATGGAGGCAGAGTTGCTGTTGCTCCTTTAAAGCTTTTAGACTGGGTGGAGAAAATATTTGATTACCTATCATCTCAGTCATTAATTCCCTGCTTCACTCTTTACCCCTTACATTTGGAAATGTAAAGGCTAGTTCCCAGATCTGGGATGCCCTTTTGATGGGGAACAACAGCAGCTGATCAACCCAGGCACATACCTGGTGCATTGCCTTTCCCGCTCCAAGTTAAACAGAGGAGATTGGAACTGGATGATTTGCTTCAAAAACATTAGTACAGAGCATCATATTGTGGCTAAATATTTGCTCAAAATTCTTCCCAGGAAATTTGCCTGAGCATTTCTCCTGTTTATTTTTTTTGCAACCCTTAAGATGCACAAGCAACCTATATTTATGGCTACTGATGTTTCCTTGCTGGTAGTTTTCTGTTAAATAGTATTTTTATTAAAACAGAAGGAAGTGATGGTTTTTAGGAGCCTGGGGGTTCAGACATGTGAGCAGGCAGACTCAGCTCTGGGTTGTGTCCTCTCCAAGAAATGTTTTACGGCAAGAAGCATTATTAGAAGTAGCGCAGAAAGTAGTACTTTTCTAGGGTTAGGTGGATGCTCTCCTGCTGAAGATTCTGCCTTTTGGATAAGACATAGAACTGAAGTTCTGAGCTCTTTCATATTTTTGTATGTTCTCCCTGACTCTCTGCTGGGTGCATTGCTTGTGCTTTGTTTGGGCAATACCAAGTACTGTGATGAAGTGCAAGTAACTCAATGGGATTTATACGAGCTTATGAAGCAGAGAATAAACCCCATAGTTTGCACAGTAAATCAATTTGTAAAGTGCTTTGGGATCTTTCTGGATGAAAGGCCCTATATAAACGTAAGTCATGACCATTCATCATTATTGAATATGAAATAGAGATATACACTCTATCAAGCTAGAAGCAATAGGCTTGGGCTCATGATTGCTCACAGGATCCAATCAGTCATCAGATCACGACACAATGCAGCTAGAATAAAAAAAGAAAACCCACAGCAAATCATTTCAAGCAATGCAATTAGTGGGCATCCAGTATAAATAGTGATCTCGGTCAGGAAGACTGGGCTTTTCCTGAGCAGTAGAGTTGATGCCAGAGTGTTAGCAGGGGAAGGAAAGATTCCTTGCCAGCAGTGCACCATATAAACCTATAGCTGCACCATATAAACCTACAGCTAGATAAGAAAACATTGTATCTGTGCTTTTCAGGACTGGCTTTCCATTTGGGAAATGAAATAGAAAATGGTTCTGTAAAGAAAGTGTTAGCTTTTATTCTACGAGCCACAGGGAAGCTCATTTTTTGCATCAAGTTGTAGTCCAGGCACCTAGTGTTGTCACCTAAACTTGGTTGTCAGATGTAGCATCCATGGCTCTTGCAATGCAACATGCACATGCATGGCAGGGTATATAATCTATTTCTGCTGCTTATCCTTGAAGATACTGACTGCTGTCATGTGCTCTGTTTTGTGACAATTAAGTCAAAACATAGACTGCTCCAGTCCTTTGCTTCAAGAACCAAGCAAACTGAGGGCTTTCTTCACTTGTGCTAGGGTTCTTTCTGTCTGTATATTTGCCTTCTGAGGCAAGGCTGTACTTTGTATGAACTTCCTCTCCTCCTCCTTTCTGTTGTGGTGATGTATCTGTCTCAGACTGCTGTGATGCTGTGGGTATAATATTATACTCTCATTTCCTGGTTTTTTGTTACGTAAGAGAGATTGAGCTTTTATAAAATATAAGGGAAGGAGGTGAAAACTGAAATACGAAAGTGAAATGAGAAATATGAAGGATCCCATTTCATAAAATATGTCTTACCATATCAGCTTATGAAGCATGGGAAATTCCCATCAGCTCTTCTATTGCCATGACCACCACGCTGCTGCCTCAGATTGTATATAGTCTAGTCTATAGTCTCCTATATTGTCGCCTGCAGCTCTCTTCATCTCTAGTACAAGCTTGCAGCCTGACATGTTCTGAAATCACTGGATGGAGCAGATACAGTGTCTTAGACTACCCTTCTGTGCCAGAGGTGCTGCTAACACAATTCAATATCCCATCAGAAGTATGACTGTAGGGAAGACAGGTGGAAAAGGCCTGCTTGTCGTCACTGCTCCATATTGTGGTGCCCTCTCTGGAGAGCTAGACTGTTTTCTATTGCTTTCTTGACAAGATAGGCCATCTTTCTTCCCCTTCTCTTTCTGCTCATGTAAACTCATAGTGAGATGATGGGAATGCTGAACTCCTGACTTTCCTCCACCCCTCACTCCCCAGCCTTGGCTTTGAACTAGATACTGTGAACCAGAGGCCTTTCTTTTGCCACAGGGTAGAGATTATGGTGCAAGGATGTGTCCTTTTGCTTCCTTTGACTCTGGTAACAAATATTTGGACCTTGTTTCCTCTCCCCAGTGGAGCACAGATGATCAGGCTGTCCTGCTGCATCTGGTCCATAAGGCCTCAGAGAAGGCAAAAGTTGTGGCATCTGACACAACCATTTAACGGTCAGATACTGCATTAGGAAAAAAGTAAAGTAGGAAGTGGGGGAATACAATTTGTAAATTATTCCCAAATATGCCCTAAATTGTCAGTTGCAAACAAATTCAGCTGCCCTCCCATCTGTTTTCTGTTCTGCACATGAGGTGTATTTACTACCCTTGAATTACAAATCACATGTTGACTTTATGTTGTTGCTAAGGCTTATCAAAAAGTACATGCAATTTTTGCAAGAAGTGTGGGTTAGAATCCATATTGTTAGAGAGCAGCTCTGCAGTAAAGGACCTGGGGGTTCAGGTATGCAAGCTGAAAATCAATCAGCAGTGTGACTTTGAGGTAGTGAAAGCTGAGCACATACTAGGTTGCATTAATGGGATTTTATCCAGCAACTCAACGAGTGATTATTCCGCTCTATTCAGCAATCACAGGACTGTACCTGTAGTCTTGTCTTAATTTTTGGACTTCTTAGTATGGGTAAGATGTTGACAAAGCAGAGCAAGTCCAGCCAACAATGACAAAGGTGTTTAGAGGACTGGAGCACATGAGATAAAATCAGAGACTGGAAGACCTGAGTTTATTCAACTAGGAAGAAAAAAACTAGAAGAGGTCTAATTGCAGTCTTCAACTACCTACGGCTAGTTAAAGAAAAGTCAGAGAGAGTCCCAGAGAAAGAATGAGAGTCAATGAATACAGCCTGCCACAGGGGAATTATGATAGCTCTAAGGAAAAAGTTCTTCATAATGGGAGTGGTTACAGAGAGGCTGTGTTCTTCAGAAGAGCCTCACAATTCACCCTGAGCAGTCTGATCTAAGTCTGAAGTTGAGCCTGCTTTGAGAGGGATTTGCATCAGAAGACCTCTAGGATTCCTTTCCAGTCCTTATTTTCCAACCCTAATTCTGTGATTCTAAGTGTGACTTACAATACAATTACACTAAATTATGCAGTGAGCTAATCTGAAACCTGGCGTAGCAGACTAAAACCAATTCTTTGCTTTAGCCAGAGAAGTAGACAAAGAGCTGAATGATGTACATGAGTTTTGGTTCTTTAGCCTTCTCTTGAAATGAGTCAGAAGAAAAGCCTGAAGAAAAGGCTCCCTGAAGTCAAGACATGCTTTATTTGGTATTATACAATGGGTTTTTCTTGTTGAATGTTTGCATGTGTATGAACTGCCCTCATACACCTAGCCAATGGTGAGTTTCAATGGTATTAATTAGAACTAGAGGGGAAAAGTGTGCCCCTGTGAGTTTATTTGTGCTTGATAACTACCTTAAAGAACTGAGTAGCATAAATAAGGGGTCATAATCAGAGATTGAAATCCCTGCTGTGTAAAATGCCCTGCTGAACAGAGAATGCCATGGAAGCTAGGCTTGCAGTCAGACATTGTTTAATGTCCTTTTGATTGTTTTTGTGCTGCTTTATTCTGTCAGAGGCAGTACAGAGTACCATAATCTTTCTTCAACTCTGCTAACTGAGAGAGCTTTTGGAAACAGAAATTCTGAAAGAGTTCCTGTAGTTAGTGCTAAGTTTCAGGTAGTATGAGAAATGCATTTGTACTCTCTCTCTGTGAGCCTGCTTCCAAATGTTTGCTTATTTTTACTCATTTTCTGCTTACTATTTTTAAAATAGTCTAGAGGTAGGACTTGGTCTTCTGCAAGCTGTGGCCAGCAGCACATCCTGTGTCCTGGGATATTCAAAAGCATAGGGAAAACTTTCCTAGGGAACCTGTGCTGCAGTGAAAAACATTACCCATAGATATGATGGAAGTTCAATCCTTGGAAGTTTCCAAGACTCAGCTAGACAAAGGCACAGCTGACAAGTTCTAGTGATGGTAGATGTCCCACTATGTGACTGGACTAGATGTCCCCCAGAGCTTCCCTCCAAATGATTTTATGAGGTCACTGCATTGTGATAATGCCTCTTCTCTGCAGACCCCTGTTCTCACAGGAGAAGCAGATATATTTATAGGATAACCAGGTGTCTTATATCAAGGAATGCTGCAGGGACTGCTTGAGCTGAGACAAGTGATCTGTGCTGCACCTTGGGGCTAGCCTGGGTTTGAGATGGTGTGGTGTGAAGATGCTTTAGGTGCTGTATCTGTTTTCTTCTGTGAAACTGCTGGCTTGCTGCATCTCCACATCAGCTTGCCGCCATGTTCTCACTCTGTGTATCAGAGGCATGGAGCCAGCAGCAGCCTTGGGAATTGCTAGAGAAGTCAGTGTGTGTTTCTCATAACCTTGCAGAACTCAGCCATTTTTTCCACTTCACTCTGGAGTTTTTGGCCTCAAGCTAAGAACCACCCTAAGAAGGTCAAACTGTAGTAGGCAGCAATAACCCATTCTCTCCTGAAAATCAAGAAGAATATGAAGGATCCATGGTTCATCCAGCCTAACAATTGATGACACTTGCAGCACCATCTAGCCTTCTGCACTGAAGATACAATATTTAATGGGAAGACTAAGGCCTGTTGGAGACAACTAATTAAGCTGATAGATGACCTCTACGTCTGCTTAGCGAAATCAGTGTTGGTTCCACTACAACATCCTTGTCTGAGTGTGGGACCAGCTCATTACAGTTTGGCTGTGAAGGTAGAGAACTGGTTTAAAATGAGATTTTGGTTGAACTGGTAAGCCCTTTTCATGTATACAAGTGTTTGTGTATTATTTTCAAGACTTCACTGCTAGATTTATATGGATGAAAATGTTTCACTCTTAAAATTAATTGTTAGGATGGGCTTCACTGCAGTGGTGTATTACCAAGGCTGCAAATAGATATGTTCTGCTCTTCTTGGGTTTGATAGACAAAACCATGGAGATTGGCTAACCTCATGTTGCTGGACCAACAGTGAATATGAGACCAGTTATTGTGTCACAGACCAATTCCATTGCTTTGCTTTTGTACATTTCGATGTTGTTAGATTACACAGCCGCCTCTTGGGTAGGACATGCCAACCCTTTCCAGGAGGAAGCATGATGGCTCTGCAGGGACACACGCACACATGCAGTAGCTGTGTGCTTGCTGGCTGAGTGCTTACCCAGGTTTCACACCAGGATCTCTGGAGGAACAGCCCAGAGTTCTCTGTGTTGCACAGACTTGAAAATATCTTTTTAGAAATTGGTTTCCACTGCACCATGCAAGAATTTCCCAGATCCTTCTGAGGCTGTAGGCACAAGTGCTCTCTGTGTGCCAATGTACCAAGTGAGTCCAAGTGTGCTTCCCCTTCAGCCCATCCCTGCCTATGACTGAGCTGTGGGACAGTGTAAGTGCTCTTCTGCTTGTGATGCATTACTTATTGCAAGAACATTCAAAGGAAGGTAATGGAAATGTGATTGAGTGATTTAACTGAACAGTGCACTAAGCACTGAAAGTTTGTCAGGCTTGAGGTCTTCTTCTTTTTAAAAAATGAATAAATTCAAGCATTGGTGAGCCACAGCAAAAAAAAAAAAAAAAAAACAACCAAACTTGTGCTAATATTGACAGGATTATGTTTCAGGAAACACACACATTGAGACTTAGAGGCAGCAAAACAGTCAGCCCTCAAAATTGTGTTGTGCATGGAGACTGTGGGGATGTAAAATGCTGACATGAACAGGGGCTTCTTTAACATATTATGACCACAGTATTTGGTTCAGGTTGTTTGGGGTGATCCTGTTGTGCTATGTAACTATATGTGTGCTGGCATGGCAGACTGATGAAGAGATCAGTTTGTGCTGAAATACATGATATGCTCACTAAATCAGTAACTGTAATTTCAAGTAATCAGTTAAAAACAGTCTGGAATATATCACTCTTTGTATGTACACATTCCACCCTCACCCCTCAGCTGGAAACCATCTTGTATCACATTTAAAAGGAAAAAGCATGACTTAGGACTTTGTACAGAATCCCAAGCTATTCTGCAGCACATCATGAAGTTGTTATCTGTTATTAAGAAGTTATTGATCAGAACTCAGGACCTTTTCCATTTATAACGCAGCTTTCTCAACATTGAAACAGAGATAAGTATTATGCCCACTTTTTATCCCTTGGGCACGCCCTGATCGATCTTTAAAATGGAGTCACAGGACGCACCACACCCCAATGGACTGTGTGGCCTGTTCCAGGACTTCCTCTGGCCCTGGGCTTTTGGAACTTTCTTCTCTGATATCTTCTTACCCCTTTTCAGAAGCTCACTATAAGTGATGGTAAGGCCTCTTCTTGGTGTGGTTTGAGCTTTCAGCCTCATTGCCTTTGGAAAAGGTAGATATACCTGATCTGTTAACTTCTGCTCTGTCCCTGTGAGATCATATCTGTTGCAGGTATGTCCAATTGAAAATTGTAATTATGGTTATACATAGGAGAGCCAAACATATTGCAGTATGGGTCTACATGGATATCTCAGAACATCCTACATTAAGCCAATTTCCAGGGACCCTTTGCAGTTGTCAAAGTTTTTAAAAAATTGTGTTTCCATTATCAAATTCATCTGACTTTTAAAATAACTGAATTTTCCTGTAATGTTGTCACAAGAGGGCAGAATCGGGGTTTGTACATGCAGTAACATTTAGCACAACTGAACAAATTGCTATGTATCAGCTGAGCTGTGGTAACAGCTGTGTGCATAACTAGCCTGCAGCAGACATAGGGCAATTCCACTTAACGTTGTCTTCTCCTAGGTTAAGTCAAATGACCTAGCATTTATCACATGCCAGAAGCATGCACATGCTCAATTATGAAGCTAGGATTATATGCCACAACTTCTTAAGGCTCAGTAACTTAATCCTCTATTTGAGCCCTAAAGGCTGTTTGTGTACCTTGAATGGGTATCTTCCCTATTTTTATAAAGCCAGACTTCACTGGCAGTCAGAGTAGCATAGTCTGCTCTTTGGAATGCTCTGAAGAATCTGCAGCTCATTTCCTTACAAAAAGCTGGTTTTGAAATTCTGGGACTGTGTGAGTAGATCTCTCCCAGGGAAGGTTACCTTCACCAGCATGAACTACATTCATACATGATAGTTTCCCAGCATGAACTACTTTCATACCCATGACTGAGTTATTTCTACTGTTTCAACAATCTCAACTTAAGGGTAACTAAAGTTGTTGACTTCAATCTGTTTGGCAACTACAATAACTACACTCATCACTTTGAATTAATTAATTGGCAAATACATACTCCAAAATAATTGCCGTGATTTTCCTTCCCATTGTTAATGGACTTTGAAAATGCCTTTCATTTATAAAGAAACCACTCACAACTTTGGAATTAATAAAGTACTCAGTGAGAAGTGCCTACTGAACTAGTCTGCAGCTATCTGACCAGTTCCTAAGACATTAAATGGATACAAATTTGCCTGTACAGAGACAAGTCTCCAGATATGTTGGGATTAATTCTAGAGTTAGTTCAAAAAAGTGCACAGCCCTCTAAGAAAATAAAGGTTTTTCAGCTTTTGACTCTCTTAAATAATCATTAGTGACAGCACCGAATTGCATGTCTTCTGCTTTCTAGGTGAGAACCATGAGGCTGTAGTCCAGAAAGGACCTAAAAATGTGTCCTTTATAATGACTAGGTCTTTACTAGCAGGTGGCACAACTATAGGAGGTGCTGCATGTAGTGTTTTCCTGCTGATCTGCTTGAAACTACAAATGAAAGGAAAAACAAATAAAAAAGAGACTAAGTTCACAAACAGACTTCGCCCCTGAGCCATGCAGGTTCCTGAATGAACCACATCATAACTGATGAAATACATTCTTTCCAAATTAGTATCTCTTCTAATTTGTTAAGCAGAACCTGTAAGACTCTAGTATTAGTACCTTCTACAGTGCTACACACAGCTACCTCTGCAATCACCCTTACTCAAGAAGCATCTCTAAGGAGATTACATTGCATGGTCCCACCATGCAGTGGAGAGGTCCCTCAAATAGAGGTGACTTGTTGGTAGTCTCTGGGAACAGTGCCACTAGACAGAAGAGGACTTTGTGAAGGATTTTACTCTCCTGGAGTAAATTAGGAGCTTGTCTTGAGAGCAAATTGCTCTCATACAGGCCAAATTTAGGTGACCTCAGTCTGAATCGTGGATATTGTTCCTCCCGTTTTCCCTTTTTCCCAGCTGCTGGTGAACAGTTTAGATGGCACAGGCTTGTTATCTGCTGCTCGTTATGGGTACAGAGGAACCTGTGCTCTGTGTGTGAGCATGCATGTGTGTGTCTGGCTGCCTGTCATTACAGCACTAATGGAAATACTGCACGGATCACAACTCTCAATTAGCTCCTCGGGAGATTGCTGTGACAGCCAGTTACTGAACAGCAAGGCCTGAAGGAATGAATTAATTTGTAGTACACGGCAGTTTGAGTCACAGTGTTAGCAATGGAATAAGACAGCAATAGACCCTGATTAGACTTCGGCTGCATGGTGCAAGAGACGTTACCTGGGGGACTGTTACCTGTTACCTTTCCCTTTTCTCTATCACTCCTCCTGGGGTTAGAAAAGATCTTGGACCATGAATGAATGAGTTTAGAGCTCTTAGTTCGGTTCGTGGAATCACTGTCTGTCTGCCTGAGGCTGTTTGGCAGCAGGCGATGGGCTTTCATTCAACACAGACAAGGGCATGCTGCTCTCCTCCTGGCCTGGAGCCAGGCCACAGCCACTAAGTGAGTGGTATTCAGGGGAGGTAACCCGATCTTTCTGTCCTCTTCAAACAAGAGCTCTCTTCCTTATTAGTTCAGATAATCGTGCATCACAGAGGGTGTCCTAAGGCTGCTGCACCAGGGGATGCTGGTGTCTTGCCTTGCAGTGATACATTTATACACAGACATAGAGGGGTAAAGTGTGCTTGATAAGGCAGTCTTGGAGATCTTTATAGACATGTGAACTTTCTAGGGCTTCTGCCTACAAACAGCCACATGTTCCTTGTAGCCTGGTACCACACTGTTCAAAGATTTGCAGTCTCTTATTCTGTCATTCACAAATATATGTTTTGGCTTTTATCAATTATTATGCAATCACTTTTTCTTAAAACTTTTTTTAAACGTATTTTATGGAGATGGCTTATTTCTGTGCAGAAAGGATTTGTCACCATCCTTTCTTCACCCTTGATCAAGCACCCATTGAAGAGCCATGTGAAGCCAATGTAGTTTTGCACATGATACTTCTTTTAGCTGGGTCAGATCTGACCCTCTGAACAGTGTGACATGCAGTGCTGGAAAGGAGTAAGGTGAAAATAAAGGAATGTTCACAGAGCAGTCCTTTTGGAAGGTAAGAAACATTAAAAGAAAGTTTTTTATGGAACTGTGTTGCTCTGGTAGGCTAAGTTCTTCATGTTCTGGAAAGAAAGATTTCTAAGTGGAGAGTGAAAGAGAAGTAGTTAACTGACAGTGCAACCCCTAAAGGCAGTTGTCTTCTGTTTATCTGTAAAAGGACATGAAAGCAGCAGCACCACCAAAGTCTTTTTATGCCATCCGGGGTTTGAGGCACAAGAGGAATCTTTTGTTTTGACCTAATTCCCAAAAATCATTCAGTCTGTAGTTCCTGCACTGTCAACCAACAAATGGAGCAATTAACATTATCTTTGTTAATAGAAGGCGGGAAATCAAGCCCAAGCTCCTCTCAGCACTGATGTCCTTGTAACTTGCAAGTCAGCAAAGTGGTTGTAAATGTGTTTGCAGCTCTGGCAGTGCTCCTCCCATGGGCAGTATTGCATTGGTGTGCTTTTATTTTTCTTCATTTTCAGTGCAAACAGAAGTCCAAACAGTCGATCTTTTCCTCTTTGCAGCCTGTGGCACTTCTTTAATCTTTGTGTCTGCTGTTTGTATGAAGCATGTCCCTTGCTGCACATTCTGGCCAGTAAGTGGTGCTCCCCTCTTCCTTCCTGCAGCTCCATTCTTTGTGCTGGTGCTTTCAGGTGTGTCTCACCCAGACGGTACGTCATGCTTTGATGTAGTGTATTGATACAATAATGGTATTTCTTAATGGGAGTCTTAATGGTGTGTTTTTAATGACACTTCTTGGCATTATCCTGTTGTCTGTTCATACTGCTACAGAGGTCCTTGAATAGGTTCCTCTGATGCAGATCAGCCAATGAGATGCATCTCAACTGGGTTTATGTGTGTAATGTTGAATGTGAAGAGAACATTTATGTGGCTGGCATGGCTGGCTATAAGCAGACTAGCAATACTGGGAAAATGGGACCTTGTGATTTGATAGTTTTTGGACCCACACATCCCCAGTACTGTATTCTTGCCAGTTGAAGAAACTTGTTTCTTTTCAAGGCTATTTTATATGGCTGATATATGAGATGTGCCTTCTCCATCGGCCCTTTAAAGAAAGGATCTTTTCAGTTACATTATTCCACAATGAATTTGGATTATCTCGATTGTGATTTTTCCATGCTTGATCACTATTATCCTGGTTTTTTGCCTGGATATAAAATTCTAACATGCTGACGTGGTAGCTGTGTTGAGCTTGTTCCTCTATGTAAAAAACATGGCACCCAGACCAAGGCAGAAGTAGTTTTTCCTTAAATGGTGGTACAGTTTTTCAAAGTAGCAAATAGCTACCCAAATAGTTATGTTTCAGAGACAGAGAGTAAGACATATCTGAGGAACAGGGAGAAAGAAATGGACTAAAAGAGAGAAGCAGAGAAGATGGGAGTACAGAAAGAGAGGAAAATTGATAAATAAAAAAAAGAGACGTGACTAAAGCAAGAGAAGAGAGAGGGAGATTCTCTCCTGATTAGAATTCATGAACTCCATTCTTACATTAAGTCTATATATGACACCTGGCCTTTAATGTGAAGCTGCCTACAAGCATTAAAAATTAAAAGCAGAAGGTAGGATCCATCCATCTCGGGCAGCGCTGCTCCCCTCCTATCTGAGCTCTGCACAAAGCTATTACACATTGATAAATTATTTTGGGTAATAGCTGAGATATTACATTGTTTCTGAGTGAAGGTAAAATCTCTCCATGACATGGGCATTTATCAGGAGCGCATTTCATCCTATTTATTATGGCCGAGACGAGATCACAGGCTGCGGGCAGAGCTGGCACGTCGTGCTGATCACCTCCCCCATCGCCTCCCTTCCCTCTGTCACTTAGATGATGGGATATTGATGGAGCTCATGACAAGTTAATTATTAACTAAAGATATGCAGTTCACCTTTGCCAGGGGAGGGGGCATAGAAGAGAGCAACGATAGTTCTTAAAAAAATAAATATATCCATTGTATCTCAGGATTCCTTTTTCCACCATTCTCTCCCTTCTACCTGTGGTGCTTTACAGCCCCCCCAATAAATCAGATACATTATATGAATACCGGTATGGTCTAGAAGGCCAACAGAAGTGGAAGAAGCTCTAAGAACCTTTAGTTTTCTTGGAAAAAAGTTTACACAAAACTTTTTTATCCATTGACTTGGCACTGGAAATAACTAGGGAGAAATTCTTGTTGTCCACTGAGCAACAGTGATTTCTCTCACCCTTGAGAGGGCCAGAAAGCAGAGGCATGGAATTTTCATTCTGTCCAATAAATGAGTACATTCTTTCTTTATAAGGAAATGTCTTGACACCATCTGAATATTTCAGGTACTCCTTTCCACTGGGTGCTGGATGTTCCCCTGAAGGCTGGCTGGTTGTGCAGGAAGGTGATGGCTGCAAAGATAATGCCTGCTTGCGTGCTCATCTGAGCTCCCAGGCTAAACAGAATGAGTTTGCCAGCACATAAGAAAGAGAGTTGTTTAGTTGATTGGTTCTGATCCTGCAGTTTGTTGACTAGGTTGTAGACAAAGCAGTAAAAGGCAGTCAGGCCAGAGGTAACTAGTACACCATTTTACACTCAGCTGCTTCGGGTTTGTCCATAAAGTATCTTAATATTATGTTCAGGTAGTTCTAGAAGAAAGGAGCCATGGCTTTAAACCACCATGACAGTGGTCATTTAAAAAATAATCACAAGGCAAAATAAAGCATTCTGTCAAGGGAATCATTTCCTCCATATGGTAATTTAGTAAGACCTGCCAATAAGTTTTCACCACTTTAGAGTCCTTCAAGAGAAAATGAATGTCTGTTTTTCAAAACCCAGTGTGCTCTAGATGCCAGTCTAAACTACAGGCATGCTAAATTTCATCCATGGATTTGAACCATGTAGCTCATTTAGGACCCATATAATTCCCTTTCTTAAGGAAAGCACAAGATCATTACTCCTGCTTTGGAAAAAAAGAAAAAGGTTATTTTTCTAGTTGTCTCCTTATGAGCTGTGGTAGGGGATGCAAGATCATAACCTTTGTGTCTGCAACAAACCGACCTCCCCAGAGTAAAATTTTACATGCTTTATTCATGCTGTTCTACTTGAAGTATTCCAAAATTTGTGAAAGCTGCTGTGTGGTCTGTATTCTTTTGGTGTAAAACATATGTGCCTGTGAAGCAGCACTGATCGGGGTAAGGGAAAGCCAGTACCATTCTTTGAAATCCACCAGTTCTCTTCACTTGGATTAGTGCCTTATACAGAAATTTCGTTTTTGTTTTACTGATTTTTGGCTTTTCCTATGAAATCTGAAGTTTCGGTTCTGTGCTAATCCTGAAAGTTCCTTTAAAAAATAAATTATTTAAATAAGCATCATTTCCTATTCTTCAGCGGTGAGGACTCTCTCTTTGAAAATACAGATTTTTAATTATTTGCCTCAAAATGGGAAATTTTAAGTATATTTAAGCAGATCAATTTGGATTCTCAAATGTAACTCTTCCTCCGTGAGACTATGCTAGATACACATGCATTGAAATTACTGCATATAAAAGCAAAACTTTCAGAGCCTTCATCATTTGCTTCCTATACTTTGGCTTTTGGAAATCTCTGAAAATCTAAGCTGCTTGCTATCAAAGGTATGAGAAAAGAGAGATGGGATTGGGCTCCCATGTACAGATAAGTGAGTGCTGTCTGAAACATGGTGGGTAGATTAGCTGTCTGGTTTCCAAGTAAGAAACTGTCCATCGCTGCAGTAAGGCTAATCTCCCTGTCCTTGTCTGGTCATAGTGATCAGTTTGCCCTCTACTTAATATAATAAGATATATAATAAAAATGTATTAACAACTGTGAACCACCCTCATCCCCCTTCCAAAACCCCCTGGGATCCTCCAAGGTTAGAAGATGTGCAGTATACTCACCTCAAAGTAAATTCACGGTCATTATCTTCACCTTTTATTGCACACCTTGTCCTTGTCTGTTGTCTCTCTTGCAGCTGCTTTTTACTGTGGGCCTTGGTCAGTGGTTCCTGCCTGTGCAGTGTGTTTGTGTTGACATCACTGGCAAAATACTAATGGTGTAATGCGTGGTGGTCCTGTTTATCTTCCAAAATACCTTTCTGATGAGCTTTGTGAGAATCACATCAGGCTGTGAACTTGTAAATATCTGTTCAGGGGGTATGGGCTCATATGCTGTCTGTAACTCCTCCAAGGCAGAGGCTCCATCACTGTTACCAAGCAATGTGCCCATCTGCTGGTTTTGGTAATGACAAGGCTTATAGCATTTTTCCTAGTTTTTTGACATTACCTAGACTTTCCTCCTTGACATCTCATAACTCAAGCTATAATTTTTTATTCAAAGAACGCCTCTCAAACTAACATAGGTAATAGCAGAAGTTCAGTGCTCCCATGTTGTTCATTAACGTACAGTTCTGTACTGGTGTGAATAAGGAGGTGATGGAGAAGGGAAATCAAAGCATTGAAAACCCATATGAAGAAGCCTTGTATTGAGAGACAATAGTATGAATACATTTTTGTTGAGGTCCAAAAGTACCTATCCGTAATATTAGTATTTTCTGGCAAGAAGGTGGTGATATGTGGTTATATTACCTTCTGGCTCTTGAAATATGAGAGAAATCTGAATTAAGTTTATAAAAGATTTACTAGACTTAGCTCAGTTTTGAATGTAACTCAGTGCAATTTAGCTGATCTGTACCTAGGAGAGTGTGTTTGGCCTGGCAGTGTGGGAAATGTCACAGGACAGAGAGTAGCAGCAAATCAGACAGACCAACACTCATCAGAACAGGGTTCCTTCACAAGAGCTAGAACTGAATGTGTAGTTTAATCAGTATTGTGTCCTGTTGTATGCGATAGTCTTCCCTGAGTGTGAGCTGTCAGGCAAGCAGCCTACTTGTTCCACAAGGCTTTATGGCTGTGCTGCCCTAGATGGGAGGTTGTGCTGCCGTGGTGTGCAAGATCTGGTATCCTTTGCTAACCTGGTTCCTTGTCTTTTGTTGTGACTGACACAAAATCAGTTGAGAAGGTGCAAGGACTCAGGCAGGTGGAAAGTTAAGGAACAGCTGGACTGTATGGTCACATCTACTGAGACTGTATATGTAGAAATTTTGTGGGGGCTGAGCTATTGGTCACCACACCAACATAGGTCTAGATCTATCCTCGGACCTGCCTTACGTTTTTCAATTGTGCCGAGCTCCTGGCATTAATAGCAACTGAGGTGAAGATTGCACAAATTATTTATTTGGAAATATTACTTTATAATCTTTTCATTGCAGTGAATGTCCTCTTCTTCCTTTTATACTCTAGTTTAGACTAATGAAAATAACAACCCAGCTCTTAGCTTTTATTTTCCTGTTCATTATTCCTCAATATCCTCAGCAATTTGCACTTCATGTTTCTTACTCATAAGGGAAGGTAGTAGCAACCTAGCTGATCTGTCTTCTGTGATATTCTTTATACTTTTTCTTTTGTATTCCCTGAAATGACTGGCAAAAGCACTTCCTCCTTCAAATCTTTTCTTCTGAAGTGATCCACTTCAGTATTTTGATGCTTTTAGCAAAATAACTGATTCTGATGTCAGTAAGAAACTTGATATTTATTAGTATTTATTTGTCTTACAGTTTTATATTAAAAGCATATTTTAAAATTATTTTTTCCTAAAGTCATCTACTCTTGCTTCTGGTGAGTCTGTCACTGTATGCCACCTCCTTTCTGCCACTTGTTTCAGTCTGGCATGTTGTGCCTCAGCTGAGTCTTCACATGGATTTAAGTGGTAAACTGAACAGTGAGACGTTCTGCTTGAGGGAGGTGCAGTGGCTTTGAGTGGTACCATAAAATAAATCATTCCTACTGATGATGTGCACTAGGCCAGGCTTGGTGCTGTCTTCCAAACATGGTGAGCACACAGTGAAACACGACATACCACTGTGCTTATTCCATACACCTGCAAGTGTTGAGCACCCCCATGCCCCCCACCTTCTCCCCTCCATAGCATAAATGGAGGATCATGTTCATATGCTCCCAGGTCAACCCTCAGAAACAGTTTAAGCAGCTTGGAGAAACACACAACAACTTAAAGAGTTAACCCTACAGTAATTGAGAGGGAAAGGGGGGAAACAGTGTAATGGAGGGGTGAAGAGTTTCCATAAACCCATTGCCTCGGCTCAGAGAACCTGCTAAGGGGCAGTGGTCAGAGAGAAACAGAAGGAGAGAGAGAGATATCAAGTGTAGTAATCAGAATGAAAAATGGAGCTCCAGTTACTTTAAACAAGAGCTAATTTATCACGGGAACGAGTGGATAAGTAGCTGAGTTTCAGGCGTTCAGTAAGTTCCCCGTTCTGCTCCAAAAATTATTCCACCCCTGTCTCCATGCTCCCATAAATCATCCCCTTCTTCACTTCTGCTCCGATTACCAATTACTCCTGCCTACGACACGCTTTCCCCTGCCCGACACAATCTGATGGGCCCCTGCCTTTTAATTTTACAAATGCTTTTTCCTTCTTGCTTCTCAGCTCCCTGTCCCTACTCCTCCCCTCCCCAGTTTCCCTCTGTATTTTTGTTTCCCCTTTCCCTTCTCATCTACCTTCTTTTTTTCTTTTTTTCTTTTTTTTTTTTTTTTTAATTTGAAGAAAGGGAGCGCAGTAATGTTTTCTGGCACCTCCCCCCATGAGGTTGACTGAGCTGAAGGAGAGGAAAAAAAATTAATTATTTTCACAAACCTGAACTCTCTTTGGGTTTGTGAGTCTTCTCCCTAAACACATGATGAATTCTAGACCCAGTACAGCTGTATCAAAGGTGAAAGTCTTGTTCTTGAAAGGATATGTTGCTTTTTGTTGAGTCTTTGAAGGAAAATATAGGGTTTTTTCTTTTTTCTCTTTTCTTTATTGTACACAGAACTTTTTGCAGAACAGAGATATTTTGTGAGCTGCACAGCTGCAGGCAGAAGAATTTTAATTTATATTATATCATGCAATTTTTCCGTGTATGCTTCACCACTGCTAATATTGACACTGGAGTACTTCTAGTTAGCTGTCATATGAATGCAGAAGGACTGATCTGTTCCAAAACCTTGGCAACTTAGAAGAGGCTCACACAATAAACTTTTGTTGACTTCAATGACTCCATACATGAAATCAACTTAAACCAAGATTGTACCAATTAGCAAATATCTACTTTAGGAGCATGTGTTGAATTTATTGATATAACTATACCTTTCTAATATAAAATCCTTTGATGCTACTAATGAATGATAATCTCATGTATCATAAGTCTGGTGCATTATTCAGATGCTGCATTCATATGCATTTGGATTGCATATATAAAAATCCCAGAGATTTCAAACATCAAAGAACTGGCATACAATAATGTAATGTATGCCAATAATGTTTTGCTTTTATACATTTTCTTTTCACAACATTAATTATTTCTGAATGTTTGCCCAGGCTACAGTTAGAGGGTTTGAAATCACTGTATGTCATGTTTATGAGTTCAGCATAGACTCAACAGTTCTGTTTGATTGTAGCAAAATAGTTTCTGGATGCTTCATCAATTGAGACTTAAATAGCTTGTGTTCAGGAAGGCTAACTTGCATGAATCTAGTAGATGCTGGCAGCTGCTAAGTTGGAAGAGCCATCCCAACTGAAGGGAAATGTTTACGCAGGTCATCAGTCTAGCCTAATGTGCACAGAGCTGTTATTTCCACCTGTAAGACATTCAATGAAATTGCCATGAGACTTACTGAATCTGAAAAGAGAAAATTCTCTTGCCCTGCTGAGAACAGGGTAGGCAAAGTGACAGCTCTGCCTCCTCTGCTACAGAGAAAGTGACTGTCCCGAGCTGATTTTTGTTCAGGATAATGGATGGAGGAGATGGATTACCAAGTGATAAATCACGCAAAGGAATTGGCTGGTGCCAGAACTCAGGAGCAAGAAAATAGCTGGCATGCTCTGCAGTGGGTATTACCATCTCCATCTAAGGAGCCACAGCCTTTATGCATAAACAGTAAGACAAAACAGGAATTAATTATAGTGCATCTTCTTGACATAAGGCTTGTACAGCAAAACAAGAATGGTGAAGGGAATACTTCAGTTCATGTTTATTGGACAGTTTATCTTTTTCTCTTCAGGGAAAGAGTTAAGGAAATCCTCTCTGTTCTCATTTCCCCTTTTTATTCTTATTTTGTCTTTATTCACATTCTTTAAAGCTGTAAATGTTATTTTCTGACCAAGGAGTATTGCAGGAATCTTTCAATAAAGAAATAGAGGAGCTAACTGAGCATGACTCAAGTCATTCCTATCCCACATGATACATATGTAGTCCCTCTGTCCTGTCAGGGAAAGAATGGTTGCTGGCATTCACTATGTAACTCAGTGATCAATAGTACTTGCTCCACATCACCCTAAAGACCAGTGAAACTCTGAGCTCAGTATACTCTGGGCTGGGAAATCCATGCATAAAAAAGAATTACTTGGAGATGGTGGAAGTTTGCCTTCATCCTACAGCATCTTCCTGTGATCCAAAAGACAGTATTATGTCGCATGCTTTAAGTCCACCCTAAAAGTGTGTAGAGGTGCACTTTCCATGTGAAATCTTTTTCATTTAAGAGCAATACAAGGTAATTCTTAATTCTTCTATTGACTGTGCACATGAAAACAGAGCCAAAAAGAGCACCGTGCTTCTGACATGTAGGGAAAGTTGCTGGCTCAAAGTCAAGACTTGTGAGGATGAAGTGTGTTCTGTTTACCTGTCTTTAATAACAATACTTTATTATCATTAAAATTATAATGGAGAAAGAGGTTGTTGATATTGTTATCTAAAAAGCTGTCTTTGCTGAAGAGAGAATCACAGAATCACAGGCTGGTAAGGTTGGAAGGGACCACAGGGGGTCATCTGGTCCAACCTCCTTGCTCAAGCAGGGTCATCCCCTGCACATGACACAGGATTGTATCCAGACATTTCTTTAATGTCTCCTGTGAGGGAGACTCCACAATCTCTATGGACACCCTGTTCCAGTGCATAGTCACTCACTCTTCTTCGTGTTTTCAGGTGGAATTTCCTGTGCATCAATTTCTGCCTGTTTCCTCTAGTCCTGTTCCTTGGTGCCACCAAGAAAGGCCTGGCTCCATCCTCCTGGCACCCTCCCTTCAGATACTTAGAGACATTGATGAGACCCCCTTTCAGTTTTTTCTTCTTGAGGCCTTAACAAGTCCAGCTACCTCAGCCTTTCATTGTAAGAGAGACGCTTCTCTCTCTTAACCATCTTTCTTGCCCTCTCCTAGACCTGCTCCATGTCTCTCATGTACTGGGGAGCCCAGAACTGGACACAGCACTCCAGCTGTGGGCTCACCAGGGCTGAGTAGAGGGGCAGGATAACCTCCCTTGACCTGCTGGCAATGCTCTTCCTAATGCACCCCAGGATATTTTCAGGTGTCAAGTACTAGGCTGGCATCGCAGTGGAAACTGCACTGAAGTGAATTGCATTATACCTGACTTGTGAGTATCCTAGTGTGGATGACCTGTGTAAGCATGAAGATGACAATGGTGATCCTCTTTAGATAGAACTGTGGCAGAAAGTTGTCGGCAAAGAATCAGAAGGAGAAAATACACAAATGGCACTTGTGCAAGGTGTTTCCAACCATGTCAAATTTCCTGAAATGTGCAGCAAAAGTAGAGCTTAAGCAGCTATCTAGGAGGTGCTAGAAGTCACCAAAGAGTTAATGAGAGCAGGTCTTTGAACTCATCTTTTCAGGACAATTGTCCTTCAAACTAATCTTTTCAGGACAGTAGTCCATGGACATGAAAACTTAAAAGTTTTGGATATAGTATCTATAGCCTTGGTGAGTTGGTACTTTTTTTAGTAATTGTAGCCTGACACTGTTGCTTTTAATAATGTAAAACATTTGACCGAATCTTGACAAAGTCATCCATTACACATGGAATCAGCCCATAAGTTGTTTCATGACTTGTAGAGCAAGTGAGATTCACTCTACTCAGACATATGGGCACTGGGTTAACATCTGACACACCAGCAGGCCCTCACCAGCATGTGTCACTGACTGTCTCTTTTAGACAAAGATCCTTGAAGCTTTACCTATTTATTTTTTTGAACATAATTTTAAAAGGTAGTTTGATAGCAGATTAATCTTCCAGCTGGCTCCTCCCAAGGACCTGGCATGTACTGAACATTGACATGACAGATCTCTCAACTTGCTCTGCTCATTGTTGAAAACTCTGTGTGTGATTTAATGTTCAGAGTTTTCCCCAGAAATCCTTACTATTTCACTACTTATGGTCTCATCCTAGAGAAAAAGAGAGTGACCTTAGTTTGCCTTGAATCATGCATTCTTAAACTTATATTTATTAGATGCTCTGACAGGTACACTGTTTTATGGCCTTATGAAATTTGCCATGGAAAGAACTTTTAAAAGGGTTCTTTTTCGTTGTTATTATGAAGATTTGGTTGCTAGAAATCTCTGTTTCCTTCCTGTGTTTTTACACAGTATCAAGGCAGTAAACACACAGGCTTTGTGTCCAAGCAGAGACAGACAGTTGTGTTGCATAGTCTGAAACGTGGTAGAGGTTTCCTCTAAGACTGCAAAAAGAGACAGCTGGGCTTCTTGGACTGCCTCCCACTTCATCTCACCTTCCTTTGGATCTGATAGGGAGCTTTCCCAGGGTCCCCACATACAAGAAGCAAGGGCACTACATTCTTTCTATCAACTCTCAACCCTCCTTTTATGTGACACCAGCTGTCCACTCTCCACTTCAAAATGTAACTAACTCAGCTGCTTGGGAGCAAGAGCAAATCTGAGAGTTTCACCGGTAGAATACCATTGAATTTGAGGTGGAATAATTTTTTTGAAACCTAGATTTGATGTGGGGTCGTAGATGTGCCTAAGGCTTTCTCTGCAGAGCAACTGTGGCAGAAGCAAGCCATTATACTTCTCCTGTCTTCTTGTTCTCAGTACTGTCACCTTCCAAGGAGAATACTTTGCTTAAAATCCTAGACAGAAGGATTCTGTCCCTCCCACCTCAGCTGGGTGAGTGTTTATGCATCATGAAGGGGGCTGAGAACTTCCTATTTGCTCCATAGGTGACTGAATGTTGATGATACCATTATGATACCATAAGAATGGGCCCTTCCCATATCAGGAGATCTTCAGGCTAACACAACCTGCCACATCCATTTTTTCTTGAAAACAAATCTCACTGAGGAAGGTTATTATGGAGCTCTTTGACCGATCCCCTTATATGTCCATCACAACAAAGAAAAACCAATTAGGCTTTACTGCTGCTTGCCTAACCATCACTTAGGAAAGAAAGGAGCTGACAGGATTAGGGATACACTGGGATAGAGGAAAATGGCTCTATTTCAGAGTTCTTACCTAGAAAAGTACCACTTTTAGTTCATTTGGTTTTCATTGACAGTAACACTATAAAGTGTCAGGACTTAGCACTTGACCTGCCTAAAGCACAATTTGAATGACTCATCTAATGCATTCCATCTCTTCGTACACCAACACTTATCTGCCATTTTCTAATTATCTTACATTGAATTTTCTAAATAATGCTGTATAGTTATTAATTTTCTGCAATGAATTTAGTTAAAGAAGTCCATTTTACTGCCCCAGAGGAAAAGCAGCGTTTGTGTGTGCTATGAGGAGAGAAACACAGTTTCTTCAAGCATACAGCAAGAGTCCTTGCAAAAACTTTCGCCAGAAAGACAGCAAGGTACAGAGAGACAAGTGGATTTCAGAAGTAATACACCATGAAAATTTTCCACTTAGCATTTTCTGGAAGTTGACTCTGGTATTTCTTACGACAACTGCAAGTGTAACACTGACCTGTCTATAGTCTTAGAGCAGCAGACTTTAGCTCTGTTGTGAACAGTGTTAACACTCAAGTCTTCGTTAACAGAGAATACTGGGATACCACAGCCACAGATAACAGGGAAAATGGAAAACACATTTCTGAAATCTGTCTTTGAGTATGTTACCTTCTTGTTAGCAGTTATGTAGAGTTAATCTTACTGACTTTGGAATCAAAAAGAAGCATTTGTGATTTTTACATTGCAGTCAAGTCAGGAGGAAAGGATGCAGGTTTCTGTTCCTCACTTACCAACTGAATCTGTGACTTCCCAGAACAGACAGGGAGGGAGGCAGGGGAGCAGTTGCATTTTGCCCATAGCTTTAGTCAGGGCAAGACACATTTATGCAGTAGAGCATTACTTACTGACAAGGCACAAGGAATCAGAATACAGCATGATTTTGTGAGACTTGATTGAGTTTATTCATGACAAGTAATGATAGCTTCATGAAAACAAGCACACCATTTTTGAAGTCATTAGGCTTCAAGTACTCACACCTTCCCATATGGGTCTAACCATCATTTCATTTATAGAAGTACAGGAGAGATAAATAGCTATGTGTATACATTGCAGCATGCACTGATGGCCGTAAGTTTTCAACAGAAACCAATGATGTGGTGCACCAGAGCCCAGCTATGGCTATATGACCTTAGAGGTTCTACAGGGCTCATCTATTTCTTCTGGAGGAAAAGCCTCCAGGATTTTTAGCCTTAGGCTTTCAACTTATGATTTATAAAGATTTTGAGTTTGTGCAGCTTTCAGTGAAGTAGCTGGTGCTTCCAGGTGCTCAGCGCTATTCTGATTTGGAGCTTAGCTAGATTTTGGGATAGTTTGGCTCTTTTTATTTATATGCTTATTGATGAGTATATTCTGGGTAGAGATTTTTTATTAATTTCTATGAACATGCCTGGATTTTTATAATAAGATGTGTCCTGCAAAATAACAGATGACTGTTTCGTGTGGTCACTTCAAATATTTCCCATGGTTCACAGTACAGAAATGTGATGCTTTGTTAACCAACAGCCTGTCTAATTCAAGTCTCTCCTGCTGTGGGAGGCCATTTCTCAGGGCACCTACCAAGCTGTGTTTTTATTTTTGTTAAATGCCTTCATCCTTAAGTGCTAGAAATGTATCGCCTTTAATTCCAGACACTAATATCTCTGGAGAAATTCTTTTTTATATTAAGTCAAAACAAGAAGATGCTAGATTTAAAAAAAAAGGAGAAATATGAAGAGTCTGGTTATGTAGCTGAGCCTCCAAGTGTGTAAGAAAATATAATATTATGGTAGAGACCACTGCACATCACCATTGTTCACACCAAAAAGGGGAGAGAATTACCTAATATTGCGCTGTAAACCATATACCATTAGCTGGCAATAGGGATTTTTCTCTAGCTTTTACAGTAGTTTTGTACTATTAAATGAAAGGGACCTGCACAAGTGCAAAACAGAAGATGGGATAAAAAGCAAAGAGATAGCTGGCTTTGATAAGATAACTGGCTGGAGCTTGTTTATCATGAGTTCAGAAAATCTTTAGATAAAGTGGCACAAGGTGATTAGTGGAAGAATCATAAGGGTAACTGAGTGGGGGGACAGCAACAGGTGATGCTGAAAGCGGAAATATTATGCCGAAAGGAACTTTTCTCAGAACTGATCTTCTCTTCACCATTGGCCTTGGACAAATGATCAACATGGTCCTGATGAAAGGTGTAGGAGCATTCGTGGACGGCAGGGAGAAGAAACTCTGCTGCCTTGAGATATTTTAGAACACGTGGTTTAATTGCAAGGGTTGTGGGTAAAAACGGCCTTGCCTGCAGCCACCAGCCTCAGCTGAAGGGAAGTCCCAAGGAAGAGCGGGAGAAAGAGCAGGAAGGTAAGAGCTAAGTGAGAAGGGAGTGAGAGAGGTGGGAGTAAGAGAGCCAGAGAGAGAGAGGTGGCAGAGGTCAGACCGCAGGGGGAAGAGAGCAGGGGTAAGAAAGTGAGGTCCTTGTTACAAAACATTATATCTCCTTTTGTGTTGAATATTCTAATTTACACTAACCAACGAGTACAAGACACAAAATCTTGTAGAATTTACGTACAGCCTATAAGAACCACTACATTACCATATTGTGTTATATTTTAAACTTTAAAAACTACTCTTTAGACTTTTCTTTTTTGCTACATTGACTTTTGGATCTCTTAGCCAGCAGAAGGGTATTGTTCAGTCAAAAGGGATTCTCCTTCAGCTGCTTTGGCTATTGTTTTCAGGTTATATAGTAACTAAGACTTGGTATCCTACAACTCTAAGCTTCCATTTCTATTTTGATTATATTTTCAGAATCTTTTGCTAAACAATCATATTTATAAGGTTTCCCTGGTTCATCTTCCCCAACAGAAAGGTCCAAAGCCAAGAGGCATTTTCAGCATAGAAATGCTTCCAGTGGAGAAATGGAATTATTGCACAATAGTCCAAAAGCCTGTTATGACCACTCCTGAAGCAGCACATACAATTCCAGTCACCACCATCCCAGAGGGATGGGTACAAAGGGAACTGAGCACAGAAACATACTAGAATGACCAGTGATATAGGGAATGTGTTTTGCAGGATATTAAGAAATTTGCTAGTTCAGCCAGGCAAAATGAGGAAAGAGGTGATATGATTTCTATAAATACATCAAATTGTAAAACCCTCAAGAGAGAGAACAGCTATCTAAGCTAAAGGAAATGTTGGCACAAGAAAAAATGGGTATAAACTGGCTGAGAATAAATTAGCCTGGAAATTAAACAAAGGTTTCTAGACATCAGAAGGGGAAGTGAGAATCTGTAATAGACTTCCAAGGAAAAAGAAACTGAATAGATTTTAAGATGGAACTTGATCTTTTATGAAAGGTCTTGTGCAATGGAAGAGAGTAGACAACATCACCAAAGAGTCTCTTCCAATCTGTACTCCACTCCACTCCCCTTTCCTCACCCTATACTGTGCCACTTCTCCTCCTTGGTACCCTGAGCTCCACCTGCTCCTGCTCTGAAGGCACCATGGATCCCTTATCAGAATTCTGCACTGCAATAGGTTGTTTTTAATCCTCACCGTATCTCCCTATTTTTTTCCTTGCCAAGCTTGCTGGGCTGTAATGTTTCCCTTCGTGTAATCCATCACAGACACAATGTCGCTTGTGCAAATTAAAATGCACCTTGGAAAAATAAAAAAGGGTTGTTTTTTTTTTTTTTTTTCCTTCCCAGCAGCAGTTCCTCAACACAAACCATTTGTCTCTGGAAAGAAATTCAAGTATGTTAACCCTGTGTATGCTCCTATGGGGTACACAGCACCTCCTGTAAGAACAACACTTAAAGGAGACCTTGCAGTTGTGGACCTTGCAGATAGCTGGAACTGCAACTCACTACTTTTCTGGTGAAAACATTGGTGATAGGGTCCAGTGTAACAAATAAAAATACTCTATGTCAGGATAAAGGGATACAATTCTAAATCCAAAATTTAGCATTTGCCAAATCCACATAGAAAACCCTGTGGTGCTCCACAGAACTCAAATTAGACACTGGACACTGGGACCTCTAGAAGGAACCACTGGAAACTATTTGAATGACAGAAGAGTCACCAGGCTATCCCATACTGATGTATAGTTCTGGAGGCTATAATTGGCTCATGGATCAGGCATTGATCACTTGTGATATAGAAATAAACTTACAATGAACCACTGCTGAATGAATTCTATCCTTGATGAGATGCTGCATGTAAAAGGTTATGTCAAGGAGAGGATTTTATATTTCTTCCTTCTTTCATTTTGGGGGAGGGTGTGAATTTCTCCTCGGTGGCATATAAATTCCATTAAGTTAGAGGTGCATTTTAAAGTTACATTTTATGTGATAAGAAAGGTCCAGAGTTGGAGTGAGAGGTAGGTCCTAGATGATTTGAGTGCTTGGCCGTAGAGGTGGTGTGGCATTGCACAGCCATCTAGGCTGCAATGACATGTGAAGAGTAGTGTATACAGTAGGCCAAGATGAACTACATTCCCTGTGGAGAAGCACTGGTACTTTGATATTCACAAGGTCATTATTGAGAGATAGGACATCTTTATTGTTTGTGGCATAGGCTTTTGGCTTATGGCATCAATTTTGTGCATCCTCGATTTTGCTCAGACACAGATGGATGATTTTTCTTACTTCCCCCAAAGACTGTTAGTCACCCCAGACTTTGGCTCAATATCACAGATGTTGTTTTATTTACTGTCGTAGTAAGAGGGCCCAAGAGGGCTAGTGGGTCACCTCATACTCCCACAGAGTCAGTATTCTTTACTCTCAAGTTCCTCTCTTTCTTGCTGTTTTCCAGTTCAGAAGCTTACTAAGTTCTTCAGTGTGTGATCTTATAGAGAACTTACATTGATGTTAGTACAGTGACACTTATATGGCTTTCCATGTCAGGTGTAGACTTGGAATCATCCACTTTGACATGGGAAGAAAGTATATCCCCAAAACAGGAGCCAGACTAAGCCATGCAGGATGCAGAAAAGGCACCTGGTGTGTGACAGAAAAAGAGGGCCAAGCTTGGCTGGAAAAAAACAACTCAAAGCTTCAGATCTCCAAGAGAGGGGATATCTTCATTGTTCGTCATCCTTACGTGAAATAACAAGACCAGTAGTGGTTAGACAAATGGGCATGTATTCAACAGTTCAAAATGCACAAGCATACTGAACATCATTAGCTAGGCTTCCAGAGGAATCTCTTTTCTCTTTGGGATGGCCTGATTTTGCCCTCACTAATTCGAGGTTTGAGGGTTTTTTTTACTGTTTTGTAGAGGCTGAGTAGGTGTCTGGAATTCACTCTGTAGAGTAGCAAATTCTACTTCTAGATTGTGTTTTGTCTCAATAGCAAGGCTGTTCTATTTTTCATTTTCTTCAGAGGTCCCAAACAAATGACATAAAATCCTGGGGGATTGTTGCTTTTGAATCTATTTTTCCCCCCAGTTCTTCCTACTGTGAGTATTGCTGTTTCCAAGCTTCATCGTTACAATCTGAAAATAATAATTCCAAGTTCAATCTCTTTTCAAAATTTTTGTTGCAAAAGAAATAGTGTTTTCTTACAGTGTGATTCTCTTCCTTAAGCTCCCTCTTATAATGCAAATTTCCTAATTTAAAGAACCACCAATTTTCTGGTAAACTTTCTATCTCCAGTGGATACAGAGAAGATTTAAATTCCCCTAAAGTCCAACTTCCAAAGGAAACAAGGCTTAAGAGGTCACACTGTCTGTCCATGACAGTCTTTATCTGTCTATTTCACTCATTGCTCCAATAAGTTTTGAATTGAACCTTGCACCCAGAAATAAATATACCTGAAAGATATGCAGGCAACTTAAATAGGCTAGATTTCGTCAATTCCCCTGGACAGAGATGAGAGCTTTTCAGTACCAGCTGAGTGAAAGATTCCTAATCTCACCACTTGCTAGAGAGACAAAGGGGATCCACGAACATCTTAGTTGTGGGGAAAACGCTGTCTGGAGCTTACCTGTTTTTGATATGCAGCATAGTAAATTCAGCACAAGACACAAATCTCTAGGAAGCTGGTATTCATTCATACCCCTGCTCACAAAGCTACTTGTAATGGGTTCAGTAGGTGCTTTCAGGATTCCATAGATATGCTCAGTTGTGTTCTACCTGCTATGTGAATTTGTATGTTTCTTTCTATTGCTTTTTTCTAGACTGAACTTGCCTTTTCCACTGGATACTCACACTTTTCCCATTTCGCTTGTGCTCTTAATCACAGGGTGTCTTTAGCAGTGCAGAGTCTGTGGGAGCACTGAATGGTATTGTACATTATGATACTCATCTTCTGTAGTACTTTTCCCAATCTGTCTTACAGAGCATCCCATGGTACACTTTGATAATTACTAGGGCAATGTGACAAAGTTCATGATCCTCTAGAGCCCTGTGATCCACATCCTCTTACAGGTCTTCTGCACTGGCATCCAGTGCTGTCCTGATCCTGTCTGTTGAATTCAATCCTCTATGGAGCAGCTGAAGAGGAATTATTGCCTCTTTCTCCCCTGCCCTTTTCTGCAGGAACCCAGGGAAGATGAATTGGTCTGTTGGTTCAGAGCAGAAGTAACTTGATTGTTGTGTGCTTCTCTGGAAAACGACCACACTGCCCTGCGCCCATGTCTTGGTGTTTGCTGGTTTCACTACTCTGACAGCATGAAAGATGTTTGGTTTTGTTCCTAATGCTGTTATCATTTATCATCCTCTTGTAAAGCCAGAACCTGCTGCTCATCTGTCCTCCCTCTATGTTAGGTTTTCTGCTCCCCCTCTACTCCTGACCTGGTAGGGAAAGTGCTTGTATGCCAGAAACAAAGTGTTTGTCCACTGGGTACTAGAAAAGACACAGGATCCTTTTAGCTCCCTGAAACCATTGTTGTGATCAATGGTGATGATTTGGCTGGGTTTCAGCTCTTGGGTTTTGAAGGAGCAGCTCCAATCATGGAGTGGAGAGCTGATTGTAACCTTATTTTATCCCATAAGGATGGTAGGTCCTGAATCCAGGGCTTTCTTATATAGCTGGTGCCTGAGGAAGGACATAATCATTCAAATGCTAGAGATGGTAGAGGGGATGGAGTGCATAAAATCCCTATCCTTCAGCTGAGTAAGTATCTCAAAGCTTGGGCTATACAATGCATGTGTCAGAGCTGTGAAATATGTGGGGCTAGCACATAAGAGCATCCTGCCATCTTCGGTCTTATATCCATGCCCTCTAATAATCCATAGTCAGCTCTCTAACTGCAGATCAACAATACATCAATTTCTGTGGATAAGCTGAAATAATTTAGAGGGAAGCAGAAATATCTGATTGGACTTGGAGATGACAGAGTGAAGGAAGGTGACTTACCATTCATCCCTTCCTTTTCTCTGGCAATGTTTTCAGATAGCAATAGCCTGAAACCTACAAAAATGTAGTTTGGGGCTATAGGTATGCAGCACATTGCTATTGTTTGTAGTCTTAATATGGACTGTGCTGAAGGATTTGTTTCTCCTCTCTTCCCTGTCTCACTCCTGGTTCAGCAGTAATGATACGTCTTATCTCTAGAAGCCTACAAAAATTGTGCTGTGTTTCCAGAAATATTTTGTACACCTTGTACAGGATTCCTCACCCACCTTGGAGAGCCAGGCTGTGATGGTAAGACTGCTAGCAGAAGGACCTGCTCTGTGAGGTTTTTAATGATGGAAGCTCCTATTTTGAGAGGATGGGGTCTGGTGTCCTCCTAGTGGTTTAGGGGGCATACATCACAAATCTGCAGCTGGGATGGTGGGACCTTCTCTGATGCCAAGTTTTTTGTGGACCAGGGTGGACCTATGCTTTCTATGTTTTCTAGGAAAGCAGAAGTTACTTTTCACTGTCTGGTATCCCTGGACATTACTTCCTATGTGAATTCTTTGTATTCCTGTATTGCTTGGCAGCCAGACGAGCACTTGTGGGAATTGTTGCATCAAATTGGCTTCCTAACACTAGCACTAGCTTTGCTCTTGCTAGACAGAGAAGGATTTTGATAGGTGTTGGACTTCATGCAGAATCCCATTTTGATATAAAATCTTCCCGTAAGGAGAATGATTTCATTCCATGGGCAGGCCATCATCCTTTTCCTATACATCTGCCAGAAGTGCCAGCATTAGACTCTTACTATCCTTATTTATAGAGCGATATAAAGGTTCTGAGCATTTTACAGATACATAAAAGAGAAGATTCTCTCTCTTCAAGATGCTGACAGTATCTCATATATTGGAGAGATGGGACAATAACTCATGTTCTGAGGAGGGCCAACATGGTGAAAGAAGAGAGCTCAGAGCAGTCTGTGACAGGAGGCTGTGAGAAGAGGGAAGGTATTGACAACAATTTGGTGCAGGAAGCAGGTGTGGGTGATGTGCCAAGGGTGATGATGACAGAAGCTGAGAGAAAGTGGCAAGGTGGAAGTCTTAGCACCTGACTAGTAAGAGAAGGGGAACTAGGGGGCAGTAAAACTGCTAATGATGGATGCAATAGAAACCAGCCTAGCAAGCAGTGCTCCATTCCTTTTCTGCTCTCAGGACTGAGAAGATTGAGAACTTCTGCATCCTCCCCACTCTCCTTCTATTGCTCTGGTTGCTGAGAAAGAGAGGGAATTATGTTAAAGACTATCATTAGCAGTACTTACAGTTTGTCTGCCAGAAGGGAACGAGGGCTGAAGTTCACTTGTAGTTGGTACAATGAAAGTTGTGGTGTTTTTTCCCTAGTGACTGTTGGGGTTTGTGTACAATGTGTTTTACGATGTGTTTCAGTCCTCCTTCATGACATTCTAAACAAATCCTTCATTGTTTCTGCGCAACTCTAGTTTCTTGTGTCAGCTTATGGGTCTCTAGGCTGGACGCAGACCCTTGTTTTAGGTCCATACAAGCTTAACAGCAGTGGAGTTGTATTTTTTTTTACCTCTCCTTTACGGATTCATGTTCCCCTGTGACTACAAACCTCAAGTCAGCAATGTCATTTGTTCGAGACAGTGCGTGTGGTCTGCACTGCCCTTCCTCCACAAGTATGATAATCATTGTGGGAGAAGGCTGCAAGTTTTGCTTTTTTGTGTGTCTGTGGTAATGGGCAACAGCTGCTAGACTGAAAGACACCCTTGTCCTCCCGCCTCACTTCCCTCCCTGACTTTGTGCCCAGCTGGGGCTAAGTACTCCTGCTGCCTTTTATTAATCTTCTCCTGGGACAGCACTATCAGTGGCCCATCAGTGTTCAACATGCCCCCAGTCACTAGTGCTAACTCGATTAGGGCACTGAGGAGTGACTTACAGGGGAAGCTCCTCTCCACAGGCTGTATTTGCATACAGTGATTGATGCTGGTACCTCCTCTAAACACATCCACATTTTGCATTTTAAACAAAGCAATTGCTGTAGAGCTGCTCTCTGTCACTCTGTGGGATTCCCAGTACCAGCATAGGGAGTACCTTCCCTTTCTTGAAATGGCCTCTCCTTCTCAGAGGACACTGCAGTGGGATAAGGAGAAGGTCACTGACCCCACCTTATGTTTGAGGGCATGACACTAAAACCTATTGTGTGTCCTGTCTTGTAAAGTGGCTTGTGAAGAGTTCTGTGCTGTGTGATTAGTATCTCACAGTTGGTAGGCTTTCACCAGGAAGCTCATGTGGGGTACGTAGCCTGAAGGCTCCCGAGTTTCCTTCAGTCTTTCCTTCTCAGGACTTTCAGGCTCAAAGTAGGCTCCCACCAAGTTCACCACCATCTCTGTCTTGGCAATACATGAGCTGACTGCACCATGGAGCACTGAATATATGTGTGTATGATCCACAAGCATTTTCCATATTATATGTATGTATTATATGTATATATTATATGTGTACACCCCTCCCCCCATATATGTGTATATAAAAAAATCCATATTGCAAATTCCCCAAAGAAGCAAAAGATGTCATACTTTATTACAACTTCTACTGTGGACTTTTTAGAGGGGTGTGTCCAAGTGAAATTCTGATTTGGAGGGGGGTGTCCTAAACCATGTCTCTGAAGAGGAAAGTGTAGAAGGGAGGAAATGGGTATGTTTAACTTGTTTGAAGGAAGGACAAAAGGAACCAAAATATATTTCTGGTGATACTGCTGGTATCACAGATTACTTTGCAAAGTGGCAGTTATTTTACCTTCTTTATTATGTCCTAAGTGTTTTATTTCTTTCAAAACAAAAGAAAATTTGCCCAGAAAGTAAACCCCTCTGAACAGCAGCAACCTGTAGTTGAGGCTGTGAATCTCTTGGAGCAAACACTCAGTCCTCCCCTTTGTCCCTGGGGTGCAGGGATCACTATGGAGGCTAAATAAACAAATATCACTTCCACTGTCCAGTAGTCCCAGGAAGACTGGCTCTAGAGGCTGCCAGTGCTCTTTGCCTTACAGATTTCCTGCTGCACTTGGAGTGTTTAATACCTTCAACAAAATTCAGAGGCCTGCTGGCACAGTGTTCCAGTGAGGCCCAGAAGAGTTTTGAGGTTTAGTAGGAAATACCTGCTTTCACTCACTCCTGTCATTACTTTCTCATCTTTGTGCTTATCTTCAAGGACTTACCATGTATCGCTAGTTGCCCATTTCATGTCTGAAAACTTCATGGTTGTGCAAAACCAGGCACTTCATTATTGGGCTCATGCTGTCTGGCTCTGTAGATGTGGGATCTCCACGGTGAAGGTGGCCCTTTCATCTCCCGCCACACCATATTACTTTTGCAAATGTGACAAGCTCACTTTGCAAAAATAACATATTACCCATGTCTTGTTCTATTTAATATTGTATTCAAATGGTCCAAGTGCTCAGCAATGTGGGGTGGGGGAACAGCTCTGCAGACTTCTTTGTCACTCGAGTGGCAGCTGGCTTCCAAGAGTAATTACAGCTGTTCAGTGCTGTGGTACATCAAACCTCTTGGGGATTAGTGAGGCATCAGGTGTATGGTGACTGAGAGGTAAGAACAGAGTCCTGTTCCCATAAAGATCATCATTTTTACATTTTTAGAAATCCTAATATCCACTTAGACTTTGGACTTCAATGAAAAGGAAACATTGCAGTGACCTTGCAGAGAGCATTCTAACTTCCCAGAAATCCAAACAAAGAAATTCAGATCTTAGGAGTTTGAAAGTGAATTGCATTGCCATCATGTGGATGCATGGAAGCTAACGTCTAGTCAGAAAAATTCTGGAACCCTTGTTTATTAGTTAGAAATAAAAAAAAAGTCATGATAGTTATGAAAGTTGTTAAGTCAGAATGCTTATCAAAATGTAGAATGAAATTATAATAATAATTTAACTATGGTATTGTCCGAGTAAACACTGAAGTTAGTTTGACCCAAGTAATATGGGTTATTAGTATGAATTAGAGTCTAACATGTTCATTAATATCACTACTTAGTGACATTTGGGGCTTACAGAATTAGGTGTTAGAAACATTAAGTAATTAGAAAATGAATATGCGAAGTAGCTGAAGTGGTACAGGATCAACATGATTCTTTTATGTCTTCTTCAGGGTGGTATTTCCAGACACGGAACTGCATGAAGAGGTGTTAGAGAAAATCCTATCTGCTCTGCTTGAACAATTAAAGCTGTTAAAACTGGTAACTTGTTTCATTTCTACTTAAGTAAATGTGATCTTATATAGCAATTGCAGTGCCAGAAGCAAACCGGCCAAATTAATGACTGTTCATTAGGCTCTGTGTAATATTAAATTAATCTAAGTCAACAATGGCTGCTCAAGATAGGGTAGGTTTGAAAATACTCACGGTGCAAAGATCTAAACAGAAGATGTGACACTGTAATAGTGCCTGTCTGTGATCTTTTAGGGCATGTCAGCTGCAGGCTGTGTGCCAGGGTGCCTCCAACCTAGGTTTTTGCAGGACATATACCTGAGCTCTTGAGTTTTCTGATTGGGATTTTCTACTACTCTGCCTCTAGCCTCTGATGTTTCCCCATGGGTAAGAAGGTAGCATATTGCCTGGCTGTCCCAGAAGAAACCCATGCTGGTTTCTGTCTTCTGCTTCAAGCTCCCCTGCTCCCAGTTCCTTGAGTGGAGCGTCATCTGTATCTATCACATGCTCTGCTCCTGACTCATCACCTCTTGGCTGTGCCCTCAACAACCTGGCCATAACTTGCCCAGCATCTTTCATAGGTCACTGCTACCTCTCATGACGTGTTCAGAAAAAGGTATTGTGCTGCAATATAGAAGTAACTCCTGAGTCAGGCACAAAACTGAGACACCTGCTGGATCATTCTCTTCAGTGTATCTTACCAAGGAAACTGAAGAGGTGATCTGGCCTTTCGTTTCATCCTAAGACTCCATCTGGATCAGGAATCATATAAGGGAAAACTCTTTGATAAAATGTTCTTACAGGTGGTTGCATGGCCTCAACATGGTAAAGCACAGTTTGAAATGGTTTAAGCAGTTGTCCTCTTAGAATATATAGTTCTTGTCTGGTAAGACTGGGATGAGTGGGAGACTGATGGTGGATCACTGGGAGATCAGGTAGGATTTCTGCTATTACCACTTTTCTCTGTAATATGCACAATGGCAATAGAATTATTACATGAATAAATACAAATATTTCCTTATGCAGTTTCCTCAGGACAGAATTAGGTGGAAGGAAGGAAGATGAAAAGCCTTTTTTTTTCTGCAGGACAAATGCACAAATGCACAAATAGGCAAATGCACAAAAAGTAAAGAGAAATAATCTAAGCAGGAGATTTCAGAAGAATCTACAGGACTTTCAAAGTAGTGAGAAGCAGTGGAAAGAGGGCAAGGACACTGGAGCAAAACTAAATGAATTCTCTGTGATAGTCCTTCCCTGTGATTCTAATTTTTACTTGATCATTCAACCAATTTACCTGATTCAGAGTAAAGTTCATTGGTCTGTGACCTTCCAGATCATCCCAAATGCCTTTTTTTAGAACAACTTACAGCATTTGCTACCCTTCATTACTCCAGTATAACAGCTGACTTTAATGAGAGAATTCATGTCTTCAGCAGCTCAGCCACTTCCATTCAAAACTCGTACAGATCTCTTGGCTGTACACGATACACTGTGCTGGTGATATATCTGTTATTTAGCAGGTTGTTCCAACATCTTCTCTCCTGACACTCTGGACTCAGAAGTTGTCTCACCTTCATTACAAAGGGTAATTCTAGGAGAGATGTCTCTCCAGTAGGTCTCTCTCTGGTGCAGTCTGGAACAGAGAAGCAACATCTTTTGATGTCTGGGCAAGTACTTTATTTGAGGCCTGCTTCTCTTTCTTGTGTGCTGCAGAGACACAGCCATCTCTTCTCCACAAAGAAAAGCACTAGGAGCCACCTGAGTGTGGGAGCAGGAGACACCCTGTGTCTCACACAAATGTGTACAGGTTGAGCCGCATTTCAGCAGCTGCAATTTTTGCTGCTGGGAAGCAGTCCCAGAACTTCTAACACTCCTCACTCCATCTTTTTTGGATTCTTTACTCCTGGCTATCAAAACACAGATTTGGGGTAATAGGTTGACTTCTGCTTTTTAGACGAAGACATGACTAGATATTTGGAAGATTAGATATTAAGAAGAAATTCTTTACTGTGAGAATGATGAAACACTGGACCAAGTTGCCCAGAGAATCTGTGGCTGCCGTATCCCTGGAAGTGTTCATGACCAGGCTAGATGGGGCTTTAGGCAACCTGGTCTGGTAGAAGGTGGCCCTGCACATGGCAGAGGGGTTTGGACTAGATGATCTTCACAGTTCCCTTCCAACTCAAACCATTCTATGATTCTATGATCCAACAGAAAATAATATTGTGCCCATGTCTCCCTACTCCCATTAACAAGTGGAGGTTGGGGACTGTTAAGGAGAAAAATAACAGAAGAGGGAGTATTATTTTATTTATTTAACCTGCTTAGCAGCAGTAGCTGTGAAGCATAAAGCTATCTGCAAAGGGTGATTGATTCCTCAGCAAAGTCTGAAGCACAGAGATGCTGTGGTATTGCTCAATGTTCCCTTTGTGTTATTATTATTATTATTATTTTGTTTCCTGTTTGTTTCAGAGGTTCTATGTGATCCTGACTTGCTGGGTAGCTAGTTACCTGATGAGTGCTCATTGAAGAAATGAATCATGACTGGGAGGTCACATGGATACTTTTGTGAAGGTCATTTAGCCAGCTCTGCTCACCTTGTGAAGCATTGTCCCAGTGCAGATTAGTTGCTCTCCCTTGGCACCTAACAGGTGAATGCAACTATTTATAGAAGAGCCCAGACAGTTTATGTTCTTTGACTCTTTTGAGTCTGGCAGATGAACAATTTGTGCCGTGGAGGGTGCAGAGCCAGAGCCAGACTCAGTGAAAGGAGCATTTGCTGTGATGACCTGTGTGAGAATTAACATAACCAGCAGAATATGGGACCTGCTACCAAGGAGGTGACAGCATGTCCTGATTTAGGGCAAATTTGGGAGGAAACCTCTGAATGGGGTTCCCCTGGAGAGAAAACCCTAGTGGCCTCTCCCTCCAGCCGGTCCGGGAAAAGAACTTCCTTGGAAAAAAGTGGAAAAAACTATTTATTTGACAAACATAATGCCCACAAGCATAACAAATGAATAATATGAAACAATAAAACCTCTCGCCGCTCTGAAGAGAGATGGCAAAACTGAGAGAAGTCCTGGCCAGGAGTTAGCTCAGCTCTCTCAGTCTCTTATCAGTCCCAGTCCCTTCGGCGCTGGAAAATGCCGAAGTCCAGGCCTGGTGGGCCATGGTCACGAGATCCCAGTCCTCCTCTGGGTTTCTCAGTCCAGAGCAGATTTAAACAGTCCCAAGAAAAAAAGGAAAAAACCAGTCCAGGAAGCTTCTTTGCCTCAGCTAGCTAGACTAACTAAAAGCAAAAAAAGGAAAAACCTCTCTCTGCTCTCTCTGTCTACTGTCCGTGCATCTGACAAACACACCGTCCCGAGGAAGAAGAAAATGCAGAGGTGTGAAAACTGTTTTTCAAAACAAACTGTGTGCTTCTTCTTTCCCTGCTTCACTCTCAGAGCCAGTCTTAAAGGTACACAACACAACATGTAGCACACAGAACAGACAACCGGGGATACAAGCATCATAGTCACCACAGGACACAGCATTAGTGCTTAGCACGATGTCACTGACAACATGAGGGTAAGTTATTTATTCCTTGTATCAGAACAGATAACACACACAGCAGGCGGCTGTAGGTAGCCTTCTTGTGGAGATACTTTGCTTGTGAGAATGTCCAGAGGATTGACAGGGGCAGCTTAGTAACATGTTCTAGGACACAGAACAATCACAAGCTCCAGAATGAGTCATCGATGCACCCCTTTGTGAATGTATTCCACGTGAAAAGCAAAACCCAAAGACAATTGTCAAGTCCCAGTCCAAGCTAATTCAGCCAACACAGTGATTAGGTGTCCCAGAATTTGAGAGGTACCAGGCATCTTTTATATTAGGTTTTCAGTAGTTTTTTACTTATTTGCAAGCCCCATTCCCTGGGGAAGAAGAGGTGAGCCAGGGGCCTGCTGTGTGTGCAGTGAGCAGCCATGGAATGAAAAGGAGGACCATACCCAAATGCTTGCAACAGGCAATGGATGGCAGAAGGAAGTGGTGAACTATAATGGCTCAGTGTGCTGGGCAGAGGTGTTTTCCAGCTGCAATCTCTCTTACAGAGTTCAGAATACATTCAGGGTGTATTCCTCTCACACAGTTTTACTCTGCTTGCAGCACAGGCTGGTGGGCACAAAGGTGATCTGCAAAATGGTCTCACATTTGCTTATCTATCAATTAAAATTTTATGTAGTATTTTTATGGTTATGATAATAACATTATCACTTTGGTAAACTCAAAACATTTTACTTGCCCATCCAAGGAGGTTTTGTTTATCCCTTGCTTATTTGCAGATGCTGGTATCCAGTCCTAAGGCAATCCAGGTATTTTCTTTTTCTATTAAAAAGTCAGGGTGGTCTCTTGATTCAAGCAAATTGAGAAACAGAGCCTAATGTGTGTCCAGGCAGGCTTTGTTCTTTTTTACTGGTTGTTTCTCTCATGTTTACATTTGTAGGCACTTTTAGAAGGTGTCTATGATTTATGCATAAAAAGTTTTTCTTTTCTGTGATTATTTAGTGTGAATTTCATAGTGTTTCTATAATTGCTATAACTCAGTTTGGATTAATAGCTATTTGCAAAGCAAACACAGCATCATGGGAATGCAACTGTTCTAGTTAAGCACTGGCAACACCACATGTGGCTGTGTGCTCTCCTGCTGTGTGGCCTCACTGGCTTATGCTGGCAGGATTTTGAGGTTCTCTCGAGTTGTGGAGCTTGAGGTGAACGTGGTATTTCTCTGATTTTGGCTTAGTTTGTCCAATTAACTAGAGCTGCTGCAGCAGCTGCTGTGATCTAATCTGGCTGTGGACATAAGTTTGAGAATGATAGGAAAGGATGACCTGACATAAAGGGCGTCAACAGTGTAATTTTACAAATATCCTCCTGTAGCCCTTCCTTTGGTTTTGGAGAGTGTTGTTTAGGTGACATTGCATTTTTTGCAGCACTGGAAAGCCACATCTGAGCAAAGCTTCACCAATGGGGAACAATAAACATTGTTAGCTGGGGTGACTCTCCTTCCAAGTGGAGGGTGTCCAGAACAGTGAGCTGGCTGCCAGCCACAGGGGCCTTGTTTTCAAACAGGCTGGAACAGTCTATCCCACCAGGGGTCTGCAGAAGTTCAGTGTGATTGGCTGCTACAGGGGTTGAGATATTCACTTGTGGCCTCCTCACCCACGTTTCTGGCAGTGTGCCAGAAACAGGACAGGAGGAGGGAGCCAGGAGAAAAAGAGACTGTCTAGTAGTGTAAAAACCAAAAATATATCCAAGCTAGCCAGGGAAACTGGCTGGATCAGAGCAGGAACCTTGTGATAAGAAATCATAGAGCTGTGATGAAAAGAAGAAATGTGCAGAAGGAGCAATTTAGGGTTTTCTGCAGCTAGAAAAAGTGAGTCTGAGCTAAAAGAGCTCAGGACAGCAGAAGAGCTGGGGATAGCACCCCTAAAAGCTGGTGTCTGTGCCAGTGCTGGAAGCATCACTCTCTTAGGACGCTGCTGAATTTTTGTGGCATAATGACAAAACCAATGGGGGACGTAAGTGATTACCCAAGTCTTAGTTACAAGGGTTCATTAGATCGAAAAATACCTGATGAAACCATACTTCCCTAAGACTGACCCAGAGGATCATTGATTTGTAGTAGCATTAACTACTGACAAAAATATAAACAAGACTTTGGTTGATGTGTTTAAGTTTAATAATGTAAATACTAATAGAAAATTATTTGCAGCATTGACTGCTTTCAGTGTTGCGATGGAAAAGAATTTGCAATGCTGGAAATGCAATTATTGAAGGTGATTATAATTTTGGCTTCAGTTAAATAATTTTCATTCCAAGTATAACACTCTGCACTCCAATGAGATTATTTATAACTTATGTATTGCACTTGAATTAATTGGCATATGGTACAAATTAACCCCTCTCAAAAACATGATTTATGTGCTTTGTTTTAACTGATCTATTAAATGCAGCTTTGTTTTATGTTGATTCTTGCCAATTTAGGCAAAGTGATTTGAGTTTACACTGTCTTGGCTTCTCTTTATCTGATTACTGCCATGCTTTTTAAAATTTAACAACTGCAGTTACATCAGGGATATATGTTAAAGCTTATTGAAAATATAATGCCACTTTCTTAAAATCAGAGAAAAAAATTCTATAATAATTTCATTCATCAAAATAATTAACGTGTTTCTGAGCCTTTTTATAGAATGGCCAGTGTGCTGATTTTAAGCACTTAAAGAAGAGGTTGGTATTTCTGAATTAAGGAAGCTGGGACTTCTAAACAGAAATCAACTTCATACTGTGCAATAGGAAGAAATACATTAAAAATTTCTTTTGTTCAATATGTCAAGGAATGCCTTAAAATATCCAGGATTAAAACATTAATTTGTATTATAATAAAAGGATTACATCAGAAAAGGTGCCTTATTAGTTTCCTCTGTTTTTCAGGTGCATGAAAAAGAGAAAAAGATGGAGGAAAAGACTGCATCCATATAGGAGGAATGATTCCAACCTGTTATTGTTATTAGGAAAATGTGATTTAAATAGGCTAATCTTGTTTCTAAGTTACTTTGAAGGGAATTGTGAGCTCCAGTAGTGCTGTGAATGGAAACATAACTAAATAATGCAACGGATGTGTACATTTGTGTGTTGCTAGCTACAGCAAGAGGGGTCTCTGTATGTCTGTGTATCTCAGATAGGGATTACATTTTTCTACTTGTCTTTAAAGATTCAATATCAAGTGATGGAAGGCAGCCATTTGGCTTTCTCATTGTCACATTTTCCTAACTTAATTGGTGCTGAATGTACCCAGGGAAGGGGTTAGGCTGGCAGCCATACTTCCTCCCTGAAAAGAAATGACTGTGGGTGAAATCGAGAGACCTAGAAGACTGTGAATGGTAAAGAAAAATGAGCAGGATCTTCGATTCTTAAGTTTAAGGACCTTTGATCCTTGAATTGCTGGGAGGCTTAATTATACCTCTTTGCCATATTTTTACATTCTTCTCTAGTCATCTGCTGCTGGCCATGTTAGCAGAGAGGGGTGGTGGGCTGAATGGGTCTGTGGTCTGAACCAACACAGATATTTCTGCATATGCTGTGTCTGCTGCCAAGAGATGGTTGCAGTAGGCATGTGACTCATTATATTTATGAAGGACTCTGTGAAGCACTGAAGTCTTTAGCAAATCTGTATGTCATTGGTAGCTGTTTCCTTTCTTCTGTTTTTCTTGCAAAAGACGCTTTGAGGCTCTAGCCTCAAAGTTCTGATCTTTCCTGTGACTTCACTTAAAATTATTTGGATGCTGCTGCTCTCAGCACACTGGTAGGTTAGTCCTCCTGCTCCCCAGGTACAGGTGTTCCACTTCTCCCATGGTGTCATTTCAAAAATGCTGGAATGGGAGAAAATGTCTTTCTAAAGAAAGCCAGGCACATGGAGCAAGCTCTCCAGCTTTCCATTACAGTTGAACACTAAAGTTTTCTGTACCTCAACCAATGTTTCCTGTGACTTCCTGTGTAATACCTTGGCCTGAAAGAGAAAAATCGTCATAGAATCATAGAATGGCCTGAGTTGGAAGGGACAGTTCTCTTGCTGGTTTTTCTTTTATTTTGTGTATAGGTAACCATAAAAAACTACTGCACTCATGTTTTAACATTTGAAATTTAAGAACATATCCCAGTAGTTAAGCATGCCCTTAACTTTGGTGAGAGAAATGTGTTTAGAGAACTCAGCATTGATTAGTAAAGAAACCTGTTTCCCTCTCCAGCTAATCAGAGAAATTAGAGTATTTTCCTAGTGTTTCCTGTGAAGCTCATCTGTAAGAGGAAATACAAGGTTGGCCTCAGTTTCTCTCAATGCTACATGGGCTTACTATGAAGACAATCCCTCTTTTTTTCTTTAATTCCCGTGTGAGTGAACACTAGTAAGCAAAGTAAGGAAAGCCTCAAACAAATCTAGACAAAGAAAGACGCCCAGGAAATGCCAGTACGGCAGCCACAACTTTAAAGTAAGGGACCGAGGAAAGCTAACAGCCCTTAAAAGGTGTTCGAAAAGTGGGGCTCAAGCTCTCTATAGTCCACCAGCTATCCTTACCAATCTCTTGACACCATCAGCTCCAGTGCCACATGAACTTTTCAGAACCCCAAAAGCCAAAAATTGACATCCCTTAGCTATATTTAATCTATTTAATTTAATGGAAGTAGGGTCCATTTTAAAGTCCTACTGAGGTGGCCAAGTCCAAACCTTCTGTGAATGGATACAACTTTCAGAGGACTTATGCACGTAACCTAGGGTGGGCTGTTTGTGACTGTGAGGTGCATATGACAGCTTGGAAGGGGACTCTGTTGGCTCCAAGACTGCATCCGTCAGAGTCAGGGTGCTGCTGGCTCTGGGGCTGGGGATAGCTGTTTCCAGTGTAGAAAAAGCTTGTCACACTTCATGTCCCACTAAAGCTCTGTGGTCATTTTGTTTTTTCATTCAGGCTCATTTATAGTGCATGGCCTTTCCCACTGGACACCACTAGTTCAGCCACCACCTCCTCTTCAGAGGGCAGGCTGAACGGCCTCTTGATTTCCTGGTTTGATGTATCACCCCAGTCAGAAGCCCAAAAGAAGGACGTCAGCAGTGTTGGCTGAGGTGTGTTGGAGATGGAGGTGCTTAAACAGGGTGGGATGTTGTCTGGTACCTCTGATAGAATCAGAGGTAGAACAAAAACCTGGGCTCCTTGTTTCTCACATCTCTGCTCAATTAGCAGAGTGCATTTCCTTCTGCTTTCTCAAGCAGCTATGAGCGTTCCCTCTTGCATTGCCTGACCACCAGATTATTGCAAATGCCACACTTTAGCACTTGTATCCACTTCATAAGCACTGGGCAGCTGCTGTAATGCTTGCAACACTCATGATGTCACTGCTGGGTTTAAGCCAGTGGTCTATTTTATGATTAGAGGGGGTTTTTTTCCCACTGGAACAACTTCAAGATTTTTCCATCACTAGCTCCTGTTTATTCCTTGCACCACTGAAATATAGAACATGGAAAGGAGTGAGGGGGAGAAATAGACTGGTCTGTGGCAGAGACTGGCAACAGTGCCTGTCTTAAAAGTTCTCAGCAAAGCTCATCTCACAAAAAATCAGAAGCTTGCTGAGAATTTTTTATATGGGAAAACATTAAATGAGTATTTCTAAGTGAGAGGGCTGGGGGTTTCCTGCTCTTCCTCAGCCAGTACAGACAGATCATGCTTTCCCCCCCACCAGCTTTTTCTGTGGAGCCATGTGCATCCCGACGGACAGAACAGAGCAGCTCCTAAACACAATAAACATTACTGTCTGCATTAGTTTTTACATTTCTTTGTTTTATTTTTTGTTTTGTTTGAAATGACCTGTACCACAGGAATACAATTTATTTAACAGGTTGTTATTTTTTAGGAGCAGATAATAGTTAAGTAGATACTGTTTATTTCACTGACTGTCTATGACTCCCTGCATCATTCTCACAGCCTCTGTCTCTGGCTTCTCCATGTAACCCAGCCACAAGAACAACAGAGCAGCCTTTGGCTATACGATTGATTACAGTTTGTGGATACAAAGTGGAAGCTCTGTTTTCTTAGCTCCAATTGGTAATAAAAGCTCAACACGTTACATTCTAGGGTCTTTCTCAATTACTTGCCCCTCTAATAGCTGCTTACATGTTTCTGGTGAAGCATGTTTTATTTCATATATAATAGTTAAAAAAAGAAGAAGATGATATAGCTTACAAAGAGAAAAATAATGCCCCCTTAGCATGAGCAATACTGCAAGGTTCTGATTGTTGTGGCGACGTTTCTTGTAGCTTCACAGTTTTGCTGCGAGGTGTAATGCCCAAGTTTCCCCAGAAACCTAAATTCAGAGTGGTAATTTACCTTTTAATTGATCCCCATGAAATTTGTTTTGCATTACAGGTCAGACACTGCTAGTCCCAGAGAAGAATGTGCCCAAAACAGAAGAGTTGGCCACTTGGGAAGAACTGCCTTTTGTAGTAGCTGACAGGTACATGGTTTCTGTTATCCACACATGCAAATCAGGGGCTGGAGCTACTTTTACCATAGTTGCTGGTGTGGGTTTATTAACTGTCACTGATACACTTAGCTCTACTGTTTCTCTTTTCTTTAAGTCACAGAGCCCATCTGTGTCCCAAGGCTCAAGCTCCATCATCTTTTGCCCCATGAAGGACAGCTGTATGACACTGATTCTGTGAATCCTATATTATAAATGAGCAGCATAAAGAGCACTGACCCAAAACTCATTTCCTAGTTCATGTCTCACCTTCCACATCCCCAGACCTGTTTGTAAGAGACCGTGAGCATTCAAAGACCTAAGCAGTTGCTGAAGTTTCATATCCTACTTCAAAGTGCATTGGGGGGACTACACTATGTTACACTCCTCTGCAATCCCAGCTCATTGTACAGCTGGAAATGCTCCTCAGCTGTGTCAGTATGATAAGTACTAGTGATGCACAGCAGATCAGAGTAACTGGGAAGAGATGATTGTGATTCCTACACTTGTTTGAAGGGCTCAAGAAACCTGACCTGCTTCCCAATTTAGGATGGTACAAGCCTTTTTAGGGTTAAATCTAGACAGGTGTTTGTGTCCCAGTTCCTGGGGAAGAGTTTGCATTCCTTGGTTAGAGATTTTAATATATCCTAAATACTGTCTGGTTCACTTCCCATCCTGTTTCAGAAGAAATGCAAACATTTCCCTGCATATTATCTTCAAGCAATGAAGAATTTTTGGATGGGCTCCAACGTTACACAGCTTTAATGGAGAAACAAGTTCCTGGAAAAAAAACGTATTTGGTATCTTCATATTGCTGTGCCAGGGCAGGAATTGCCCCCATCCCATAGCCCTAATCTAAATAGCCAGCAGTCTCTGTGAGCTAGAAGCTAACTCAGCAGCTCTCCATAATCATGTTTTGTAGATAGCTTCCTCTTATGGAGAGCAGGCCTGAGTTCAAATACAACAAACCCTAGAAGAGCCTTTTGGGGTTGTTTTGGGGTAGTTTTGGGTTTTTTTGGCAGGGGGGGATTGGACGGGTGTGTTGGTGTGTGAGTAAGTGACCTTTCTGGCAGCGCCCAACAGAGCAAGAATTGCTTCTTAGGATCTTTTCAACTCATTTTGGGACAGCTGCCTTTGCACAGCAGGCTGGAACACAATGTGCTGGGTGGGACTTGGCAGCAGCATTGCAACAGTGGTCAAGTGAGTCAAACTTAGAGGTGATAATGTAACCCAGCACATCTGCAAAAGCAATTATACCACAGCCAGAAGGAGTTGCCAGAGTGCAGCACATGGCAAGCTGGCTCTGTAACAGTGGCATGCATTTCACTTTGGTCCCTCAGTCACAGATGGGTCCAGGGATCATGAGTGCAACCAAAAGCCTCACATTTTCTCCCCAGCTGCACTCTGGGAGGGAGTAGGGGAGAGAAGCACAAGTATCCGCTCGAAGCACAAGACCACTGTGTAATTGCTACTGCTGTGAGCACAGGAGCCCCAGTTCCCATGTGCCTTCTGCCCCTTAGGTTTCTGGTGGTTTACTAATGGGCCTGAAGCAAGACAATTCCTTTATCGAGTGAGTACAAAATGAGTGACTGTGTAGCACAGGAGGAACTCAAAGGAGATGGACCAGAACTAACTTAAGTGCAAGACATGGGGTGGCTATGAGAGCTCAGAGGTCACCACGCCAGTACCTCCGTGTCTGAGCCTGCCAGGGCAGGGTTCTGCAGTACCAACAACCCTGCTGGGACGCTTTCTGCTCCAGCAGAAAACAAGTACCCAGAGTCTTTGATCAAACATCTCAATCCCGGTTTGGAAGACTTCCTCCTGAGGGCAAGTTGCTCCTCTTACACACCACCTTTCTCCTGAGGAAGCCAGGAAGGGGTGGAAGCTTGAGGAGAACAGAGGCAATAGAGTTAGTGGTGTCTCAAATGTAGATCAGAGGTTTTTTTCACCTCTAGTGCCATGCTACGGACCACAGAAAAAGACAATACACTCAGGTTTTGTCAGCAGGATGGCTTAAAACTAAGTGACCTAGAAAATAAAGTTTCAGAGAACACCAACAATTTTGTCAGTCACCTAAATTCTGCTCTGGCTACTGGGAATGCAGCAGTTATGGCTTAGGAAGCAGATCTAAACCAGGTCTTGGAGACAGCAGGAACCTGGTTACATAAGAGGAGTAAATAAACATTCCCCATGTTCTTCTCCCATCACCTCAAGGTCAGGTATTTGCTTTCTGATTAGCAAGACAACCTCTTACCAGCCCCAGGTATAATGTATGCTAGCTCTTTTCCTGGTGTTGAGGATAATGGGATGAGGCAGGGAAAGACAGTAGTTGGAGTATCAGGGGTTTCATGCCATCCTCTATTTTATTTCCCTAGGCTGCCACAAGAAAGCAATCTCTCAGGCTCTAGAGCTGCCTCCTCTGAAAAGCAGTGCCCTTGATTCCTAACTAGAATTTGGCAATAAGCCTAAAGTCTCTGTGGAGCCAAAGAGTTCTAATGAAGTCTAGGAAAGATCTGGTTTGGGGTGTATTTATACTTGGGCAGTAACCATGCAGACAAAGCCTTGTGTTCTCTGCCACAAGGAACAGGTGGGGAATGGCACTCAGCTGAGCTGAAGAGGCAGGTGTGATACACTATGGGGTGAAAAGTGTGGAAGAATTGTAGTTAGCACCACATAGGAGAGGATGCAGAGATTATCAAGTCAACCCAGCACTGAAGCATAACACCAGGCTCTTTTCCCATGCCATTTGGGAAAGACTTGCATTTTCTCAGGGACATACATCCTACCTCTTCAGGGGCCTGCAGGGATTGTACATGGGAGGGACTAGCCAGGCATAATGACACACTGTACAAGGTCGCAGAATATCTTACACAGTTAGGAGCATCTTTCCCAGCAAGAAGTGGGGCCTGTATGTACAAGTGTTAGAGGAGTCTAGGATGCAGCCTTTTTGTTCAGCAGAGGTCCAGCAGCATTGCTCTCCAAAGGAGTATCTACTCTATAGTAAGAGGCAGAAAGGTGACAAAAAGAAGGACCATGGCTGCTTCCCTTTCTAACTGTCCCCTCATAACACCAGCAGATAAAGTTTATATTGAATCTATTCTTCCTCTCTTCCTGCTTCTGGTCCCACTCCCCCTCCAGAACTGGCAGAGGGAGCTGGGGAGCAGGCAGCCTGGACAGTGCCGAGAGCATCACTGATCTGAGAGGCTGAGCCCCAGTGATGCCTCAACAAGTGCAAGAGCATAATCTGGTATTTCCCACAGAGAAAACAATGAAATAAAGAGAAACAGGTGACTGATTAAAAGTTTCCCCCCTCCTGTACACAAGATTCTGCAGTCACGCCGACAGATAGACATTAAATAATTCTTCCATAATAAATGATTGGAGATAAAAGCCGGCGGTGGCTGCTGCTGCTGTTTGGATTGCTCCGTTGTCTGCATCTTTGTTTCTAGTTTGTTCCCCGGCCACTGTCGGCTGGTGCTGGGGCTGTCAGACCTTTGCCTCTAGCATTTCTAGGAAGAGTTTATGCATGGGAACCTTGCCCTGCAGTTTGATGCTGTAGAAGTGCTGCACAGCTTTAGCCGCCGTCTGCCGCAGGAGAGGCAAGGTCAGGAGCAGCTTGCCTGCTCGCCGGGGCTCCTCATTGCGCTGACTCAGCTCGTAGTCCTGCAGGGCTTCGTGGAGAAGGTCCTGGAGTTTCTGCACTGCATCCATGTCCTCTATGTGCATGGAGTCTGGGGTGAGGGAGAAAAGATGGCAAACAAAGTCAGACACAAGAAAGGAAATCTTTCATGGTTTTGAAGCTAATGATGTTTTCTTTCCTTCTTATCTGTTCTTGTGGGGGTTTTTTGGGTTGTTTTTGTTCCCCATCCACACAGGGCAGGGGGTGAGGGGTGTTGTTTGGTTTGTTTCTTAGGCAGAAAAAACCAGCTTGCTGGCAAGTGTGGTGCTGCTGTATGAAGTCTGGCAGCAGCCCCAGCCCAGTGTGTTGGCCCAGCAGTGCAGGGACAGTAAGGTTGCCCGGGGTAGGTGGGTGACACACACGCCCTGTGTGCTGCCCATTTTGCCAGCCACCCCAATGCAATGCAGGGGTCAGGCAGGGGCCTTTGTGATTTGCACTTTCACTTGCCCTCCATCCTCCTTATGGGGCGAGTCACCCTGCAAGGGGCAGCAGCTGCTGTGCTGCCGCTTGGGAGCAATCTCATTAAGAATAATTAACGCTGCTATAGCGCTTCATCTGTCTAAACTGCCTAATTGCCGTGCAGCTGCTAAGGGTGTCAGCAAGCCCCGGTAGGTCACAACCAGTGTGCCCAGGGGTGTTGCCAGACCCACCTTTGTGCATATGCCCCTGTTTTCAGAGACTGCCAGCAGCTGCTTAGGGAGCTTTCTGCTGAAATAAAGGAAACCCATGCCTCCTGCAAGGCCTCTTCCCTTTGGCTGCCAGTTAGATTTCTATGAGCTGTTGGGAGGGGCTAGCAGGGCTCGCAAGGCTCCTTGGTGTGTCTGTAAAGGTAGCTAGCTGGTAAGGACCCAGTCCAGGATTGAGATAGGGAACAGTATTGAACACAGACTGCTAAACTTATGGGTAAACTTATGGTGTCAGAGGGCAGCACCAAAGAGCAGAGAGGCAGAGCATTACCAAAGGTTTTCCGTCTTGCTGATACGTGCTTCTTTTTTACAACCATGACAGAGCTGGAGACACTGATGCCTTGTCTTCATTGTTTAGAGACTTTTAATCAATACTGAACCTATTGATAAAGATTCCTGCCACAAGGCAACAAAACCAGAAGCAATGGCAAAGAGACAGTAAGGCAAGCAACACATATAGTTGCACCACCTGCCATCACAGCCTGGGCTTTGCAGTGTGGCAGTGCTCTGGCTCAGCCCACACACAAACACAAATGTGAGGACATGGGTTCCCCAGAGTGACAGCAGTGATGGGGAGAAAAGCTGACTGAAGTGCCAAAGTCTCTCTAGAAACATGTGTCATCTTTATGGAGAGCACAACACAAATTAGAGACTGTGAATTTTGTAAGATACATTTATGCTAAAAATGCTATTTATGATGAATGATTTATAAAGTATTACAACAGTTGGGAAAATATTTTGTCTAGCAAGAAAGCTGTTTAAGAAGCTGTTTAGAAGGAATGCACTAATTAAGAAGATATTAAAGGGAAGTATTCCCAAGAAGCCTACTGAAAAACAATTCTTCATACATTTACACTTTTTATCCAAGAGACCAGGCAAAGAAGCTCAGAAGAGGGCTGCTAGGTCATCACAGTGACCTGAGCTAGACACAGAGTTGATTCTGAAAAGAAGGGAGGAAGAAGCATGTTGCCAAGTCAGTCTGGCAACTTCTCTCAGCCAGGTAGCACCTCTGAACAACTTCCATACACAACCCAAGAGAATAGAGTGGGATCTACTTCCTGCCAAGTTGCAGAGGTAATTTTGAAGACTGGAAGTAGCAAAAGCTGCAATGTCCTCTATCCTTTCTGTTTAATGTCCTTCTGGCTAGGTGCACAAAGGAGAGAAGTCATCACAGCCTGTCAGAGTTTGCAGATCCCAGTGGGTGCTAGAATTACTATGTAATGAGCCATGCTTTAGGGCATAGTGGGTGCTCTGCTTTTGGGTACTGATGCTGCTGTACACTAGACAGAATCCCAAATCTGCCCTTCTGCCAGCTGGCTTCTGTAAGGTGACAAGACATAACAGCACTAAATAACTAAGTGTATACAGTGAGAGAAACTGGGGAAATAAAGATCAAAGCCTGCCCCACCCCCACCACACTGCTGAAAGAAGCTCAAAATTGGCAGCTGACTGCATGAGAATAAAACAACATTGCAGGATTAATTTCCTTGCAATCCATCAGTGAACCTGTGTCGATGGCATTGATAAACTGTTAATTACGAAATCAATAGCTATGAATTTTTACAGCTATCAGAGCACTGAGGTGGGGGCAGGCTGCCTGACCATGTCCCTGAGGTCAGCTGGCCTAGAAGCTGGTCTTCATACCAGAAACCTTTCTCCAGCACTGCTGGCATGGGGTACAGGGCAGGTGTGACAATGGATGAGGTCCACTACTTCTTCACCTAACTTGTTCTTGCAGCTTCTGACAGGAACAGGAACCTCACAGGACCCATTAGTACAAATTTTGCTATGCATCCCTTTTCCAGATCCAGACATTACTCACTCCATCTTAGTATTAAAATGCATTGCAGACAAAAAAAGGGAAATAAATTTTATGTACTCTGGGATGTCCTAAAATGAGGATGTGCTGTATGCCAACCTAGTGGGCTCTTCAATACATAGGTTGATGAGTTTTTATTTTTAAGGAAAGAGGACCTAGGAAGGCTTAAAAATGGACTGCTGACTCTGAAGGGTAACAAATTAGGTCTACAGCATCTCAATTCTGTAAAAAAAATGGGTGATCATATTGTTTGGGACTTGCCTGCTGCTCTGGGAATTAAGAATTCATCCCTCAGCTCTCTAAAATACACTTACTAAAGACAGAGATCCCTTGAATTATCTTTGCCAATCCCAGCAGATGTGTTGTTGGTGTTTCACACCAAGGACTCAGAGATCAGCCTACTATCAGCTTCTTCTCTAGTAAAGAGTGACTGAGCTCCCCCTTCTATCTTCATTTGTTTGAATTCCTAGAGCCAAAGGGTCAGTATACACAAGGCTGCATAAGTCCCTAGAACTTGGGTTGCATAAGCAATTACACCCAGAATTTATCTATATGGGAGCGAAAGCAGAAAGCAGGTTTAGGCAGCACAGGTGCTAATCTAGGTGTTCATCTTTAAGCCCTATATCTGATCCAAGGGAGCTGAAGCCTGGCCCAAACTGCTTTCCTCCCATTTTAGGAATTGGCTGTTTGCATGCAAGCACACACATGCAGGCTCTTTAAGTTTATCCCTGCCAAAAAGATACTAAGAAAAATAACAGGAATTAAAAGAACACAAATGTTCAATGTTAAGTTACAACAGAAAAATACACCTGCCCTATTCCAGCTTCCTTATCTGTGAGTCATGAGAAGCGTTAATTACATGAAAAACAAAATCCCATGCTTTACTTTCGTATGTTTCAATACAAATAACAAAACAGGACTTTTGTGGATTATCCTCCTACATAGCTACACTTCTAGCTGCACTGGGGAAACCAGTGAAGTCAGAGTGCTTTTTTCCATCCAGCTGAGAACATGTTTTGGCCTGTGCCTCCTGACCCTTACCTTGGTATCTTTACTCCACAGCACTGGAAATGGAACCCCAAGGCATCTGATGAATGTTGGTTGTTCTGCTCTGTCTTTGTTCAGTGTTACTCCACTCCTGTGGAGACTGTCTCATAAGGTTTACTCTGGGCTTAGTCCTAAAAGCACAGTGAGCAACAACAGCAGAGAGTGCTTCTGTTGCACTGTGAAGAACTTGACAGCAGTGTCCACAGCATGGGCCAGGTAAATGTCCCAGTGTGGCACTTCTGTCACAAATGCTACCTTAGCACTCCAGCCTCTCCAAGGAGCCCTTCTCCCTGTTTAATCCTGTGACCCTCCTGGTAGACAGGTTCTTTAACAAGTTGATTACATCACCCACAGCCAACACTGCACAGAGAAAGGCTAGCCTTGGCCATCTGCCCATCCTGGTTCAGACAAAGGGAAGGCAGCAATTAAAACTAAAAAAAGCAATATATGAGGAATTGTAAAATGGAACAAAGTTATGAAGCACAGAAAAACGATAAGGGAAATGAAGGACATAGGAAGAAAAGCCATGGCTAGAATAGCAGAATAGCTAAGGACAGTAAGAAGTTTTATAAATATTTAAGGAATAGAAGAAAAATGATCATTTGTAGGGGGGCTCTTTTCATCTGGAGATTATTAACCTATTAATAGCAGTGCAGAGTAGATAGAAGTCCTCTGTGAGTATTTCTTTCTTATTTAGAAAAGAGAAGCTTTATATACCTGTGTTATATGAAGATGATGAAGACTGTATAGTCTGTTGTTTATGCAGGAAAGTTTTAGGACAAACTTCACAGAAATCAGCAGAGCTGGGTAACTTGGCTTAAAGAGTTCTAAAATTGCCAGCTGAGGGTCATCTAGGGCAGATTAATGATTAATAAGTCATGGTATTTTTAAGAAATTCAAGATGACTGGAAATGTTCTAATGATGCACATATTTTCCTAGTCTTATATGATAATTTCTATGCTAGCCTGATGTGAACCAGGGCAAAAATAAAAGAAAAAATAAAAGTGACATTCAATTAAGTCTAATAAGATGGCATTTTTAAGACATGTAAATGTGGCACTTAGGGACACGGTTTTGTGTTGGACTTGGCAGTACTGGCTTAACAGTTGGAAGTGGTGATCTTACAGGTTTTTTCCATTATAAATGATTCTGTGATTTTACTGCCAGTCAACATGATACTTGGGAAGAGAGGTCTTGTCAAACAAACTTCATTTCATTCTCTGATGAGATTACAAGTTTGGTTGATAAAGTTAACTGCATAGATATAATAGACGTAGGTTTTTATAAGGCACTTGGCTTAGTACCACAGGACATTCTCATTAAAAAATTAGCACTATGCAATATCAATAAAGAACACTTTCAATTGATTAGTAACTGGCTAGATGACAGACCTCACAGTAGCTATCAGTGGTGAATCATCCCTGAAGAAGGAGTTTTCTCAGGGAAATCCACAGGGATCAGTAGAAAAACCAGCTACTGCACAACATTTTTATCAATGAGCTGTAAGGAATTTTCTTTTCCTTTTAAATTGCTACTGTTAAGGAGTGGATGGATGGCAAACAGGGACAAAATGGTGAAAAATGGTGAGGCAGCCTCACAGAATCCTGGACCACGTCCTTACACTTGAAGTAATATATCCATAGCCAAGGAACACGACTATGGAACAGGAAGTTTATCATGTCAAGCTATCAAGTATAAAAAGACCTGGAGTCATAGGACCCAGCTCAACAAAGACCATTTTTTCAAAGCTGAACTCAGGCAAACAGACATTAAGATATGCCTTTTTAAAAAAAAAAAACAAAACTGAGAGAATGATTACTTGTTAGAGTCAGCTGCCAAGCAAGATGAAGATTCTCCCTCTTTTAATCCTCCAGCTTCCAGAAAACACTGGGTGTTTTTCTGTAAAGTGGATTTAGCCAAACACAGATAATGGTTTCAGGGCTGGGCTGCAAGGGTGAATTCTGTGACCTGCATGATGCAAATTTGGCAAAAAGATCTGATGTGAGACAGTGAGACTCAGGGGATGTAGAGGGAGCCCTTGTCACACAGTAGCTTTAGCAGTTTCTCTTTCAGATGGGACTCGTGAGCAAATCTGTGTCTGGCTGGCTTTGATACAATGCAGCCTGCTGGACTGAGGGCTGCAGTCTACATCCACAGCCTCCCACTTAAAGGGGGATTCAGTATCTCTGCTACCTCAACATCTCCAGGACAGGGCCAGGCAGCCTCAGCCCCAACAGCTTTTTGGAATTAGGATGAGAGTTTCCCTGTTTGCTGTATCTGACCAACACTATGGATGAAAGCGTGATCCCTTTTCTGAGCTCATGGCACTGGAGTCAGCTTGCTAGTGGAAAAGGCCTACACGGACCCTTTTACTGCCTGGAACCAGCAACCAGTCCACCCCTATCTGTTCCACTCCCTACTACAGGGTCAGAGCACCGCTGGGGCTCTAGCAGCAGTAAGCCTCATTTCTCTCTGCTTTCCAGCTTAGAGCAGAGCTTTGAGAATGTTGCATGACACAGGCAGAGATTCTTAGGCAGGCTCTACTCCCCTCCCAGGTCAAATAACAACATGAGCCTTGACTGGCTGGGCCAGGGCTGTACCTGAGTTGGCGAGGGCCAGAGCTTTGAGTGTGACAAACTCCTCCTTTTCCACCTTGAGCTTCTTATAGCGGCGCACCAGCTGTAGGATGGCCAGGTAGAGCTCCAGCAGCCCTGTCAGACGGGAGTGCTCTTCATCCATTATGTAGTCCTCAGCATAGACCAGCTTGTCCTCATATGGCAGGGAGCGGTACACAATGCCCAGGATGAGAATTTCCATCCAGGCACTCTGCAGAAGACTCATCTGGTCTCCAAGGGAGAGGTTGGAGAACCCTAACAGGGCAAAAGACAAGCAGGGTCAAATGGGTGTGCAGCAAAGCCTCTAGGAGACTAGGGTCCTTAGTTTCCCTGAGATTCAAACCATGCACTCTTCCCTACTGACCTGATGCTTTAAAAAAACCCCAAACAACTCATTAAAGTGACCCTGTCTCTGTAGCAATCGGCACACCTTCCCCTCTTTGCTCCTATGCCCACCCACAGCATCAATCTGATGCTCTGATAGCATTTATGGGAGCCCAAGGTTGGTGGCAACCTCTTTTCAATGACCACTGCTTCATTCATAGCAGCCACTCTTTTGTACCACATTGCCTTCCCTCTCTTCCTCTGCAGGTCTGTATTGCAGCCCATTTAGTCTGTCCCAGCTGAAAAACGAGCAGAGAAGAGCTCCAGATGGCAGAACAGAGGGCTTCTGATGGGATAGGAGGGAATGACACAGGCCTGAATTACAAGTATACTACAATCTCACATTTTGGCAAACATGAGAAGAAGTCCTGCCACAACAAAGCACCGAAATATGTACAAAAATGAATACATTAGTGAAGAGAATCCTCTTCTATTCCTCATCACACTCTGATCTCCATACCAGCAGCTCTGCCTACAACCCTACCCACAGATAAAAATAACTTTGTGGCGCCATACAAGTACCTAAATCATAGCCAAACCCAGTAGCAATGGAACCAACCCCAATAGTGAACCAAATATTCTCACCAAATACAGAAAGAGGAAAGACACCCCCAACAGTCCCAGAGTCCACTTGAGAAATTGGAGAGAACAGAAACAGAGACAATGTCCACCTCAAGGTGGAGAAAAAAGTGCATGGGAAGGAAAACTGTCTGTGTTATGCCCTCCATACCTGGTACTCTTGAAGGCCAGACCATGAAAGATCCTGGGAGATGGGCACTCTAACAGTCATTACAAACAGGAATGTGAAGCACTGTGCGTTAGTCCTCTCTAGGCAGCTTTTGCCCACATGGACTGGCAGAAATTGTACTTTTTTGGCAGCCCCTTGCTTCTAAGGTTCCTAGGGCTGTGAAAGAATGGGAAACCCAGGCATGCCTCAGCTGGGAGGGTGATGCTCCACCAGCCTCCCCAAGCAGTTTTCTCCCCAGACGCATATGAAGCCTTGGGGTCACCAAGAAACCTGTGAACTCATGAGCCTCTATTCAGAAGCCTCCCAGCCCCGCTGGCTTCACGCAAGGCTCAGCTGGACTTTTTTATCCCATACCCCACCCTGCTCACAGCTCTTGGCCCCACATCGGGCTTATGTAGACAGCCACCATGATGATCATTTGATTTCTCTTGTTATCAAGTTGGCAATTAACAAAAGAGCTGATGATTGCTATATTGACTGACTGTGGGATCTCTTTTTCTATCTGCACTATCTCAGCTGGGGAAGGGAAGGCAGAAGGGTGGGTTAGTGGTATTTATTTATCTCTACGCCATGTTTTGTGTTTGTGTTGCCAGGGGAAGCAAAGGGTGATAATGGCCTGGCAGCCCTTGGACATCCAATTTCCCTTATCAGGCCAGTGAATAGAAAAGAGGCCCCAGGCCACATTAATTAACAGATACCAATCAGCTGTCACGTGCTGTGTGTGCAAGGTCTGAGGGGAGCAGTGGGTGGGAGGGAAGAATCAATAAACCATTGGGGAGGAGTGCCAGAGGGAACAACTAAAGAGGAGTCCAGGCTACTGGGGAGAAGAGCTGCAAACCCAGCTCCATGACTGTGAGACTAATTCCTGTACAGCACACAGCCCTGATGAATCCTGCCTCTTGCTCAGGCTGGGAGGTGGGTGCCTGGTCCTTTACCTCACCCTTCTGCCCCTTATGCCCTGCACTCAGAACTGTGCTGCTCTGGAATGCAGCCCTCCTAGCTCAGTCCAAGTGCAGGCTGCTGCAGCTCCAATGCTTGGGATCCCGTCTCCACAGCTCTGCTTGCTGCACAGGGAACTGATGTGATTAGTCCTGCAATCAGAGTAAAGGTACACAGCCACTCTTTAGAACCTGAGATCTCTCCTTTGGTCATCCCTCTCCTAGCTCTGACCATGGAGATAAGTCCAACATTTAGGCTGCTGCCTTAAGTCCATTTTCTGGATCAGTCACATGGCCTTTCTGCATCTTTATTCCCCATCTGGATTACAAAAGGTGTTAGGCCATTGCTTTACTGCAGTCTGCCAACATTTCTTAAAGACTGAGAAATAGTCACAAGGTAGAGTGAGAGGATCCAGGACAGGCATGGCTCAAACTTTTCTGCTACAGATAAAGTAGAAAAATTGATTCAACTCTAGCAGTAGCCTGTACACACAACATCTCTGTTAATTGCCCTTTCCCAGTGGCTGTTGTGGCAGGTGAGAACCGGAGATAACATATTTTACCCTTTGCCAAGAAAAACAGAAGAGCCAGGTGCAATTGCCCCACCCACCTGGGAAAGCCCCTGGCAGAAGCACTTCCCAGTAGCCAAGAACTCCAGCTCCAGCAGGCGAGTGTGAAGAGAGAGTTATGACACTATTGTGTCAAGCCTGGACTTGAAATGTCTGACAGAATTGGGACCCTTATCCTCCAGCGTTCACACGTGTGGAGTGCAAGGGCTAAAGGACTGTCCCTGAATCACTGCAGTAAAGGGAAAATCATATAATTTTCTCATGCTATAAGAGCTGAGACCAGGAAAACTAAATGTTAATTTTACCTGGCCAAAATCATAGGCTTGCTATTTATTATAGGATTATAACACCGGGGAACCTCTAGTTGTGATATTTTCTGTCATCTTACAGCTCCTAGGAATTGCTAGAATACAACTGTTTTGCATTCTTGAGCTGTTGATGGCCCAGCATCCAAAAAATGCCTTTAGTGATCTGTTTCTTCTTGCTTTTCTCAAGTCTGACCCTGAAAGGTACCTAATCCACCACTGCCCTAGAAGAGAAGCCCCTGGCTCTAGAACAGAGCTGCATGCACGTTTCCCTCCTTCCCACGTGCACCTTGAGAAAAGCTGCTTTATTTGCAATAGCTGATGTGACATTCAGGTTGGGGTTTTTAATTTTTTTTTTAAATTATTATTATTTCAGTGGCTTGGCAGTGGGAGCTCCCAGAATTTAAAAAAAAAAAAAGTCACATAATTTGTGGCAAGTGGAGTTCATAATCTGTTAATTTATTATCATTTCTGTCATCCTGGAGGGCCATTAGCAGAGGTAATAAAAGGAGATGTAATTATAGGATCTGAGGCCACTCCAGACACAGCTGCTGTCACTCCACTTGCCGTATTTCATTCTGTGCTAGTACTAATGTCTTCTTGGTGAGAACAGCACAACAGCTACCCCGGGAGAACCTTCATCGTCACCCCTCAAGAGAAGTGTTGTCACCCTGCATCAAAGCAAGAAGAAAAGGTGGATGTTGTTCCAAGACAATTTTTCCATGGGGGGAGAGTGAGTAGTGGGGAGGGGGCCTCATACAGAAGGGAACAGTCCCACATTGGCTAAGTGTGGCTTTTGAGCACATGGCTAATAAGGCTATTGAGCTAATAACATTTGCTAAACACGATTAAATCGTATTTTATTGTTATCATAGGAAAGTGTGTTAAAGTTTTACTGATTTTATTTGCTAATACTGTGGGGTAGAAGTTTGTGTTGACACCTGGGATCCTCCAGGGTTGGTATGGCTTTAATGTCTCATCTTTCTTTACTAATTCCAGCATGAATACAAAGCAGGAATATGTGACTTTTTCTCCTTTCTCCATCCTTCTCTGACCAAGAGTTTATGCAGACAGGAAGCAATGTCATGTTTTGCTCAAAATCCCGGGAGGGCATAGATGATTTAGACACCTGGCAGGCTCCTGGCCCTGCCCTGCTCTGCCCCCTTGCTGCATAACTCAGTATGTTTCATACTTCTTGCAGAACTACAGAGTTTTGTTCCATTATAATGAACTATCTTCTATTATCTTTTTTTGTCAGTACTGCTCTCTTATGTAAGAATTCTTGAGCTCTCTCCTGTGCACAATCCTACTATAAAATACTGCTGGTGGTCTGAACTGTGCCAGACTGATTACTGTGGCTGTTACTGTGTTGTAAGGCCTTTGACAGGAGAGGAAAATACACAGAGAAATTTGAGATGATGGCAGATATGTCCTGATTTCAGAAAGGAGAGGAAGAAACACAGTGCAGAAACAATCTCTACTATGCTCCTGTTCTGGGATAGTATTGCCAGGATGGAAAACTCTGTAGGAACTCGGCTCATCCCACAGCCACAAGCGAACTACAGCAGGGCACTCTGTGTGAACAGAAATAGCCAAGGTTAGAGGGATGTACAGCACCACCTCACTGGACAGCCATAGCAGCTAATTGCATTGCATTAAAACCATTCCTGTTAACACCCCAAGTACTGGGTTAGTAGAGCAATCCAGGCTAAGTTCTCTAATCACCACTGTAACCCTACTTGTGATGAATCAGCCCCAGATGGATTCCAGCACTAGTGATGGGTATAATCCCTGCATATATGACAGATCTCATGTAAGAAGGGCACCACCAAGATTAATCTCTTCTCAGAAATACTGTCCTGAAAAAGTTTCTTCAGACTTCATAGTCCTATCTCATAACAATCCATATTCCATTCAGCCCAGAAAACCATTAACTCTTGGGTCCCAGGAGAAATACTCTACAGAAAAAGAGAACCAGCTACCAAAAAGCCAAAAGAGGAGCAACAGAATGAAACAAAATACATGGAAAAACTAAACTGTCTGATCACTTTTGTTAAGATGTTTCATTAAAAAACGAAGAAGTTACAGCCAAGAAGCAAAGCAAAAAACACAGACCCATGCAGTGGAAGACAAAACATGCAGTAAATCCTGTGATCCTGTATCAGAGCATCATATGTTCTCCTGACAAAAGGAAGGGGGACAGAAGGCAGGAGATAGCTGAAGTGAGCTGTTTATAGCTTTAGTGAGCTGTTCACAGTGAACATCTGAAGCAATCTTTGGAAAGCAGCCTTGTAAATCCCAAGGATTGCCTCTAAGTTCCCTGGCTAGTTTTCCCCACACACAGATCCATCCTGTTTCTGGTAGGGTTGAAGAGATGCTAGAGAGAGGGGAACATTTTCCCATTCCCAATCCAAATCTGGGAAGAACACAGAACTCAACACTGAGAGCCATATCTGCTCCTTCAGCCTCAGTCCACCCTACCTGCAGGTGTTGGACACTTGTTATGTCACTCAATCACACAGACACACACTGCATATAATCAGTGAGCCTTCCAAGGCCAGTCACACTGCCAATAAATTGTCCTCATTATTTGTCAACAAAGAAGCCTTAAGATTCACTGGCAATAGCATGTTGTCTATCACAATGGGATTTGTTCTGTGACAAATCCATTATGACAAGCTTTCCTGAGTCTGGACAAGAATGCCTACTGCTGAGAGGGTGTGTCTCTGTCTTGTTCTTAGCAATAAAATCCAGTCACTGCCATAATATTTATTCATCTATAAACACAACAGACCTAGGTCATGTTGATGTAGTGCAAAACCACAAAAGTCCACCATATCATCCCTAAGGCTGTTTCCCAAGTGCTTTCACTGGGCCACTCAATGCTAGATATGATAGAGAACTTCACTGTATCATATCAAAGCCTTCTGCGTAATCCCAAGGCACACACATGTACAGTGATCAACTTATGCACCTCCATCACAGGCTGCATTGGAGTTTGTTACCAATGAGAGCCCAGCAGTTTTTTGTAACAGTACTTTCCATCCATCACTATAGGAAAAAGTCCTGGTTGAGGCCAAAACCAATAAGCACAGAGATAAATAATAGATCCCGTTGCTGTTCATGCTTACAGCCTTGTAATTCCCCATTTACCTGGGATGTGCTTTGCCCAGCCAATGATCACCACCAGTTCCCTGTCTGCCAGGTCACAGAGGGTTGTCAGGGCTTTGATGTCACTCTCCGGCATGGTTGGATCAGGCATGGCATAAATCTTCTCTGGTTCAGCCACCAGCAAGTGGGAGACGATCTTAGTCACTGCACGTTTCAAAGGAGAACTTGTTGTATCTCTTGTGACATAAGGTGAACCCCTCCTGGGAAAAGACATGACTACAGAGCCCCTAGGATCTCAGCAATGGTTTTGGTCACAACAGAGAACCACACTGCAGCTACACAAGCTGTAGTGGTCTGCCTATGCCAAACCAGCTCTGCACATGGATGACAAAAGCAGGAAGCTGCTATAATGTTGTCAGTCATTGTCTCAGGTAGGTCCAATGAGGGGAGAAGGAGGTATAAGCAAAAAAGTTAGTGGGATGTGGGAAAGTTTAAAGAACTATGGGTAGTATTGAAGAGAGAAATCAGCATGGGACTAGTTTTGTTAACATGGCTTGGGTAAAGGAAAAGATAAGAAGATCACTAAACGGATTTACACAATCTCCCAGGAAAGGTCTGGTATTTAACCCTAGGTGCAATGAATACAGTACCTGAGCTGTACCTAGGCCTGTCTAATTAACTCTAACTACGATCATTAGAAAAAATTCCAGTGCTGTTGACTGATACAGGAATCACAAATGACAATTGTTATACTGTACTTCTGGGAGACCAGTGAAAAGAACTATAGTGGCAGCTCAGACGACCACAACTCTAGACCAATACATACATGGCTTTTTAGCTGGGGGTGGAATCTGTAAGCTCAGGTAAGTGCTGCTCTCAGAATCCAGTCTCCTTTTGTATTTCTGACGGCCTCCACGGACTCGATCCAGACGAACACCTGCAGGTAAAACCAAAAAGTCCTCATGATTCCTTAGTGCCTTACAGAACCTTGACATGCAAATACTAAAATTTGCTAAGTAAGATGTTCCCCACACTCCAGGAAGCCTCTCTCTCTCAAACACTTGAGATCTCAGCTGAACCCATCAATCTCAATACCAGCTAGACTGCCTCCAGCTCTAAGCATGCTGCTCTGAGCTTTACTTTTATTCAAAACATCAATGAAGACAGAAAATAACCCATTCAAACTCTTGAATCTCTATAAATCTGATGGGAAAATGAAAAGCTTCAGACCTCAATGCCCTCTACATGATCCTGCTTTTAAAAAGAAAGATTTTAAATGTCAATCAAACTTGCAGTTATAAAAACAAGCTAGTTTGATTGTTCTTAAAAATGAGAAGTTAAATGTTCTGTGACCTCTCACTGTTTATATTTGGAAAAAGTAACCTATAGCAACAGATAATGAATGAACTATTAATTCAACAACGATGTTTCAGCCTTGATCAAGTAAGGCAACTGTAATAAAAGTAGAATCCAAATAAATAGTAACAACCTTGACTACAATAAAGCAATGATAAAGACGTAGTAGGGAGACACTGAAGAATTTGTTGCAGGTCTTTCAAAGTACAGTGAACCAAACTGGAAACTGCACTCTGAAAAAAATTCTCAGTGACTGGGAAGTATCAGTGATTTGTCACCATGCTAAAAACCATAGCATCATCAATAGACCAGGAACAGCAACTAAGTTGTCCTATTAGTACAAAACATGATGTTAAAAAGAAACTTGTAAAAAAAAAAACCCTACAGATATCTGTGCAGTTGTCTGTTATTTCTGAGCAGCCATATGGACTTTTATAATCAGTCTGTGAAACTGGGGTAACTCAGTCTTGCTGGAAGAAACCACTTTGGAAAAAAAAAAATATTCAAAGTAAATGTAGGAGCATTTGATTAGAATAAAATTTTGCATTTACACTATACAAGTACTTCCTCAGAAACACACAGGAGTTTATCTAGTCTGATCATGGGAACCAGTTATGTGATACGCTTACTAATCACATAAAGTCATTAATATCTGGCAATCATACCGCTACATAAACACAAACAACTAAAAGCAAACACTCGACATCAGTTTTGAAGTGACACTTTTTGGATAACCTGTACACCTGAAAAAATCTGCAGTTGGCTGGCAAATATTCTACCCTAGAAGGAGGCATGTCTGTCACACTGCATTTCAATGTGATGTTTGCTTACTCTGTCAAGGAAAAAAGAAAGCTTTTACTGTAATGCTCACACCAGCCACACCTGCCCCACCTGAAAGTGCTACTTGCAACAACATCTAGATCCCGATACTCTTCATGGCTAGAGCACCAAAACAATTTGACTATCAACTGCCCCCTAAGCAACAAGAATACCAGGCCAATAACACTCAGTCTGGCAGCAGTATCTCCCACTGAGCAGGAGAAGCAGGAATGAGCAGGTGTGGAGCTCTGCAGACCAAAGGAACAGCTACTGTGGGTGGCTGCTGTGGGAGGACAGAAGATGTTGAAGATAGAGAGAAAGGCATGAAGCTGATATAGGTGAACTCAGGTCACACTGAGTAATTTCTTTCCCCTGCCCTATTTTCCATTTCTTACCCTGTATGGAGAATTCACTGATGTCCCTAAGTACCACCTTTCTCTTCCATTACATAGTATTGTTTCTGAAAATTATGCGTATTGCTTCCTTTACTTCCATTTCCAGTGGCAGGTAGCCTGTGGGCAAGACTCCTTCCTGGGAGCCCAAATATGCTTCAGAGAGCAATTTCAAAAAGGACAGACAGGGAATCCCAAACCTGAGGTTATCCAGGGAGATCCCTGAGGAACAGCAGTAATAAAATCCTGGATGAGGCAGGAAATTTTCATTTTCATCCATGATTTTTTTCCCCTCTACAAATGTGCCCTGTTTCTTAAGAAATAAGACTCTACTTCATGCTTTGCTGAATGAATGACACCTACCTATAAGCCAGGAGAGAAGGGAGGGTCACAAATTTCTGGAACTGCCAGTAAACCAAACAATCAGATATGAAAATTAAAGGGGTCAGAAATACACTGCTGCAAGATTATAGAGGAATTCAGAACAGGCTGCCAAGACTTCAGGACTGAATTGCATCTTCCCAGAACCCTCCCAGATAAGGATCACAGGTGGTGCATTCCCTCACATCAGTGGTCAGGGGGAGGGAAAGAGGGAGATGCCATTCTCCAGAAACCAACACACAGCCCTCCAGGATGCATTTGCTGTGCAGTTTGCTAAGCATCAGGGAGGGGGAACTAGAAGGAGTAGGGAGGAAATAGGGGAAGGACCCTGCTTCCTCCTCCCAAGGAGAATGCCATCCTCCAGTGCTTGGCAGAGGGATGGCTGCACAGGTTGCAGCAGTATTAGGGACCCTCAATCAGATTATAAGGACACAAGGGACTTAAGTGCATTAAAAAAAGATAAGAAAGACACAGAGAGATTTACCCTCCATTCCTCCTTCCCCCACTGAGCAGATAGAGGTCTGTTTGCCCAAGGACTTCAGCTTGTTAATTCTGAATAACAGTTTGTCCTCGTCTTGTTCCCCTTCCTGTGCGACACTCCTTGAGGCAAACTTTTTCAATCAGCACTTGCAGAGCCACAATTCTACCCTGCTGTCATTGCTCCAGCCACAGAGCTGGTGAACAGGCTGAGCCCCACACAGCACATCCCAGCTCCAGCTGCTGAGTGCAGTGACCCACAGGTACCACAGTAAACAAAAGCATTTCAACCCTCTGAGTCCCTAACTGTGACACTCCAGACATAAGCATCATGGTAAAATGCCTTTGCTAAAGATCTGACAGCCTAATGGGTCATATCTAGATGGAAGGAAGAGGCATAGCCAAAAATCTGTACCTGGTACAAGAATCAATATCCAGGTACTCAGGTTAATGCTTGCTGCTCTGCATGATTTCCTCTGTGGTTGATTTTAAGACAGGCAGACTGGTTACAGTGCAGCTCTGAGAGGGACACTTAAGGACAGACATTAAAATGGAGCAGGGAGGTGTGGTGGGTGAGCTCAGAGAAGCAGCATGAAGGAAAACACTGAGCAGAGAAGAAATGGAGTGGGATGCAAACTGGGAAATGAATGGAAGTAAGAGATTGTAAGGAGAAGGGAGACAGAAGAGAGCTGGAGCAAAGCTGAGGGGTGTGTACACTGTAATCACAAGGGCAGGTTTCACACCACATGTGCAGCTGCCTGAGCAAGGTGCAGCAGCCACGCATGAGATGCAGCTGTCCATACTGAAGACTGACACAGGATTTGGTACTGCAGCCTCACAACAAGACAGCAGCAAAGTAAAGCTCCTGCACAAACCCTGTGATCACATGAATCACAACTGGCCAGTTCAAAGGAGAGAAGACACTCATCCTACAAAAATGTCACCACCACAGACACTCCTAGACCCTTCTTTGTGTCAGCACAGAGTTGAGATCAACAGTATAGGGCAAAGTTTGGAAAGCACCACCCTTTGGTAACCTATCTTGCTGGCAGCTCCTTCAAAGTAAGGCTATTTATTCTGGAAACAAGCCCGCTCCTCCCATTCCCCTGTATGGCAAGGAAGCGCTGCTGTTCATTCAGTTTTGTTACCTTTTGAGATACCAGGCATAAAAATCCTCCTCATCTGACCTAGCTATGGAGCTGACCCTGGAGTACACCACAGGGGTTGAGTTCCAGCTCCCTGGCAGCTTGTTCTCAGCTCTCCTGCTGGCCCAAGCCTCTCTGACCTTGCAGGGAGGAGGGCAGGGCCAGGACTTGTGCAGGACTTCTCAGCTCAGCATCCTGCCTGGGGCAGTGATGTCAGTTTTCTAAGTGTCCTGTGGGTGCCACTCGTGTTCCAAGCACTCTTACAGAGAGGTCTGTGCCAGCATCAAGCCTCTGCAGTGGGAGAGCTGATCTGCTGATCATTCAAGCTCCCTGCATTTCTCTGACATGCCCCTTGGAGAGATGTCTGCCCAACAACTTTGGGATCAGATGTCCCCTTACCGACTTGATAACATCAGGCCTTGGGGTTTTTTTCTTAATGGAAGTAAAATAATTCCATCTTTTTTTAAAAGCTGGACCCAGGCCGAGACTGTCGGAAGTAAAAATAGCCAAGTATGCAGAGGCGACAGCACACAGAGTCAGGTTTAGTTTCTCTTTTATTTTCTGGAGACTAAAAATACTCGTAAAAGCTCTGTGAAGCTAAGCCCTGGCCCGTGGGAAATGCAGTCAAGGCCCAATATCAGCTGTCGTGTCAAATTACCAGCCTCACCTCACTTTCCATCGAGTCCTATCACATGCCCATGGATTTATAGGAACAGAAAGATCTATCTTGCCAAAAGAGCTAACGGAGGAGTCAAGCTACAGGGTTTGCATGGTACAATATGTGTCTAGACCAAGAAGGACACAACCAAAGGGAACACAGGGCAAGTACTGGCCAGAAAGCGAAATGGTTGCTTTTGCTGAGCTTCCCTGATACACTAGCCAGGTTCTGTGTCTACTGCCCACCTAATCCTTGAGCTGCATTTTCCACACTGCTTGCTCTCCCAGGGTCTGAGCTGGGTGGTGGTCTGTAGCTAGCAGAGCACCTGTCTCTGGGAGATGCAGTCTAAAATATATGGATTGGTACTGGCCAAGGAAACTGGAACGTATAGGCTAAGAGCAGAGAAGAAAGGAAGGGAGAAGGGTTGTATCCAAAGTGTCTCCTACAAAATTTCCCTCTTCCTTTCTGCTCTGAGCTTCAGGAGAGACAATAGCATGTGGTAATGGGATGAGTGAGCCAGGAAGCCTATCAAGGAAACAGAAAGTAGAGATGACCATTAAAATAATTCCATCTTTTTTTTCCATTCCATGCCAAGATGGAAAAATAAATAGACTATAGGGAAAAGCATCTCTGCCTAACAGGAATGGAGAGGCTGCAAACTGACTAGGCTCTCTTTTGTTACTCAGATTCCAGCTTGGGAATGAGAAAAGATCCCTTTATACTATTAGGCTCCAACACTGTGGCAAAAACAGGCCAGCCCCTAGAGAGTCTTCTGCTGGGTGACTGATGTGATTTCCCAGTTCATCTGAAATAATACAAGAAAACAACTTGAGGGTCACAAATCAGCACAGACAGAAGAACCCAGTGACTAGGCTGGTGCAAGTGAACAAGCCTGGAAATTACACTTGGAAAGAAAGGGTAGAGAACTATCCTGGGGATGAGGAGAAGTGGAGATGAAAATCCATCTCCTGTGTTACAAGAGCCTACAGAGAAATTAGATCAGTTCAAGTAGGATGCTGCAGCCTCTTCCACCTATGATGCTTTCAGGGTTATGTTAGTCAGGTGGGAAAGTTTCTTCACTGTTGGGCTGACTGTAGAGTTCCTGGACTCAGAGAGACAGGTTAGCCCTGTGATACCTGATTATACCTGGTCCCACAGGCTCTCACATGCCTTGGAGCAGTGACACAAGGTGTCAGCTCCTCACACACATAAACACAAGCAGCGTGTCCCAAACGATTGGTCCAAAGCATATGGAGTCAGGTGAAACCCACACAGCTTGAAAACCAGTCCCTCTCCTCTGCCAATGCCAGCTGCATGGCTGCCAGCTCTGCAGGGCTGTCTGCAGTGCTAGCCACTGCTGTTTTTCAAATGTACATCTTCTTCCCACGCTGAGCCCCTCTCACTTTGCTCCCTCCACTTTGCTCCCTCTGGAAACTCAGGAATTAACAAGGGCTTCAGGGGCAAATGAGAATAAAGAATACCTCAGTACCTTGTTCTCTGCAACAACTCTTTAATAAGCCCCACGCCCACACATTCACCCTCTGTCCATGGTCCATGCAAATGTTCTCCTTTGACTGCTTCCCCTCCCAGCCCTCCACACAGTCTGAAGCAGGTCAGCAGCTCTATTGGCTATGTCACCCATGGCCACAGTGCCTGCACAGCAGTGGGCTGAGGGGCACTGTGCTAAAGAACAGATGCAGGCACGTGCCTGCTAGGAGAAGACCAAGGTTGCCTTTCACAACAGGACCTAAAAGACGACAAAGCCTCAGCTCCACTGACTTTCCAAGAGGTAGAACTCAGAAATAAAGCCCCAAAGTGGTGTTTGCTGCCTAGAGGAACCTGCAGTCCTAGGTGTGACTTAACTCACCTTACTTTAGACTGATAGCTCCCTTCTGTGCATCTGGGCTCCCCTGACAGGCAACAGAGAAAAAGGCATATCCACATTCAGTTTACTGGCCAGGCACTTATTTGAGGAGGCATGACAGATACTTCTCTTCACTGACTACCAAGAGAAACCTGGTGGGGTAAAACCAGTGCTATCTCTAGTCCAGTTTTCTGTCTCAGTGTATTTCAGTGGAGCAGATTTTGGAACAGGCAGAGGAGCACAAGCATGGATCAAGAACAACAATTTTTGATATGTGACACAATGGAGAGGCCCCCGCCACTACATGGAAAGAGTCCTACTTGTGATGGAGATCCACAGAGGTGAGGGAGTTAGACCACCAACACCACATGCTCTGCTTTGGCCAGCCTTTTACAGCAACTCAGCTTGAGCCTTGAAGCATCTCCTCAAGTTCTCACCTCAACAGTGGCTTTTCTAATACTAAGAACTATTGTCCATTTCTTATTGAATTCTTAAATTGGAACAGCTGTGCCAGGAAGTTCTGAATAAAGACCCTCTCAGGATACTCTGCAGGTCAAGGGCTGGCAGTCTTCAAAGGTGAGTCAGGGAAAGGGATTGAGAATCTTGGCAGAGCTGAGTCCCTGGTGCACACAGGTTATCAGAGGCACATGCCTGAAGTTACTATAGTGCAGTGGGGGCATATATTCAGTCCCATCCCATTCTTACTTACCTTGAAGAATCTTACTAGCTATATTGTCAAAACTTTCTAAAAGTTTCTAGGACAGTGGCTGGGTTCTAAAAATCCCAGGACGGTTGTTGCAGTTTTTATCTGCTTCCTCTTTTCTGTATGTATTGTAAGAGCACTAAGCATAGTTTTGGTGACACAATACACAAAGTGTTTATTATAAACCTATGTAGAGGTGATGCCCTTCTGAACCCATATAGATATATATTGATGGAACGTGGATTTCAATGTTTGAAAGAATAGAGATCTAGTTAGGTGTGGTAAGAACCACAAAATTCAAAACAAATGAGAGGAACGAAATTAAACAGATTTATAATCCATTAGATACGGGAGAAGTATAGGGATGGTACTGGATGTGCCATTCTTATGTCCAGAAAACAGATACCAAGTGCACTCAGCCCAGTGTGCAATTTATGAAGAGTCCATCTGTTGGAAGCCTCCTCTTTGGAGAATTAACATCAACCTGCCAAAGGCAGCACATGCTCTCTGTCACAACTCAGCTCCAGCCACATTGCAAATGCTCAATTTATGCCTTGGAAAATAGCTGGGAGTGGAAGACAGAGTCAAGAAGATGCCACTCACTGCTCCTAGAGATCCTGTTTCAAAGGACAGGGGGTTGCCTGTCTGTTTTTGAACACAAGGATATTTTAGAGAAAGAAAAATCATTTTTTCATTCTCTTTTTTCATTTGGATACCTCCAATAGGGATATTTCTGGCAGCGGCTGGAGGCAGAATACTCTATAAATACAAAGCCATTAAACTGCACACAGCAGCAACCTGATCGGGGCTACCTTTTAATTTCCTGACATGAGCTGGCCACTAACCCAATTACCCAGGGTCCCCGGAGGAGCCCTCATCCTTCCCAGGAAGCACAAAGCAAGAACCCAAGCATATTGCAGGGATGTCAGCTGAGCTTTCACTGAAATCAAATATCTTTTTGAGAACACATGGTCTGGAAGCAGGGATGGGGGCAGGAGGGAAAGGCTGCTGGAAGCACTTTGCTCCATTGAGAGATTCTTTCACTTGAAAACAGAAATTAAACACCCTCCATGTGGTTACGTTGCTGAAAAGGAGCTCTGCTATTGATTCAGTTATCTGGATTCTAGTAGAAGATGAAGGCAAAGTTGTAAGTGGAAGTCGTTTGAAATCACCAATGCTTGGAATCCCTTGCTCAGATACTATATGACTGATTCAAATTTACAACATCACACAGCCAAGTCTGTCCAGGATGAAAGATTTGATTCCTTGTGAAAAATTTATGACACCAGCAGCCATTAGGGGAAACTGAAGAGTTAGGAATAAACGCTGGGGCAATTTCACTGAGTACGGGGTTTCCTAATCAGCCAGGGTCTTGAAAAGGAGATGGATTTAAAAGATAGCTGCTTCTGAATTTTGGAGATTAAAGTCTCACCCTCTCGGAAGTGGGGATCACCTCCAGCATCCACAGAGATGAAGGCATTTAGCTAAGACAAGGGCCACCAGGTTATTTCAAGTTTCTGGGAGGCCAGGTATTCCCAAAGACACCAAGGAGAGGAAGGAAAGGGGAACAATTAACAGAAAGACGAGCTGAATGAACTTTGTGGCTCTCTTCTGTAGACTTCTCTTGCCTGTTTCACTGCCTGGTGCTGCAGTGTTAGTATCCACACATTTTAGCAAACTTTACATCAGAAATAATATTAGACAGATAGGAGTCCAAGAGCTTGGGAGGTTTGTAGCAAAGAATTTGGGTTTCCGGTTGAATTTTAATATGTTCTCTAGCATGTCTTATCTAAATGCATTAAGAGCAAAGGAACAAAGCCTGGGAAAGGAATGGTTGTACCTGGGCTTACTACAGCGTAACAGTTTTGGGAAGAAAGAGAGTCACGCAGATAAGATAAATCATATGTCTTTACTGGACAATTGGCTAACTTCTCTCTTGCTGTTAAGAAACCTCCCTTTTCTGCATCCAGATCAAGACTATATATTCTTCTACCTTCCTTCCTTTTATTTGTAGACTTCACCCGCACCACACAAGGGTGATTCTTGAGAACCAGGAAGCCTGAGGACAACGTACCTTCAAAAATATTCAGAGCGAGGTAAAACATCCCATACAGGGCAGGTTTCCTAACCCAGGAATCCCCACTCTTCCTTTTGGCATGTGCAGTGCATGTACTCCTGTGAACTCCTATCGTTTACTTTCAGAAATCAGGTATACCTGGTCCATCACAGGACACATCCCCAGGATCCTTTCAGTCTTCGCCTTCTTTCTTGGAAGCCAACCAGTGATGTCTACAAGAAACTGGGCAGAAGTCACTCATACATCCCAGAAAGTTGCACTTAGGACTCAGTCATGAGCAGGACTCTGAGCAGACAAGTCTCAGCACTGGCAGGGAGCAGAGGACAACTTCAGCAACATAACATACATTACTCGTATTAAGAAGGAAAACAAGACTCAAAGGCTGGGGGAATAATCAATGGCATTTCAATGCCTGGATTTTTTTACAGACGTTTTCATTGCTGTGTTGTTTTCTGCTGTGATGTGACACAATTGCATGTGCATGCACTTCATGAAAAGCATTTTGTGACCCAGCTTTGCTTCCTTTTCAGAACTGTTTATGCTCCATTTGGGTCTCTGCAGGTGTGCCAGCATAGAACAGGGAACACAGTTTTAGAAACTATACAATCCTTTGAAGAAAAAGTTCTGCAGGGCTTCCAAAAAAGAAAGGACCAAATACCCAGACAACAGTGAGTCTGTTCTCTTTGGTGTGGTATGGTTTGGTATGTCTAACACTGCCCCTCCTCCACTTGCCTGTCTGTCATTTCCAGCCAAAGATGAGTTCTGTAATGAGAGGCCTTGATGTTTCATTGCAATTCACCTGTTATCCCCATCTCTCTTCTGATGATCACAGAACATTTCCCTTTCATGGGCAGTACTGCACTGATGTGACAAGGTTTTGGTAGCAGGAGAGGTTTCTATGAGAAGACACCAGAAAGCGCCCCTACATCCACTCCAGACAGCTCCAACGTGGACCCACCACTGCCCAAAGCTCAGCAATGCTGATGGTGCCTCTGTGTAACACATTCAAGAAAAGGTAAAAACTGAGGGAAAGGCATGAGAAAATACGGAAGAAAGAGCCCTACAGATACCAAGGCCAGAGAAGAGGAAGTGCCCCAGATTCTGGAGGACCTGGGGAGCCTCAGATTCAGAGAGACAGCAGAGGTGTGGAGGGCAAAGTTGTGAGGTCATGTTTAACCAGCCAAACAATGTCCAAAATGAAACCTCTGAGCCCACATACACAAGCCTCGTGTCATCTGAAATTACATCCACCTCTTGAAGACAAAAAAATTGCTACAGAACAGAAAGGTTATGGGTGGCCAGAGCGTAAATGGCAAGGGTATATTCTTCCTAAAACTGACAAGGTATGCTGAGTTTTTAAAAAAGTTTTGAGCAGCCAATCTGCTGAAATTTCTCTATCATTCCAGAAATCCAGGAAGATCTAGATCTACTCTGTAGAGCCCAGAGTTAAAGAACTACATTTAGTCATTGTAGGCACAAAACAGACAGCAATGGGAGCAAAGTGAGGCAATGGGGTGGACAAATCCCAGGATTCCCAGCTCTGAACAATGCCTCTCCACTGCAAGTTGCAGGGCACACTTTTCCTGTATTGGCCATCCCCCCACGCCAGATATATCTTCTTCTCCATTTGGGGTGAGCAGTATCACTGGTTGCTCATGTTTCCCTGATTTTTGCAGAGCAGGGGGGCATGCAATTCTACTGGACAAAGCTGTGAAGATGCCCATCTCCACCACCTGCAGGCTGGTGGTTCAGCAAGGCAAAGAGCAGCAGAGCACAGATTTTCTGGGGACAGCACATCCCTACATGAACACTGGGACTGGAGTCTGCTGAATGCTGGACTTCAGATTCAGCAGGTTCCTGTACAAGCCTGCTAGGGCTAATTAATGCTCCCTTGGGGCACACTCCAGATGGATGGGGAAAGTGAGAGACAGGCAGCCAGACAGGCCAACACTTCAGACATCTGAGCCAGTTGGGCTCTGTAGGCAGAGCTTTCTGCTTGCCACTTTCCCCAGTGAGTCTTGCCTGCTCTGCAGCATCATGCCAGGAGAACCTGAGACAGCAAAGCTCTGGTGTCCATGCAGTTCCCTTGTTGCAATACATTGATCAGAGCTCTCTTAAAGAAAGTGGCCCGGATATCTGAGACACCTATTGATTGCTCCATTGGCTCTCTTCCTCCCCTGATCCTCATTCACTCGGCATTGCCTGAATAACCCGCACGTCTGTGTTAAGGGCAGTCTCCCTGGATCTTAAAGGGCTACATTCACAACTTTTTCTCTAGCTGCAGCCCATGTAGGGAGAAGAGATGTCTGGTGACCCTTATATGCAGTCCCCAAGGGGAAGATCCAAGTCTCTCCTGCAACATCAAGCTGAGCATTTCAAGTGTAAAGCAGACCCTGAAATCATGGTTATTTGTTTTTGTGTTTTTGTCATCTTTGAGTACTGATGCCTTCTGCTCAAATAACAAGGTAATGCCACATGCCCAGCAGGCAGGAGGTGGCATGTATGTCATGTATGGCAACAATAATCAGGAAAATGAGAAGAAATCATGAAGCCCTTAACTAGTTACTTATGGAATATCATATTCTTCTTGAGCAAAAGGATAGTCTCTTTACACAGAAACATCCTCACTAAGTTAAAAGCCCACTGGCTTGCCCAAGGACATCAAGGAGAAAACTGTGTAGAGAACAACTGATTTCTAGATCTTGCCTTTAACCAAAAGACTGCTTTTCTCCAAACTTTTGATAATCAAGGAGGACAAAGAACACGACTTAGCAACCTTCTGCCATGCATGAACCCAGGGACAATGAGAAAGGTACACCAAGGCAAAGTAAGAAGGGGATCTATTAAAAAGAAAAATAATCATAGCCCAAATATCAAGAGACATCTTGTCCTAATGAGAGTTTGGAAACTGCAGAATAGCCCTCTGTGGAAACCAAAACATCAGGGATTTTTAAAAACATTTGAACTACGAGAATGGTACAGTTGGGAACACTCGTGCCTTGGCAGAGAAAGGGGATGGATGAGCTAATAGGATGACGGATCAGAGATGGAAAAGACCAATGAACCTTTTCTAATCTGAAATCCCTTGTCAATTCTGCATTTTGAGCAATTCAAACAATTATGGATTTGTTCTTTCTAGAAACTCTTGGCTCTGTCGAGACTAAATAGTGTAACACCATTTTTCTCTCTTCTTGGATTTGGCTTTTAAAGATGTGTATTGATTGAATTCTGTATACGAATACTTTGTGCTTCCACCAAGCTTCACACAAAGTTAACTAATTGGTCCTCACAATTCTTTTGCAAAGCAGAGCAGTATGACCCTTATTTCTCAGCTTGGGATACCGAGCAAAAGAAAGAAAAACAGATGCCTTCCCAAAAGATCACTTGTCCACTCTCTGTTAGGACACAGGACCCCTATTTGCAGATTGCTAAGGTAGTCTTCTCTGCTCTTCTTGATATTATCATGTGTTCTTGTATCTCATTGCTATCAATAAATCTTTATGCTGTATTTTCCGCAGCTCTAAATATTATGGGCAGGATCACAGATACACTAACATGAATAGCAAACCACCCTTCCCCAGTGACTTTAATGATGCCTGATCAATCCCTATATGAATAACTAAATACACTTCAGCACAAAACCAGCCATAGAGTCAAATTTCAGTCTGCCATGAGTAGTACTCCACAGGGTTCGGGAGCTCAGATGCTGCATGGTGTGAGCGAATTTACACTGCTTTCCACACTAACTCTGGTCTGAAAGGAGATAACTATTTTCACAGAACTTGGAGGCTAAGACATAACAGGACCCTGCTCTGAACAGTGCTGAACTCCTAGAACTGGAAGCAGAGATGCCCTGCCCACACAGTCAGCACACCAGCAGCAGCTTCTGTGACTGTTCCCCCAGCTCCCAGCTCCAAGAGGCTCAACTGCTCAGAAGCAGGACAGCACAGACACTGGCAGCCAGCAAGCCTCAACCTGTGCTGTTGCTCAGCAATGACTGGAGCCACTATAGGAGTTTAAAGTTGTTTTATAGGATTCATACAAACGGGCTACAACGACCTGCAACAACAATAGGCTACAACAACAAATAGGGATTAATAACCTGCACTCCTGCTAATGCCAGTGTCGCCAGTGTATATTTGCTTTAGTGGGTAAGGGGATACATCCTCTCCCTGAACTACCACATGAAGAGAAGCAGGTTTCCAGTGGTCTCCAACTACAAAGTAGGTGCCTCCCTCCCAGTAGGAGATGAAGATCTTCTGAGTCTACCACCTCTACACCTAGGTGAGGAAGGGCCAAACTACAGAAGCTTGCATCTCCTCCTCTTGGTAACTGGTATGCTCTAGAAGGAAGATATTTAACCACAGAGACTACACATCCATCAAAGAACAAATGTCTAATCTACATTCTTAACAACACTGGCTGCCATCAACCTGCCTCTCAAGAAATGAGAGAGCTCTAGTGAGAAGCAATACACACTCAATTGACACTGTACAATTTATTACCAGCTGCTGTGATGTTATGACCTGAAAGAAAGTTGTATGCTGGTATCTTGGCTCCAGCATACAGGACTTGTGCATTACCACAGCCAGCAGCTGTTCCTTGTGGTGAAGCTGAGAGGACCTCACTCTGCTGGTATAGCAATGCAGAGGGTTATGTGTAGTGCTTCTCTTTCCTTCCCCTCCTCCCCTCACTGCCTTTCCCAGAGGGACCCAAGGGAAACAAACCTTTAAAGTCAATCCATAAGAATGTGTTTAATTGCCACTGAATTCCCTGTGGTTCCTCTTGAATGGACAAGGATTGAAAAGGGGGGTGTGGGAGGAAAAACAGCACAGGAGAGAAGCTGAACACTACTCAAAGAGCACTGAACAGATCAATAGGCTGAGCAAAACACAGGCTGAGTATGCAGGGCAGGGGACCCACAGCTCCCAGACAAACCTGTGCTACCAACCATCTTCAGAAAGTCTCCTGAGTGGTAATACAGGCAGACCTTCATTGTACACTGTGCCACAGCTCTGCATTAACTCCATCCTTCCCTTATGAAGAGCTGCCAACCCAGTCATGACCACAAAAGAGCCTCTCCTCCTTAACACTGAAAAATTACTAGGGTGCTGTGTCTTGTGAAACTCTCTCTGGGAAGGTTGCGGCAACCTGGGTCGGACCAACAGACCCCCGGCAGGCTGCCAACAGGGGGCAAGAAGAGAAACACCCTCCAGCCCAGGGCTCCTCTGGGAAAGGAAAGAGTCTGACACCACCAGTTTCCAGTTATTTGTTAAATTTGCAAGTACTAGAAATAATATCCTAGCATGAGAGCACTGACTAGAACCACTCTCCTCTCTGGACTGCCCATCCTGACTCTCCTACAAAGCCTGTAGAAAGATATATTCAGAAACACGAAGAGGGCAAGCATGTAGTTAGCCTAGGAGATTCTGCAAGGTCTGGAACCCCAGGCACTGCCAGGACAGAGAAAAATTCTCATTCTGACTCTGTCTTACCTTCTTTTAGCATCCCCACTTTGAGGCATTTCATGAAGCGACAGGCCTGACAGGACTTGCGCCTCCGTTTCGTGATCTCACACTCATTGGTGGCCGGGCAGCTGTATTCAATATTCCCTGTAATCAAACACAGAGATGGTCACCCAGGAATCATGTTGTCCCCATGGATCCAGGGACAGGCTGCAGTGCCCAGATATTCCCACTACCATCAGTCTGCATCTTGCATGTTTGCTCATTCACTTACACACACATCCTCTGAGACTTTACCCTGCTGACCTAGACAAGGGGATGACTGCAGTGCTGGGCTTTCAGGCATGTGTCCTCCAGGCATGTTGTCATCCCTTGTGCTGCACCCCTTGTAACCTGGCCTGTTCCCTGAAGTCCAGGGATGAGAGTGGGAGCAGTTCAGACATTACTAGAAATTCCTTTGCTGCCAATCTTGCTCCATGTCTGTGGGATGGATGTCACCTGCCCCTTCTTGTCTTGCTTGGGGAACCAGGGAGTTCAGAGACAGCATTTCCTCTTTTGCTTCCTCCTGCCAGCTGGCATACCACAGGAAGAAGGGAAGCAATAGGTCTCCATTGAGAAAGGTAAGACATCCTGTAAAATGAACATGGGTTCTCTGTGCTAATCTTTACATTTTTACTTTATTAAGTGCATCTGCTCTCATCCTCTGGACAGAGCATTATCTTTTCTTTCCTTATTCCTTTTTATTTATGATCACCCTTCAACACTGGTTATAAGACAAAAAGAGAAAGAAGCATCCCAACTTTATTTCTACTCACATCACATTTTATTATAAGCCAAGAATATAACCAAAACATGGATGCAAGGATCTGATAAGAGGATGTAAGTGGAATTACGCTGGATCACAGTGTAAGGCAACAATTATTTAGTACTAGAAGACAACAAACAAAAACGGCTGTCTCCATCGTGCCATTCACTTTGAGCTGATGTTTCTGAAGAGGGCTATTCAATGTTTGCTGTGGAGCTGGACTGGAAATCTAAACTTGGCACTGATGCATTGACAATGACAATACATTTAAGGCAGTCTAGTTACTGTAAATCAGGCAGCACTGGAAAAGATACCTAAGTTCTACAGTCAGTGGAACAACGGAAAAACTGGTTTAATGGTTTAGAGTAGGAAACTGAGATTTGAGAGTTCAGTCAGAGCTGTAGGGAGAAGTGTAGGTAAGAGCTGAGAGAACATACAGTATGGACTTTGTACACCATCAGATTAGAAGTAGAGTTTACAGTTTAGTAATACTAGGACAGGACTTGATTTTTATTCCTACTTTTGTAATGGATTTTTGTGTTTTGTGCAAGACCATTCTCTCCTCTAAATAAAGATCAACAATCTGATACATATCAATCTCTGGGGGTGGTAACTGGACCTTGGGGTTCATTAAACTACTGGAAAGCCCACTGGATTTCTGAGTGGAAAAACAGAGCACAGAATCAAAAGAAAGCACCATTTGATTTATCGCATTATTCTTGGCCCACGCTGAGTGAATCCCCAGGAGCACCCCCAAAACCTAAAGGTGGTCAACCTACTAGCTATAAACATCCTTCCTCTTGCTTCTTGTTTTGTCACAAAACTTGCAACTTTCCCCTAAGCTTCAGCCCAGCCACCCCATTGCTCTCACCACAGCTCATCTGCCTCCAAATGCAGTTTGTCAGCAAGAGCAGAGTGTGCTGCACAAGTTGCTTCCACTCAGGCTGTATTTCGTCATTGTGCAGCATCTGAATTTCAATAGCCAGCCATGTATCAACATTCCCAGAGAGCTGGAAATTGAGATTCATGCTAGATCTCAAGGTAATAAACAAATTCCTGTTCTAGACACAGAGCTCCAGCACATTACAGACCCATGAGCACAGTGGCCCTGATCTCATGATCAGATACTTGCTGTGCCCCACACAGGAAGGAACAGAGCAGGAGCAAACCTGGGAAAAAACTCAGACACAGGCTCACTTTGAGAGGCTTTGCCTTTGTTTGAATGCCAACCTTTCTCACTAAAGCCAGGATCAGAGCTCTGAAGAGATGCAAGATTTCACGTTTTGTGGTCCAAAAGCCAAAAATCTGCCCCCTAACACAGAGACACTACAGTAAGGGCACTGAGCCTTTATAGCAGTGGGAGACAGTGACAGCTCTCATCTGGAAGCTCAAGGCCCCTCCACAGTGTCAAGCAGATCCCCAAGCTTCCCCATGCCTCTATTCCCTGGATCCTTTGACAAGCATAGTATTGGAAAGAGTCTCCAAAACCTACATCACAACTGAATGGGAGAGTGTCAGAGTATGTGAAGGTAGTGGTTAACACACACACTATGTGCAGCCCGAATAGGCAGTTCCCAAAGACACGTCTGTACTGGGATCGTGATTGCTAAAGGAGCCTCAGAGGAGGATAAGCACTGGGACTTTCATATCAGCCATGTTGTGCACTGCAGAGATGAGTGCCTGCCATTACTGCAGAAAGAAGGGGCATGACCAGGAAAGGCACAATCACCATTACCCAAATTACCCACACAGAACTCGACCAGAAAAAACTGTTGTTTCCAAAAGTTTACCAGAGTTCTCGGCTTTCTT
>VWZU01014238.1:968466-1016530 GCA_013397095.1 Sterrhoptilus dennistouni | reverse complement strand
ATTTCTTTTATGGGTCCTGGGGCTGGCTGCCAGCACAGTGAGTTGCTCACAGCTCCCTGTAATTTCTGTAAGTGCCCTGTGATAAAGTGATGAGATTAACTCATCAAAATTCCAACAGCCTCCCAGTGGCTGGCAGTCACACCACCAGCCCAGCTGCCAGCACAAGGGCCTCGGAGAGAGCTTCCCTTCACTGCAGCAGCTGGGGATGCTGCAAAGTCCTGCAGAAGAGTGTAAGCACACAAAGGTGCACACAGACATGGACATCTCTGTCTGCAACAGAATGTGAGTCAAGTCTCTGGGTGTCATGAACTGTAGACTATGTGCCCCAGAAGAAAGGGGCAAAAAAGGGAATAATTCAATAGACAAGGCCTTGCTTTAAGCTGTTGCTTATTAGAGAGACTTCCTTTACTTAGAAAATATTTACATTTCATCTGAAAAAATGGTAGACCCTCACTCATGCGATGGCACAAGATTTATCTAAAAAATGGCTTCAAAAATCAAGTGGTAGGTGAACAGATCAGAGTTTGGATTTCTTCTAAGCCTTCATATATCACCTTGGAGGGCAAATCACTTCCTTGCCATGTCCTAGTTTGCTCATCTGCAAAATGAAATGAACACCAAACCTACCTTCTGGAGAGATAGTGAATCTTTATTCATTAAGGTGTAACTGTACTTTAAAGCCTGTAGTAGAGAGATACTACAAAACAGCAGAGGACTATTAAAGTTTTTTATGCTGGAGAACTGCAAAACTACCGTATTTTTCTGCATAATTAGACCTCTGATTATTAAACTATTTGGAACATAATTTCTAGTGCACATATAACAGAAGCACCTGAAAATTGCACACCAAACTTGGTCATTCAAGAGACCCTATATTCACCCTACCTCTTTGTAACAGGATGGACTGGGAAGACAAGAATGCCTCTCTGAGCTTGAGGAGCACAGTAAAGTCCCACTCATCTCCTGCTTAAATTAGGGACAGGATCCTCAGGGGAAGTGAGCTTGAAATCAGTACAGCAGCGAGGACATAAGCTACTTCCTGCTTACTGATTCTACCTTTCTAGAAAGCCTTTCTGCAAGGAAACACAGGAAAAACTAGATAAAAATAGCCAAGAAAGTCATTAAATAGTTTTCAGCTTATGATTGCTAAAAAAGCCCATTTTGCTTTTTCTCGTTTCTTCTTCATGGCTATTCACTTCAATTTTAGTCCTTCTAACTGAGGCATCATAGCTCAAGCCCTGGTGTGAGAAGAAGTACTTTGTGAAAAGCTGAGGAAAATCTCTCCATGATCTGCACGAGGTAAGAAGAGTTATTTTTTAAGCCTCAGCTTTCAAAGAAAAGGATTCAAATGATGCCAGCAGGAAAACGAGATACATGTGTGTGTAACACCAGCACTGCCTCCTCAGGGTGGCACACCTGGCTCCTGTTCACAAAAGAAGGCTTGGACATTTCACAAAACCTCACTCAAATCAGCCTCCTGCTTGCACAGGCATGCAGGATAGGGGTTCTGGGGCTCCCTATTGGCAGCAAGTTTGTCTATAGGGCTTCAGACACATAAATATTTTACAGAACTTCCACAGAAAATATTCTTCTGCACAGAGCTTGCTGTACAGAAGTACTGAGGCAAACAGAAAACACTAGACTAATAGCACTGAAGTTGCACTGAAGATGTTTTTTTTTAATTCAAGTGACAGATCTGTGAATAGTAAGCAGCAGTCAAGCACTAGATCATGAAATACCGCACCTTCCCTGGGTAAGCTTTAGAAGTTTTTGGAAAGCTGTGAACTCCCTCCTGAAAAGTTGCAGGCACATTTCTGAGAAGGACAGAAGGATAGGACAGTGCCCAGCTGATGTCGCTCCTACTGCAGAGACACAAAACCTCCTTTGTGCATGTGGACTGTAACGCTCTTCTGCTCAGGAAAAACTGTCAACTGCTCCTCTTCCTGGGAGCTACTCGAAGCACCACAACAACAACCAGAAAGCCCTAGAAGACTTTATTACAAGCCTGTTATAAATCCCTACAAGTCTTCTGAGCTGCATTATCCACCTTTTAAGCCCCTTATTGGTGTAAAGGCATCCCAACACAGCAGTTCTGTTGCTACAGTCACTGAGTTTGAAGCTTGCAAGACCTCAAGCTGGAAATCCACAGATGCAGGCACTTTGCCTAACACACAACTTTCCTGACCAGAAGATGATGGCAAACGTGTCTCTTTCCTCTGAATCTCCAATATTTTGCTGAGCTTTAAGCTTTTAATTTATAATAATGAATTGTTTTAGAAATAGCCTTTATTTGCACCATTTGAAGATGAAAAATATATGCAAGGTAGTCATATTTATGAGTATATCGAATAATAAAGGACTCATACTATTACACAGCACTGTTATTAGGTAATATTCAAAGTAGGCAAAAATACCTACTAGTTGTAACAATTAATGAACAAAAGAGAATTACAATATATTTGACTGATACATAATGCTCTACCTAGTGAGCAAACTATTAAGAGAAGGAATAGACTTTGATTGAGAATTTCTACCCTGTAAAAAATCCAGTATTTGCCTTTGTCTAAATTTGGATGAAAGGATTAGTTAGGATTTCCATGGAACAGAAATTTAAAAAGCTTTTGTTTATAAACATCCCAAACTATCTTTTATGTAACAGACCCATTCCTTTACATTCAGCTAATATGAAATCTTTTGATTCAAATCAGACCTCTCTTGAGCATCAATAGCAGCACACTTAAACATGTCTGAAATTCAGATTCTCTCCTATCTGCATTAGATTGCACATTCCACAACATTCATAGTTAGGTGAGGTAAATGCAAACTGCCACTAGAATATAATCCCATGAAACAGTACAATGATAGAGATACAGGATTAAAATTTTGCCAGACAGCCTAGCTGACTGAAAATGCTTCAGGTCAGTTTAGGATTTCTGACTGCCTCAAAGCATGGGAAGTCCAGTCCTGGGGTTCAAAATATCATATTCAGAGAGAAAGACCTGCAGCTCAGGGATGTGTTCCCTCATCTCACCTCAAGTTTTCACTTTTCTGTCTCAAGCATTGCCAATGCTGCAAAGTGGAAATGACACACAGGTTTCCAGGCCTTGATCCTAGGGCTATGTAACACAATGTAAGAAAGGACAGAAGTGTGACACTCCCATAATCTGTGGGACAGGTTAAGGTGTGTTGGGTGATCCTGCTTTCCTGTCCTAGTTCAGGAAAACCAAACACTCCATTTCAGCTAGAATGGAATCAACGGTTTGGATTTTCTGAAAAAAAAAAAAAAAAAAAAAAAAAAAAAAAAAAAATCTGACTTGGTAAAACGTCCACTTTTCCTTAGAAAAATCTTACTGACAGAAAACTCCCACACAGCAATATTAGTGATCTCAGAGATAACCAGTCATAACCAGCCAGTCCATGCTGGCTCTCAGTCTATCATCTCCCCATCATTTGAAAAGCAGCAGCCCTTGTGTTGTCCATGAAAGCCTGGCCTCACCTGGCCAAATGAAAAAGTGAGCTGTAAAAAAGTCATCATGCCTAAAGAAAGTCTGCAGCTTGGATGTCTGTTCTTCCTGCTGCTGCTACAGCAGCAGAGGGAGTCAAAAGGCAAGACACTGCTGCCTCAAGACATGCTGGTTTTACGTGAGTTAATGCAGCTAAAAAAACCCCTAACAGGCACGGGGTAATTTGCGGGGGAGGAGGCAGTTGGAAGGGGGACTTCATGTGAAGCTCTGCTTCATGATCAGAGGTGTCTAGATAGGGCTGCAGTAGTTTAGTAACTCAGCACAGATTTAGACCCATTTTATGGCAGCATGCACATGTAAGGCCAGCAGAGTAAGTACAGTCATAGTATTCATTAGTTTTTCACCTGTCAATACTCAAGCACAGAGAAGTGAAGTGGCTTGTCCAAGACCACAGAAGCCGGATGATGAATTTACCTATTTCATCTCTTGAACATCCGGGAAATCATGGGGTCATTGCTCCATCTCAGTGCTCAAACCATTGAGTCAATGCTGCTCCCACACACTGAATCATGACAAGATTTTGGTACTAGGATACTGGGAAAGCAGTTATAGATAACATTCACATCTGCATGCTTTCTGCAAAGCCTACATCGATGTTGGCAGCCTGGATGAAGATGTTTTCACTTTGTCTGTTACAAGCTTAAAACAGCTACTGAATGTAATAGAGCTGCAGGATAAACACCTTTTGGAAATGCTCTTGCCACTCACCTTCCCTTTTATGTGATCCTTAAATCCTTTTCCCCTGCACACCCAGGGCTGGACTCATGCCTACCGCGGCAGAGCGCTGGGAACAGTGCTTTTCTTGACCCAACCAAACTGTGCAGATCTATTTGCTGCCCACTTCCCTAGGCTCAGTCTTCAGCTGCATAGCTGAAATTGCACACCCTCAGGCACAGCACACTTGACTCTCACACTCATAGGAATAAAAGCATTTTGGTACCTCATTTGCCAGCCCAAGCTGATGACAGGGTGAGAGAAATTTCCACTTACTCCTTTCCCTCCCGTCTGTTACATGTTAACAGGCAATCAATTAGGGAACCACAGGGAGAAAGAATACGACTGTGTTAGAGAAAGGAAGATGGAGGGAGGCACTCTTCCATCTTTGGATTCCGTCAGCTGGCATATCACCTGGCTGATACAGCCTCCATGTACTGCAACCATGCATCATTTTCTTTTCATCCTCTCTGAAAAATCTTCAAAAGTTCCTATGTCTTTCTCTCCTTCTTGAGATCGCTTCTGCTCTACCACACAGATCCTCCAGTATCATTCCCATTACAGGTTAGTTATCTGTCTCTTCCTGTATTAGGAGACCCCAGGACTTTGCTTCAGAGTGCTACCCTGTCCCTGCTTTAGCACCTGAATTTGCCTAAAAGGAAAACCAGGAAGGGTCCAAGGGCTGGAGAAGGGATGGAGTCAGTGCTGACAGAAATGCAAGTAGAAGTTCACATTCACAGAGATTCAGCAATGACAAATCAAAGAAACCCTGCCAGGGAACAGGCCAATGCTCTGGAGATGGCCATGGCATAATAAAGAGGGAAGTATGAGTGGGACAGAGTTATTATTTCCACAGCTGGATTTCCACATTAAGGAGATACATCTAAAACCTATGAAAACAAAATAGATATAGTGATTTTTGCGGAGACCTGGGATCAACTGCACCCTGTACTGTTCAAGAATTGAACATCCCCAGCAACAGAGTGTAACCAGATCCATTCAATTAACAAAGTGAGTGGTCTCTCCACATGTGCATTTCTTTCATTCCACAGGAGGCAAGGAAGTATTGATGCAGTGGACTAACCCCATCCAACAGCCAAGTACATGCACAGCTGCCTGCTCACTGTAGACCTGCCTTCAGTCAACAACATCGCACTTGGGCAAACCCAATACATTTCCCACTGGAAGATGAATGATCCTGTCATTTTTCCAGTTAGTGGAGGAAATAACAGGACTATCCATATGTCCAGGCATGTTTGCTCACATGGGGCATGTGTACATAAGTATATCCAAGCATCTATGGATATTGGAGGTTGTTGGGATACACTACTGCTTTTGATTAAATTGTAGCTGCACATGTGCACATCTTCAAGCACACTTTTGGCCATCAGGACACAGCCATACTCCTCATTCGTGAATTGTACATGAAGGACCAATGCACTGCAATTCATCTACATGTGCATGCATTGAGGTTTTCAAAATTGCCTGAGGAGTTGCTCATCCTTAGTGAGACTGATAAAAACTTCATCTGCAGTGCCTAGTTTTTTATCTTCAAAGAATTTGCATCTTAATGAAAAAGATTGGTGAAACTGGAAAAGGAGAAAAAGACTGACTTTCATAAAAGTTCTCTGTCCAGATTTCTGCTGAGGTTTGTATGGAATTCATGGCTACATATCAGGACTGGTAGGACAAAGAATTTCTCTGCTCTTGTAATGTTGCAGCTTTCACCTCAAGGTGCAGATATGTCTTACACAAATTCCATCTCTTGGCAGTGGCATCTACTCTTCAGATGGGCCTTAAAACATTAGAAGGCAACGCATTTCCTTTCCAGGCTTTACTCCACTAGCTGCCACATTCTCACAGTATCAGTGCCACTGGCAGAGGCAGGAAGATCCACTAGTCCAGATACCCAGATCTGGTAGCCAGTCAGGCAAGGAACCTGACAAAGGTTCCTACCATCACATAGCCTAACTCCATGCCCATGTTGATTTGGAAGGACCAGAACTGAGCAGGAGGAGAGAGGAAGCATACAAAAGGATGGAGAGTTAGGTGCATTACATTCATTTTCCCTTTCCCCCTTTTATATGACATTGCAGTCTCAGCAATGTCTGTGGCCATGTCCCTTTGTTTCTATGGAGTGAATGCCTCAGTTTCCATTCCTTCCCACCATACCTTGAATAGTTCTCTTGAAGAAGGCTTTACATGCCTCACAGGAAGCCACGCCGTAGTGGTACCCCGAAGCAATGTCCCCACACACCAGGCACAGCCGCTTGGGGATTGCATTGAGCATGTACTCGCACTTGGTGGGTGAGTCCTCCATGATGGCGCTGGCGCAGTCGTCGTAGCGCTTACGGCAGGACCCGCCGCCGATCCCCGTGCCATTGAACATGGGTGGCGAGTCTAGGCCGTTGGGGTGGCCACCCATGGCCATGCCGTAGCCACCGCTGGCATCGGAGGAGCCGCTGGGGCTGTGGTGGCTGATGGCATCAATACCAGAGGATGGGCTGGAGGGCTCGGTCTTGATGAAGGACCCACAGCTGGAGGAGAGGTGCCGCTCCTCCGTGGCCATTCTGCCAAGCAGCCTGCAGGGAGAGAGCAAAGGCACTCAGCAACTGCCTGGCCAAACCTAGTTCCAGGTTTAGTTGAAAGAGAGCCCTCCGTTTGCCACCTCAGTCCAACTCCAATTGGCTCAGGCAGTTCAACCCCATTCAGAGTCTTCTTGAGGAATATTGGTATAGTTGACTAAGACCATCCCACCTGCTCCCCATTAGAGTAAAGACAAAGCTCTTTGTGTAGATCATAATTTCAGGCTGTTCACAGGCTGCAGTGCTGGGAAGGGGCGTGAGTGCTGATGAAGCACAATCTACCCAGATGCACCATCTACCCCAACACAGCAGAAAGAAACAAGCTTGCTGGTGGCAGACCAGGTGAAAAAGAAGTTTGGTTAATATAGAATGTGCTGCCCTGGTTTATGCAAAAAAATTCAGTAGCAGACCCTGCAGAAAGGACCTGCTCAGACTGGATTTTCATTTTTTCATTTGTAATACAGAAGTTTTTGATTAATTTTCAAGTTTGACTTCTTCTCTCACCACACTTCAACCTTTACCCCAACCTGCTGCACTATCATCACTAAAAGAGGAGCTTAGAAACAGAAGGAAAATCATCTGATCAAAAGTTTCTTCTGTCTCAACCTTAAATCTTAATCTTTCTTCTATTTACTAGTATTCAGCTTTTGCATGGACACACAAATTCCCACTTCCTAAAAAGAGGTTACACTCTTAAGTTTATGGAAAGAACTTTACCAGCTTTTCAAGCTCTTCATATTTATTTTAGTCACAGATAGTCCTATTCCTTATAAAAATGTTCAGACTTTCCTTGAAAGACTGCTAAATCTTATGATATTTACAACAATGAGTTTCAGGGATTACTTGTGTGGTGTATGAACAAATAAATCCCACTTTTATTTGCCCATAATGTATTTGCAGCCCGTCAGACTCCCTGAACATCTCCTGACTCTCCTTCTCAGGAAATGCAGTTTTGCCATGTTCTCCTAATTCAGCTCTTCATTATCTATATGATTGCTCTTCATGCAGAAGTTTTTGCAGATCTCTTATCTGCTTCATCATCCATCTCAGAACTTCCTCTAGTCTGGCTATTTCTGTTCAGTCCAGCACAGAGTTCAATGAGCCAGCTCCTCAACAGCACGAAACTGGCATTGCTCCATCACTTGTCCAGCTGAAGGTCTGGACAGAAGTCAAGACAAAGGCATGCCATCAATTACCTAGTGACGTTACAGTATTTTCAATGCTATTTTCAGTCCACATATTATGTAATTCCTTGCACTGCTTTTTTGCCTCTCTTTAAATAAAAATCTAAATTGTTACCATTTCTTCAACAAATAGTATCAGGAAATTACTTACTGCAACACTCGATCTTATTCCTGAGTTCCTACAGTTAATTTAGAATCTATTAAGATTTATGAAAAATCAAATTAATCCTTCTGGTGTGTAATGTTTTGCAATAGTCAACAGTGTATTTCATCTGCCTCTACGCTGTGCAGTCCAGACACCCAGCTTTATTAGGATCCTCTGGGGCTCTTCAGTCTTCCTTGGTAATTTGATTTCAGCTGCAGTCTCATTGTTCCCCCACTTCCCAGATCATTAACACATGGATCAAACACCACAATGCTGATCTTCCTGGGTGATACATGTTAACCTTTATCATGGTGAAAATTGACTTTCTTTTCTAAGTAGGGTATGTCTAGGCCTTCTTTCTGTCTCTGACACCTTTTAATTGATAATAATATTAACCTGAGAGGTTAAATTTTCCCTTCAGCTAGACATTTTTGTCAAAGACTTTAAGAAAAACTAAACATGCATTTTCCTGATGACATGGCCAAAGAATTCTGACTGACTGACTTACTGGAGACGCTTGACTTTTCTTCTTGGAAGCTCTATTTATTTAAAGTTACCACACCATGGTCATGTGAGTAATTTCTATTTCAGTTTCAGCCTATTTACCTGGTATTTGTGGCAACTCCTTCTGCCAAGAGGTCAAATCCGTCAAGAGACAGGACAAAACATCTTGTGAATCAGCAAGACTGGAGTGCACACTTTTATATATCATATCTGTGTGTCTGTTGATAGGAATATAGATGTTTGATATGCAGCAAATTCATAGACCTGCATCCTTATGATCTCATTTGACCTAAGTATCTCCTAATTTCCCCTTCTCTGTTTCATCCTCAAAGTTTGACCTCATCTCCTATCTCTGAGATCGATCAGCCAAGTTTGTTTTTTGGCAAGACTGTTGACCTTGAGAATATGGGCAGGCATCTCACGTTCCTCAGCTGCTTTGCCTGGTGTTACTTGAGAGGAATCCAGGGTTTGGGCCCTCTCGGAGACAGTGTGATGAGTTGATAAATGCCCATGCTTTGCCCAGAAGGCCATAATGAACTAGAGGTCATGGAGCAGCTAGAGAAATTGCTGCAGGTGCATTCATCTCTATTCCCACAGGGCACCTAGACATATTGCAGATCTTCTGGTGTAATGACAGCCGACTGTGTGAAGGAAGATGAAACTTTGCTAGCTGAGACTAGATCTTAGCATCTTACAGCAAAGCTGAAACCTGCTGTGCAGGTTCTGGAACCTCTCCCTACCTGAGAAGTGCATTTGTGATTAAAGAAATGAAGATCACTGGGCACAGCAACATGAGATTAAAGTTAAAATGGAAGGCAAAACAACCATAAAACACTGTCCTGCACTGTGGAATTATGGAGTTGTAATTTTCAAGGAAGACAGAGGAAAACACTATGAAACAGGAATGACAGGGAGATGAGCTGTACTGGCAGATTCCGTCAGTGGAGCGCAAATCCCAACTTCTGTTTCTTAAATAGTCCAACATTCACAGATGACCTCCAAAGGGCTTACCAAGGTATCTTCCTTCAGTGGAGAGAAAACAAAAAAACCAAAAAATAAAAATAAAATAAAAGAAAAGAAGAAGAAAAAGGAAAAAAAACAGGACACCCCCCTCCCCCCAAAATGTGGAGAAATAAGGAGCCTTCCTTCCCCAGGGCATGCAAACAGTGAGTGTTTGATGGTGAATCAGGACACAAGCCCCCTACATCCTTACAGCTGAGGACCCTCCTACATAGCGAGGACTCACTGCACAGCAAATTCTGGTTGAATGTGAATGCACGCTTGAGAGCAAGAGCCCTTAGCACCAAGACAGATCAAAGATTATAGCTAAGGTGATTCCAGTCACTCCAGACCATATGCTTTTCTTTTCTGGCCTCTGACTTTCTGCAAGTCTCATGGAAATCCCGTGCTGATTTTGAAACAGTCAGAGTGTCCCCTGGCAATGAGATACAACATCTTGAACTTCAAGAAGAACAACTAAATGTTTTTTGCAAAGAGTTCAAAGTGATGAACAGCCATTTTGCTTGGCTCTAGTTACCTTAATAGGAATGTAAAAGGAGAGAGACTTGATCCAACTCTCCTCTGTGCTGGCACAGGAAACTCCGTTACTATTTCTGTGCCCATGTAACAGGCTTAGAGGTTCTAAACATTTCGTTCTTTTCACCTTTCCTCATCATAGGTCATTCCTTCTAATCCCTTTAGCATCTTTGTGGTCCTTCTCTGGATGTGATCCAGCTTCCCTGGGTCTCTGTTGCAGCAAGGTGCCCTGAACTGCACAGTGCAATGCTGCAGCACTACAGGGCAGAGTCACTCTGGAAAGCACACAGCCAGGAAGACATATGGACCAACTGAGCAGTAGCCTTGCCAGACATCAGGTTGCACATCAGCTCACACAATTTGATAGCCTGTCTCATTGGGACCTCTCTGAACATAAGCTGCTTTTGTCACCATGCTCTGCACAACATGAAATTTGGATTCTCCTTGTTCCAAAGTAGATCCAGGATCATCTTCAAACTACCCAGTGCTATTTATCACTTGTTTTACCAAAGCCTGTTCACAATGCTCATTTTTTCAGCCTAGCTGTTCTTTTTTCTATGCTTATTTTTTTCAGTATCTTTTAGTTCTGTAAACTGTAAATTTGGGGGTGATCACTTTCATGTTCCTTCCAGGTCACTAATGAGTATTTACAGTCAAAGCACTGTCCTTTTGGACACCATCTTTGCAGAAGGATAAAGAATATCTCTAACCCTTCTGTTGACACTGTCATTTAATCCATGATTAATTTCACAGGATTTGTATCAAAACCAATTTGATCTAATTTCCCTAATAAGATTTTGCGCAGCTTTGTGTCAAAAGCCCATGCATGGTCCATAGTCAGTCTATTCACTGCATTCCTTTTGCCCACTAATTATCTAATTGCATCAAGAAAGGTTATTGTCTGCTGTACTCCTGTTTCATAAACCCACTGCTGTTTATCACTAACAGTGTTGTTAGCCTTTATGTGCTTGTAACTGCCCTCAGACAAGCGTGCTCTGACCTCAGTGATTCTGGATGTAAATACACAGGTTTAGACCAAGTCAAGACTGTGCTTTAGGTTTTTTATCCATTAGTGTTCTCTCCTTAGGGCAGCAATGTTGGTTAATGTTACAAGTTTCCTCAATTCCTCTCCAGCCTTTCACCTTTTGCTGTTTCTCTGCAATGGCTGGTATTTAGCCATTAAAGGCTTATGAGTTTAATGATCTTTTGAGAACAACAGCAATAAGGGAGGGAAGGATTGCTAGATGGGAAGGAACAGAAAGGGACAGAAGACTAGAATTATAAAATTAAGGCAGTAGTGCCCCCAATTTTCATTCTTTTACATACCAAGGGTTACAAGTTTGGGATTGATGCAGGTAAGGCTATTTTATTGCACATCCTTTGGGGTTATTTTTGCCTGAAATAGTAATTTGTACCTACATTCACCTCTTTACCTCACTTCTGGATTTGGAAATTACAATAATTCAGTAGTCTTTATTGTATAAGTGAGAAAAATAATGTCCACCACTCACACCTCCTTAGCAGGACAGCCAGAACACCCAGCTTTGTAACAGAAGGTAACTTCTCCCCTCTAGAGGAACTTTTTATCAACTAAAGGTATACAATTCAGTAATTTAATACCATCTGAGCATTGAAGTGTTCATACAAATCTAATTATTTGACCTTCTAAATAGCACTCGTCATTCCAAAACTGTTATTCCAAAACTGTATAAAAAAAAAAGTTTAGTGACAACACTGCTGAGCTTCCTTAGTGGCTGAAACCTCTTCAACAGGAAATGCAAGGATAGATCAGTTTCCTGAAGAAAATAAGGAATGGGCATACATTCTGCCATGTAGTCCAGTCCCTTCACCAGTATTTTCTGGTTTAGTAATAAAGTCACCAAGTCACCATGTTGGCGATTTCCAACAGCAAGACTGAAATTATCATTAAAATGGGCATTGAAATACAGCTGTAGAACTAGTATCAACTGATGTAGGAGGAGGAAAAAAGAGAAAACACTCATGCCCTCCTCAGGAAAAATCTTCCCTGTTCTGGGCACAAGGAGAAATGTGAAGGTTGGAAATGGGCTTTTTTTTTTGGGTGGCTCTCACATTGGATGTGATTCCAAATGTGGATTCCAGACAGAATGAAATCTTGAAAACCTTGCAGGTAAGATACCTGTACAGCTTGTAACTTCCAGGAGCCATATGGCTGTATTTGTGGAACTGCACTTCGGTCCTGAAAAAAACTGACAAAACCTGAGAAGTCTGCCAGTATAAAGCTGCTCACTTCAGACTCCAGATTGTGACAAAAGAACACTTTGGATTGCAGAGAAATTTTTAAACCAGTCATGGAAGACAAAAGTAGTTTTAATCTGTAGAAACACCAGTGATAGAAAAGATAAAAACATTCATTCTCTTCTCTGGTACAGACCTATTTCTGTTACTGGTATTTGTCAGTTCAGAGGGCACAAACTTGCACTGCATGTGTAAATGGGATATGCACATCATGGGCAATATGGATTCTGTGTCTTTTGTGGGCCACATGAGAGAGCTTTGCAATCCACAGTAGACTGACAAACAATGTAAATCAGCTTCTCAAACACTGGCTGCAACTCCAACAAGCCAAATTTTGTCTGGTGTTTTTTTAGATGCAGAAGACAGAAATAAATAATGCTTTCCAAGTGTCAGGCTAGATGTGACAGCTGCAATAACAGCCAGTGTAATTTTAGGTCACTTATGCAAAGAGTTAATGTCATAGAGCTGAGTCACACCTGTTGGTCGACCTGGTTTTACCAGAGACAGCTCACAAACACACTCTCACCATTGCCTCACTGAGAACACCCACCAAAGTACTCGGGAGGAAGGGGATCAGCACCCACACTGGTTTCTCACGCTCTTTTACTCCATATGGACTTCAAATGAGAGAGCCATCATTTAGAGACTTTATCTATACTGACAGCTTTTCTCCATTCAAAAGTCCAAGAGAAATGGGATCTGCCAATGTGCTGCTTTACTCCTGTACAGTGGATAACTCTGGGTAACACAGTCATATCAGGAATCTTTTCTGGAATTATTCTATCATACAGGAACATTCTCAAGACAAACTTAATTTCTCTCTGAAAATAGGCAAGAGCTTGGATAGTAGCAGCATGATGGGCATGATCATAAACATAAACACACCACTGCATAGGCTTCAGAGATTTTTTGTTTCAATCACAGTATTTTGCATTGCTATAATGGACAAGAGTCAGAACTCAGCTGGATTCAACTGTTTTTTTTCTGGAGTGCCCATCTGATTTCTAAAAGTTATGCCATGTTTCCTAGTGATGGCTCCCTTTGCCTTGTCCAGACTGCAAGTTTTCAAGGCATTTGTTCATAATATGGCCCCTCCTGCCCCCATACTACATACTTGTCTTTGGACAAGCTAGTGCTCACATTCTGGCTCTTACACAAATAGTACTTGCTTGTCTAATGCCCAGTAGATATTTTATCCCTTTGACCCATTGCATAATCAGAGCCCAGTTACATATCAGAAGATCTTCTCCAGCCCAGGTTAGCTCATGCTGAAAAAAGCTGCCACACCAAACTGTCTGGAGGCTGCTTAATAAATAAAACAGGCTCTCATGGACAGAAGACATTATGGATTTCCTACTAGACTTCATCCCTCTCCTCATTACTGTAATTTCTCTTCACCCTTACGACAACGGTCTTGTTAGTAAATGGTAAAAAAGTATTACACAGATGCAGTGACAATTAACCTGGAGGTGTGACACATATTATCAGTTTTACTCTCCTATTAACACACTGCCTTTTGAAGGTACCTTGCCCTCTGGTGTACTAAATGGCACTTCCTCTAGAGTGAATTGCTTTAGCACTTGAGCTAATGCCTCTAGCTTATACTTACTGTTACTACTACAGCAAGCCAAGAACACGGTTGACTTGCTGTTCACTATTTATCCAAGTTCTACCACCACCCTTTCCTCCCAGTGTTACCATTCTGTGTTTCACATTTCCACTTACCCCACTATTTCTACATTCACAGCAGTTCAACAGCTTTGCCTGCAGACAGCAAAGCTGCAATTCAATCCCTGTTGAAATGCTCAGCTAGACCTTCATTTCTTCTTGAGTGTCTTTCTTTATATGCTGCCTATCTAGAGCACTTATAATCTACATCTCTCTAAGCACCTTAAGTGTCCTTCGGATACTTGTGAATGAGACCCATACACAGGAGGCTCAGTAGAGCACATTTCAAACACTTAAACATCAGAATTTTGCTTCCACCTTCTCAGATGAGCAAGGAAAGGAGAATTTCTAGCACTGCCATTCATATCATACTTACTTTTGCATCACAGCCTGATCCAACATCTCATCTCTCAGACTTTTGACTCAGTATCCTCTCAGCATTTCTGAGAGAAAACTGCCACCAATACAAATTCTTCAGACTGCACTTCCTTTCATTTCAAGGTATTCATGGAAGGCATCCCTCTTCAACTTTGACTACAATTCACGGGGAACAGTGGCATGAAAAAAGAGAGACCCAGAGGTATTGCTTAATTTTTCTAACTGTTTGAGGAAGGACTTAGGATGGGAGATACATATCAAAGACATCACCTTAGAAACAAATGTGCAAAGAGACTTAGTCACTGACATTTCTTTAGGAATAATAACTTACTGAAAAAGAGGAGTTTGGGTTTATAGAGACAAAATACAAGCTTCAATGTTATTCAACTTGGATGCATTTTGAAATTCTCTGGGTTTGAGCTGGTAGTACTTTTTGGGAAGGTTTCTGTTTCTTACACTTCAACGACACAGTTGTAATGGGATTCTGCCTCCTTCTCTCACCCTGACCAAGACAATCCAGACAGATTAGATGTGCTTTGCCTAGATTCCACCTGTAGCTCTCTGAGAAATCTATAACTAAGTGCCTCATCATTAGAACATTGCTCAAAACCTGACAGATCTTGAAAAACTAACTGAAATTAGTTCCACATAAATTACAGCATTGGAAATAACAAGGGCAATCAGAGCTTTTTAATTTGATCTTTTTAAACCCTGGCTCTCCAGAAAGGATTTCTAAGATGATACAGTGGCAAAGCAAGGTGACTGTGAGTAACTGCAGACCTTTTCTGCTAATGAATATCACAGGTGTAAGGAGAATAGGTCACATATGGAACAGTGGTTTCCTTCTGCACACCTTACATTGCTGTAATATACAGGATTATCTTCAGCTACCTATTTAGAATAACCTTAAGGTTCAGTTTTGCTGAGTCTCTAAACTCCCACCTTTGATAAGTATTTAGCAGATCTCTTAGCACACACTGCATATATTAAGTAGGCAGCTGTATCTGACCCAAATTCCAGCTTCTAACCACCATAACTTATTGTAAATCCATTTCATTCATCCATCTTGCTGACTGTCCACATTTCCTTTGACTGACAAAGCAGCTTCCTGTCCATTCAAGTCTCACCCTACCTGAGGTCCCACAGTGTCCTGCATTCTTCCTTGCGTGAACCAAAGATGAGATCAACAAACTGCTCATTAAACAGAAACTGTATAGCAAAATAAACACATCATTTTCCTGGATAATCTACAAAACTTGTATGTTCCTTTCTCTAGATTTAAAAAAAAAAAACCCAACCAAACAAAAACCCCCTAAAAATCTCAGTTCAGACAAAACAAATCCTGAAGCAAAATACTTTTTAAATTACTTTTTAAATTACTTCAATTTTCCTTACAAATTGGCATCACTGTAGGAAAATTTAACTAAATCTGATTACAAAATCACCACAAAAATAATCCTTTTGTCATCATGAATAGATTATTTTCTCATCCCATTAAGTTTTCACTTTTCTATGCTATTGTTTCTGGATATGAAAGAAAGGAATGTAAGTTTGCAAGCTTTTAAACTGCAGTTTCTCTTCCTCTTCCATTCTTTAGCATCCCTGCTAATGGCCAAGCAGAAGCTAACACTCAGACATAGCAAAGCAGACAGACAGGCAGTCAGACACCAGCAAAGAAGCTGTACAGCTGCTTCTACACTTCCATATAGTACCTTCCTGAGATAGCTTGAAATGTTACATAGCTTCATTCTGTAGGGTACCTGTAGGTGTATAGCAGGCATGATGCATAAAGTTACTGTGCAAATACAAAAAAAAACCCCTTCTCTCACATCTCTCCTTTCCTCCTCATGTGCATGCACCTAGATACCATTCCAGTAGCTTTGCTATAGACGCCAAACTATGACTTCATACTTCCTGATCATCACTGTGAGTGGTCAGATCTTTATAGCAAACATGCTATAATGCAGTAAAGCAAAAGCAATCAAAAAGCATTGCCTAACTGAGCCATATCATCTGCAGTCCACACCTTGAGGCACACTCCTGTGTCTATCAGAGCTTGGGAGGAAAAAGAGCTCACATGGTTTTACAAATGTCTGCAATCTGTCCTATCCCATATTTAAGAACAGCTTGTTTTCCCTCCAGAGATCTGGAAACCTTTCCTGAGCCAGCTAGGAGGGGGTCCGCCCTCTTCAAAGTAGGGACCCAAAAAGAAGCAAATTTCAGCAACCAACGGCCTGGTGTGACCCAACTGAAACCAGCCCACCATGATGGCATGTCCTCCCCACTGTGCTTGTTCCCTTTGCCCTTGGAATGCTATCACTTGTTATCACGCTGACTTCTCCAGATGGGGCATTTTGGCTATTGATCTGATAAATAAACAGCCTGCTCGCTCGATCAAAATGTTATTTTGCATTTCAATTACTGTTCGCTAATGCAACCTTCATCCCGCCAAGAGTGCTGCTGGCAATGACACTCGACCTGGCACAGGCGTTTGCAAGCAAATTCGGCAGCACCCGCTGCAAGCACCTAACGGGATTACCAACCTCCATTAGATGCACAGAGAGAGAAGATGATGGACAGACAGTAGTGGGCTGAAGGGGAACACACACACACACACAGAGAACAGAAGGTGTGAGCAACCTGGACAAGGGGTAGAGAGAGGCAACAAGACAGCTTTACCAGATATTTTGACAGTGAGAGATCTTGAAGGCTAAAGATTTTTCCTCCAGTGAACAACCCCAACAGCTCACAGCAGACAGACTGAACTCTCTGTGTGTGAGCCATGCAAGAGTTCAGAGCAATGGGAAACAGAAATCAATGTCTGCTGACAAGCCAGCAGTGAGCACTGCAACCCATCAGGGCAAACAGGGTCAATTCTAAAGCAAGTTCTGAAGCCTAGCTCCACCAGGGCTCAGCAGACCCTAGAGATGCACACAGCATTCTGCCTCTAAACTTGCAGGGAGGAAACCTTCTTAATCCTTGTTGGATTCTTCTGGGAAATATGACTGCCTCTGGAGAATCTGTTGGCGACACAGGAAGAACGGGGCATCCAGAGGTGTTGCTAAAATCTCTGGTAGGTGTTGATCTCTATTAATTCAGCACTCTGTTTACATCAGGGAATCCTGTGCCAAATGCACAGACTGGTTTCACTCAAACTGTGTCTACAACAAAAAACCCAACACAAATACTAAGTCAGTGAGCAGCCACCAGCAGCGAGGTCAGACATGACCACGTGGTTATGAGACAGTTTCTAATCTCAAACTCTTCTAGTCACATGACATACTTCACCAGGTGGCTGGGTTTGCACCAGACTCCCGCAGGATGCAGAGTGTACTTTATCCCTCTTTCTTTTTCCTACCTAAACTCCTAAAGGAAATGTAACAAAGTGACACAATCATTTACCATTGCATGCAAATAGTGGTCAGTTCTTTCACCACCCCATGCACAGATTACCTGTCTGGATTTTGCTCCCAGCTGACAAGATAATATAAGCCAAGTAAATGCATTTCTCTCAATTTTCAGAAAGCCTTTGTCAAAGATCTTTTGCCAGGCCTGGACAAATTTCTCCCATTTATAAACAGACAGCATTCAGACTGAAACTACCAGTCATCCAGGAGTTAAAAATAAACAAACCCTTGTAACACCCTGAGATTATATAAACAAAATGCTAAGTATAACACACTGAATGAGATCAATGTGATGCATAAAGACAGGATCTATAACTCCACACACTAACACTTCATCTGCTCTGTGTGCCCAGCCTTCCAGTTCCCTCTGCCCTTGGCAAACTAAGTCAGTGTCCCACACCCATCTCTCTCTAACCAGTCTATACTGTAGACCTTACCCTCCCAGATCTGCCTCTGTGCCCAACCCTTCTCTGTGCCCACTCCTGGAGCAGAGTTTTGGAAATCATTCCATATGTCAATCACCACTAGGTAACCATGCCCCAAACACAGTCCAAGGACCCACATACATGCTTTGACTCATGTTGTGACTAGTCACTGCCTCTGTGTTTGCACTGTGGGGCAGTGAATACAGTGTGCTCAGCCCTTAAAAGGCAGCCAAAATGTCTCAAAGTCTAATTCCAGCTTCAATGCTGATCTTCTTACAGACTTCACCAAGTTGCTGCCACTCTCCAGGATGCTGCTTCCTTAAGCTGACACAGTCCTGAAGGACCTACCTCTCAGGAACACCTTGAGAGTCAAACAGCAACTATGATTGAAAGAATGGAGTGTGCAGATGAGTGTCATAACCAGAACAATGGACAGACAGATTCTGTGCTCACATGATGCCCTCTGCTCCACATTATCAGCAGAAATTGAACCTCTTTCTGCAGCACCACAGCTCTCCAGTTTGCCTGTGTAAGTAGTGTGAGTAGCTTGTGCTTTCCTGCATGCAAGCTAGCCAGAGGAAGAACACACTGGCTTTGCAAATCTGTTTCTATAATACACACCAATTCTGATCTCCTCCTACACCTCACTGTACTTTAAGCGCAGGCTTCTGTGACCTAGTCTACACAAAAACCTAATCTCTAATACTGCCTAATCCTATCTCAATCTCCCCACATGCTATTTCACACACCAGCTGCCTCTTGATCATACCTCCATACAACCCATCTTCCTGTTCTCCTTTGCAATTATACTTCATTCCAAGTTTTTAATAAAATATTCGTTTTTGTTTAAAAATACTATCCTGTTTCATTACAGAACTAATTCAATTTTGGCAATGTTTTTACTGTAGAATTCCCAGAACAACTCTAAAAAAATTATATGTTTAAGTTTGCTCTGCTCCTAGCACTTTGTTTAGCCTGTCATGTGTTGCCTTGTGTTGTTTGATGAACTAATCACACACATTTTGTTTCAAGAACAAAATGAAACAAAATATTGGAACTTTCTTCAAAATAAATTTTTTTGGAATTTTTACTTTGCCTAAAATTTCAGGTTGCAGTCAGATTTATGATGAAATAACACTGTCAAACAAATATTCTGAGAATCAAGATTCTAATTTCCATGCAGCTCCCCTCCTGTGTTTTTCACACAGCCCTGCTTTTGCTTCACTCAGTAGGTCTCTTTTCTCTACTTACATGCATTCAGAAATATCTGTGTTCTAATGTGCACAGAAATGTTTTAACACTTCATGCCACCTTCTTTAGCCAAGCAACTCAGAGAGATTGAGACTGGGAAACAAATTGCATCTAAAACATCTGAAAAGGTGGAATTCTACATAAAGTTCTGGAAATTCAAGAGTACCACAGAATCTGTGCCATCAATTCATATAAAATGGTTATTCTATATTACTCAGAGATTAACCATGTGTCAAGGGGCATCATGCAGCCAAAAATCAATTCCTCTGATTTGAAAGCTGAGTGCTGTTGGAGAAACACAGTTCCACTTTTCTATCTGGTGCCATTTAAACTTTACCCCATTCCTTCTGCATCACAATGAAATCACTGCTGGCATGTGATCAGAAGCTCTGAAACCCTGGCTGCTGATCAGTTTACAAAAATTGACCTGGACATTCTATCCACTTTGATGAGAGCTTGAATGAAACTTCTTTCTCATTCACTCGTGGTAAGGAGTGCTACTTCTTAGCATCTCTGTGACCCAAAAAAAAAGCTTTATTTTACAGCTCACTGAGAAAAAATGTTGGAATTGAGAATCTTACCTGACACCTAAATCTTACCCAGAATTTTCTAGCTACAGGAGAAATAAATCAGAAGTAGTTGTTACAGTATCCTGGCTCTTCATTTAAGCCTTGATACAACTCCTACTGAAATCGAATTGTGATTCCTATTGATCCGAACACGAACTGGACCTCAGGATCTGAAAAGTCATCTGAATGTCAAACACTGCAGCTATCCCATAACCTTTACTGGATTTCTGGAGACTTGTTTTCTAAGTGTTTAACTACACCTTCTCCAAACACGCTTTTATTTCAAATGTTCCTGGGAAGGAAAAAATGGCAAACTTTTCCCAATAGAGGATTTTCTTAGAAATTCCCACTTACACTAACAAACACTCTTCTCCTGCCAGTCACACTGCACAGATTGATGGTCCTGTGCATACATTGCAAATCACAGGGTATAGTGCATCTATTCACACATCTCCATCTCCAGGTGACATTCTTCCAAGAGCATCTCTTGGAAGTTATGTGCTGCCAGCTCTAACAGGCTTCTCTACTCTGTTCAGTTCACTCCAGAGAGGAAAGTCAACAACAACAGGCTTCTTAAAAATATCTAATATGGATTCATTTATTACCTTGGATTCATCCTAGGCAGATAAATCAAAACTCTAAACGCCTCTGATAACTTTCCTGCTTGCAAAGAGGAAGCAAGTTTTGTTCATGTTAAAGCAATCCTTTCACTTCCCACTTTCCCAACCTGGAAATAGCATTATTCTCAAACCAGAAAGGATTTAAGGAACCCAAGATGCAAATCAAAACAGGTACAAGTAGCTGAACTGTCTCCCATGCTGTACCAACTATCTTCACAGAGAGAATGCCAGTCCATGGGGTTAATAGCAATGACTCTGTAGGAAAATCACTGCTCTTCCTAGCTACACCTGAGCTGCTTGCTCTGACTTTCTGAGGTACTGGCTGCAGCACTGTTCACCCCTTGGCATTCACAGCATATGGTACAAAACAGGCTGAATCAGCAAGGGAGCGACAGCAACTGGATTGCAGTGCTAGGAGAGGTTGTTCCTGACTGTGCACTAAGCTGGTGAAAACATGAACTTCAATGTTAGTCCTCCTATTTTTTTGTGCATAATTTAGCTGAGGTGTTTAAGTTCTTGACAAATCTGCAAACACTTTAAAGTTCCTCTGTCCCTGCAGAACTGCTGGATAGGGTTTCAGGCCATGAGTTGTTGAGACAGTGCCTTGTAATATGCTCCATCCAAATTAAAAAAAAAACCAAAACCAAACTGTCAAATTTGGTACAGCAAAAACTTCACTCAACTACAAGGTGAGATCCCTCCAAAGAGACTCATGGCCTGAAACCCTCCTGGAGGGATACACATCCAGTCAGATAAGGGACCAGATCATATATAGGAAGCACCTTTCCTGCAAACCTATAGTCTTTGATCAGTTGGGAAGACTAAAACAAAAATAGGAGTTGTTTCGTCCAGCTTCAACACAACACGGGAAAATGTGTTTAGCAAAAGCACTGGCTTGCAAACCAGAGCCATTATTAAAGTCCTGTAGTCTTCCACCAATTCACATAAATGAATTTTGGTCACACCTAGTTAAAAAACAGCAAGAAGGCACATTCTAAAATGCCACTTTGCATTACAATCCCCTGCTTCACATTGTGCCTGGAGAAGCCTGAGCTAAAGTAGCAATAAAATAGGAAGAGGAGTTATGGATTCTGGTGTATGCCATCAGAGCTGTGTTTATTCTAATCAATCAACTGAAGAAAATAGTAGCTGAGAGTAATTATTAATAATCAAGTAAAATTGGATTATTTCTCTGCACTGCAGAGTCATCTGGATGGGAAGGCTGGTATAGAAATAAAGTTCATCAGAGCAAGCTACTGAAATAAAATTGCTGACCTCAGCAGTTCATCAAAGAAGGTGGAAAAAGGAATCTCAACTATGCATATGGTAGACTATCTATAGAGCATGAAGACTAATGAAAATAATTACTTGAAGGTGGCCCAATGGCTGAGCTCAGCCATTGAATCAATTCAGTTGTATATCCAAATAACAGCAGTAAGACCTACTGCCAGAATCTTCCATTTCTGAGGTATCTGGTTTTGTGATTCCTCATTCCCGAAAGCACAGCCAGCACCCTCTCCAAAAATGCACTTCTTGAGAGGAAGGGTCTCAAACCATCTCTGAATATGTTGTGTCCTCTGTGTAGCTGTGGTTGAGGCTGATTTTATACTCAAAGAATACAACTGAAACAGGTATCATAAAGGACCTCTCTACTGAACATTTTGCAATATACTGAAGTCAGGAGATCTGGTGTTACTCTGCCTAAACCAACCTTAACACGTCATTGCACAGAGAGGGTCACAAACACAAATACCGAATTGTAACTACAAAACATGCACTTTTACTGCAAAACCAATGGCTCAGTCAACTTCACTCACAAACACATAGGTGCAATTATATTAGTCATTCGTGTCCAGGAATGCCTCGCCTATTGCAATCAAACGGACGTCTCATAAATACTTTGCAAACACAATTTAAGAGCCTCCACTGAAAATATAAGGCAGACACATGATATCAATGGCCAGACTGGGTATAACACAGTGAAGCTCCCTTGCAATAAACGGAATTGTACCCGTTAAAAAATTTAAGGCAGCAACTCCTAGAACACTATACTCCTGGCAAGAAGGAATAGTACCCAGCTGCAGGGGAAATACAATAATGCTCCGAAGGAGGCAGAACTTAGAGTTTTCTGACATCAATGTGTGCAAGACTTCAGCCATAAAACCGAATTAACACAGCAAACATTTTGTGTTTAACAGCTTACTAATTACATTTTCAAATTAAATATTTACTCCTATCTTGAGTATTCCTATAGCATTCAACAGAATCTTAGACGAGTTACTCCTCCATTTATTTTAACATGTTCTTAAACATATTTTAACAATTTCTTAAATTAAAACAATTCGTTATTTCAAAAAGGTCATGGAAAAGCTGGAGAATTTCTTCCCCTCCCTGTCCTCCCTCCAACTGGTTGCTCCACAACCCCCACTACGTATCATACAGGAATATGGGATCTGAAGAATGAAGGTTAGATATAAAACTGTAAGTGAATGTACATATCTACTCCACTAATAATCCCCAGGGCTGGCTTTTACATATCACCTGAAGCAAAACACTGCTTTCACTGTCCCACTGCAAAGACCAGCTGTGCTCGTCTTTTTATCTCTTTCTAACATTATTTTTTTCCCTATTTCAGAAGGAAGGAAGGAAGGAAGGAAGGAAGGAAGGAAGGAAGGAAGGAAGGAGATACAAGTGGTTTCATATTTTACTTCAAGTTGGATCAGTCCTGAAAAGTTCTGATAGTGTGGATCACCTGCCAGAGCAAAAGCATACTATTACTTCTTTTAAGCAGCAGCCCACAGAGCAGGATGAAGGAATGAAAAGAGGAAAAGACAGTTCTGTATAAAGAGCATGTCAAGTTCAACCTGTTTGCATGGGAAGAAGGGGTTAAACCTGCTTTGAGGTTAACTTTGTTCTCCATGGTTTGTGCAAGGCCATCAATCAATCAATCAATCAATCTTCTCTCTTTCCTCTTTTTGTTTTTTTTTTTTCCCTGGGACGCAGTGCAGGAATATCATGCCCAGGATCTAGTTTAAATCCACGATTCCTCTCTGTCAAGCCAATTCTTCCAATCCTCCCCGCAAAGCCCCCCTCAAGACACCCCCTCCTCCTCTCCCCGAAAAGGGGCCTTCTGAGCTCGTTTTGCTAATGTATTCTCAAACCAAATTAGGGGCTCTGACTCTCAGTGAAGTTCGTGAGTTAGTTGCCGCGATGCACTGAATTAAAGATACCATCTCGGACTCAAATCAGATTAGAGCCCACACACACACATGCAAAAGCCCACTTTCTAATCAATTTTATAAAGGGCCTTCAGCAGAGATACACTAATGGTATTGAGCTAAGATCTTTAAACTAAGTCTGCAAGAAGTCTGCAGAGATAAAACACACACTGTATTAAAGAGAAAGCTCTCCACTGTGCCCTTCCCACCAAGAACCCTGGGCAGATTGGAAGACCCCCTCAAAATACAAAACAGCTTTCCCAAACCCGAGAATTTCCTTCACATTCTCCTCTCCTCTTCCTTCTTCAGACCTTTAAATCTGTTCTTTCAACTCACTTCCTGTCAAACACCTGCAGAAGGTCCCTGCACAGAGGGCAGAGGAGACAGGGGACCTACAGAGACATGATACATGTTAAGAATTAGACTTCATGAGAATACATGAACCCTTTCAGGCCTGTAAGAAGTGGGCAAGGTGAAAAATCAGCTGACCAGCTTCAAGGAGAGTTCCTGCTTCAACACAGGTGCCCTCCAGTTACACACAAGATGCTAGGCACTGACCTGGTGCTGGGCACACACAACTGAGATGCAACAGCCACATCCTGAGAAAGATGTGGCTATGTGTATGCTAAAGGACTCCTTTTAGAGAGCAGTTGCTCTACATGCCCAGCATCTTCACATCCTTCTGTCCTCTTCTCTCTGTTTAGCAGTGGAAGTTCTCATCTATGCCATATGATGAAAGGGAGACAGAAGGGTTTATAAAAGAAGCTGCAACTAAATATTTAATAGACCAGCTATTGCTCAGTCACCACTAACCAGAGAACAAGGCTACCTCTGAATACTCTGGTTATGCCATGTTTTCTGTGTCAGATCATGGGAAAATCTTCTGCTTTGTTTTAATATTTTCAATAAAAATAGCTCAAAATGTTTCAAACAAATTAGAAAGCCAAATCTCAATACACCAACATTAGTTTTTACTTGCTTTCTAGGATGCCGTTTCTAACAAAAGGACAAGAAGATGCTTGCTAAGGTAACAGAAAGTCTGTATTTCAAAAAAAAAAAATCAGTGCAAAAATTGAAATTCACCAGCTTTCTCTAAGCAAAGTAAAGAGACCTCAGCAAGAGAACTGTGACAGATAGGGGTCTGACTGCTCTGCACAGAAGCCTTGCTGGGAAAATTTTCTCAGGGCTCAGAGGGGCTTCCCTGAGACAGCTTCAGGACTCACACCACTGTGGAGTTCTACAACGATCATGTGCTGAGGATGACGCCAGTTTTCAATGCAATTAACCTTTCCAGCCTAATGAAATGGGTCTATTGGCTGCAGTGGCAGCAAGGAGCCCCTTCACTCTGGCAGGCTCCTCAGGACAGGTTATCGAGGTTGCAGAGTGTTACTGCTCCACTTCTATTTGCAGGCTGCAGCTAATTGATGCCACACCTGAAAGGAGTAGGCAATGCCAGCCCCAGTGTTGTACTCCAACATCATATTGATCCTTGGGAGCAGGGACTTGGGTGCCTGCCCATTGATCTGCTGTGTCACAGGCAGCGTTCTTCCAGGAACGCACCCTGGGCAGCAAAGCACACAACTGGGAGAAAGATGAAAGTTGGGAAAGAAGAAAGATGGGAAAGCATATGGACCACTCTAGGGCTGATACTACCTTGTGACTCAGAAAGAACCAGATCTGGGATGGAGCCTCAAGCTTTTGTGCTGTTTATTCCCTTGAGCTGGGAAGAGACAGGTATAACAGCCCTCCCAATGATGGGTGACAACTGCTGTACCCTAAGGGCTGATACTTCGGAGTCCCTTCCTTCCTTTCTTGCTGTTGAACTTTGACAAGGGGTGAGGGGAGAAAAGGGGTGGGATGCAAATCTGGTATTATGGGATACAGCCACAAACATACACTGCCTGTGAAGGGAGGGAGGGAGGGAGAAATGGGTACCTTTGAGTCCTACATCAAGCCATGGGCTGCCAACACAGCCCATGGATATTTCAGTCTTGGAGTTCCAGAGAACTAAATCAGACCCACATTTACATATGAGTTTAAGAGTGTCTATTGAAATTTACCCTACAGTGTTCACCATACTTCATTAATTTCAAACCTGCCACAGGGGTGTCACCAAACTTGAGCACCCAAAATATGAGAATCTAAATTATACACTTAAAAAGTACTAAAATGGATTAAACACAGAAAATAATACAAAAGAATTTTTTTTGTCTCCTGCGTCTGTTTCATACTCTCAAGCTGTGATACCAAACTTCCTTCTGATGCTGAGGGAAAAAATTTGCATTAACAAAACAGTAATTATTTTCACACACCTTCCTCACTGTCTTTTACGAATTGTTTCTGCTTTTTTTTTTCAAAACACCCAGTGTATTTTTCAGTGTTCCAGTGTGATAAATATACAGCAAGGATATATTCAGGACTTGGCTTCATACCCTAAATGAAACTCTAGTTCCATTTTGTACACTCACTCATTGGAAAATAAAGACAGGAAAGAAGAGCTGCCAACCAGGCAGCATTTGAGATGCATTGTCCATGTGCACCTTACATGGGGAGGCTTTGTGTGTAGACCTCATGGAACAGCACAAACCTCCCACAGTACCACGATATTCAAAGGCAGAGGAAACAGCGCAGGAGACAGAACACACATAAGGAAATACATTTTGAAAAAAATTAATTCTTGTTAACATCTTTAATAATGTAGGGCTATACACAGGTAGGGCTATGTGACATACTAGTAAGGCCTACTTCACCTGGAGGTCAGTCTGGAGCCTACTATTACACGAGATGACAATCTTTGGATAGAAATCATTGGGGTTTTTTTTGTTTGTTTGTTTGTTTTTTGTTTTTTTTTAAAACTTTTGGCTACAGGAAAGACAAGTGGAGGAAACCTAGACTTCTGCACAAGAAGGGACAACCAGAATTCTGGTTTCTGACATGTTCAGTGATGTCTCAGTTCTTAAAGAGCAATTTCCTCCCCTGCCATTACAGAAACACTTTGTCACATTTTAGCTCCAGTGAATATTTCAGGACAGCTAGAACTGAATCCAACATGGGGAAAAGGATCTCCTACAATCCCAAACAATTATCATGCTTTCATTGCTGCACTTCAGGGTCAGTGATGTGTAGTCTCATTTTCCTGGGAAATTGAGGGTAGGCTGCTGAATAGCACCCTGTCACAAAAAGGTAAGTGCTGCCAAGGCAGCAGTCTCCAGACAGGTGAAGATGCAATGTTAGTGTCCAAATCACAGCCATTAGGTGGGAGAGGAAGGAACTAGGAAGTCATATTTCTGTTGTGGAGGCCATTACGTGTTGCTTGGGTCTGAACTGAGCCATGTGGTTGCAGGGCATGTCAGGCAAATAGATGGTGAACAGAGATTTGAAGCCTCACAGCACAGAGACTTCCAGTGTCAGCCATCCACAGGCCATCTCCTCTGGTGCTGGTACCAAGGAAAACTTCCTTATTAGAACTCCCTTTTAAAAGAGCCATTGGCCATGGGGGTCCTAAATTTGACAAGTAAAGGATGATACTGCAGAACTGGCCAGGAGATAAATCTACATAGTAGCTTTGCTGTCCTTAGTGAACTGGAAAGTAATTAAACCATCAATATTGGCTTCTTCAGGTTACAAATCCTCCCAGAATAGCAGAGCCATATATCATTCACACTGGTAGAATTCAAACACCTTAACTCATCCAGTCTGGGGCAAAGCAACACTGCAGATTAGGGGGAGGCCTGGCTGAGGTGAGAGGAGAAGTGAATCTTGAGTGGCTCTAACAGGCATGTGATGCAGTCTTGGGAAGCCAATTTCACTAGCAAGATAGAGACAATGAGAAGATGGGAACCATGGGGGGAAAAGAGATGTAAAAGAGAAATTAACTCTGAAAATTATAAAATCTCTCAGAAACAGAAAAATAAGTTCTAATAACTTTAAGTCAAAGGTAATCTGGATCAGACATACCTCAAAAGGAGAAAGCCAACAGGTAAGCAGGAGAAGCAAGAAAAACATTTTGTCATTTATGACTTTGGCACAGAGTATGAATAGACACAGGACACAGACAGTGTGATACAGACACTGCCAAGATTAAAAGGTCTCTGAAATTAGTGCTTACGCACACACTGCAACACAGAGAGATCTCCTCAGCAAGGAGGATGTTTTTGCAGACCTATCAAATGTGCTTCTCTCCAGTATCTGTATGTGCAAATCAGGACTGGCATGTGCCATGTAATTTTATACATATACATATAGGAATATGCTTGGAAAGAGGCAGAGTATTGTTTGCTGAAAAATCTGTGTCAAGGCAGCATTGATGCATTTGCACAGTACATAAGCTTTCATCCTTACTACAGAAATTAAAGCCAAACTGCGTGGCACAAGGCACCCACTTCCAGGGACTTCTTTCCCACCAAAGCTAAACTGGAAAACAAACTAATTTGTGGGATGATGACTGGGACAGGACAGGTTATATTATTAAAGGCATTATTCTCATTATGAAAGCACATCACTAAACCAAAGTGTGAGGCAGCATACTATGTATTAAATATTTGTCTTGGTCCATAAGAATTTTCATTCCAGAGGCAAAATAAAAGAGAGAATGTTTCGATTCAGAATTTACAGATGGGGAGAGAAGAAGAGACTCAAAGTGTTTGCTCAGTCCACCTAGGAAATTTATAAAAGATCTGGGAACTGGGCTTCAATCCTTATTCCAGCTTTAGAGCATCCAGCCTCCCTAAGAAACAGAAAGTGGGAAAGCTGCTTAATCACAGGAGTTACTTTGTGGGCTTCCAAGAGCAATGTATGTACTTCATTTATTGGTAGAGATATAATACCTCAGGGGAAAAAAAATATCACTTTTTAACAACAACAACAAAAAATTTGCAAAAACTTTTTGATTTGCTCCAAAACTTCCATAATAAATACATTTGAACAGTTTTCAGGATTTCTTTTCCTTCATGATGTATGTTTGCTTTTGCTTCAGTTATTTTAAGAGAAAGATAATTTTTACTCAGAAATTAAAACAACACAAAGACATAGTTTAACTTCAGCACAGCCAGGGAAAAAAAATCAATTTTCTCAGGCTAAAATTTTAGCACTGCCTTAGGATGTTCAAAAAAATAAAAACCTAAAATGCTGTAGAGATAATCTCCACTCACTGGGAACATGAACCACACAGCAGAAGGAAGTCCTGGGCAGGACAAACATTCACTTGAGTGTCCCCAAGAAAAGGAAGGAAAGAAACAGGGAAAAGTTCCCTCTGCCTCCAGAAAGCATTAACTCCACACTCGGTGAGCACTGCAGGATTTGGGGAGCATGTGCTGCCATCTTCAGGGATGCTCTCACCTTTCTGTGACCCAAAATCACAAGTGAAGAAAAACAAAAAGGGGGGAAATTTCCACAAAAAAATAAGGAAGAGAAAAATGAGATATCAGCTCTGCCCTTTTACCTCTGGGATTGCTTGTTGCCTTGTCTTGACTAGCTCACAGAGAAACACAGAAATTAAAATTGGGAAAGCCAAATAAATCCTACCTAGACCACATGCATCCCCAGGCTGCACTAAAGCTAACTAATCATTCCTGTTTCGCCCTGTCTGATTTCTCTCTCGTCTTCTAATGCAGAGTGGGATTATGCACTGAGCCTCCATGGCAGATGCTCAGTTGAAGCTAACTAACCATCTCTTCTACAAAGCAATTTCAAAGAGACGAGTGAGAGACCCCGACCCTTTTCCACAAGGGCTGAATTAATACGAGTTAATTGTTTGCCCACAGGCTTCTCAAAGTCGTGTTTTGCAAGAACAAATGGCAGGTATTCCAAAAGCGCATCTATCTGTTACTCTTCCTCAGACAAAACCGTGAGATTTGAGATGTTGTGGGGATATGTACTGCGTAATAACAATGTTACATTGAAGAGGACAAACCTGATGCTCATTGTTTCTGACCTAGTGGACATGGGCATATTTGAATCTTTTTAAAGTGCTTTCTGATATGTGCAATTCTCCCTTCTTTTTCCTGCTACAACCCATTCCATGTTGTAGATTCTTTGCCTCTTCTCTTATTCTTACCTTGTTACACATTCCTTACATTTTTCAAATTGCTTTACAGGCTTTCAGCCACAGGGCCCTCATGGATCAAATATTACACAACAAAAACCAATCCACTAATACTGCATTTTGAAGCTGAAGACCATGTTGTTCCCTACTTACAATGCTAGGACAGGACTTTCTTTGCTGGTCAAAACACTGACTGAATGCGTACTGTATTCCCAGGTCTCTCTTGTCCTCTGGCCTCACTATCCCCACACCCTCAGCAAATATGACTGCTTCATCTTCTCAATTCAGCTAAATGCAAAATAAAAAAATAACATTTTTATTCAAATTAATCACCAAGTATTTGCTCCTCCTTAGGTCAGGATAATTGCTGAAGGTTACAGTATAAAACAGTACTATTGTACCTTATTAACATTAACAATCCATTTTTGTATAAAGCTTTTGGCTTTGTACTTTATTTCACCTAGGTTACAGTTATTACTTCACAAAATGGAAGAGTTCCTTTTCTATCCACTCAGGTCACTGTAAAAAACACATTAGAAATTATGACTTACAGTGAATAAGAAGCAACATGCAGTATGTTTCACCCACAAGGCTATTCAAAATTGTATCCACATTAGGAGACCATTTCACTCATCCCATCTCTGAAGCTGAACACAGCAACTCTTCTGCTGTGTACAGCTAGAGCTTCTGAAGCAAAAAAGAGAATGGTTTGTCCCATTAAAACTATAATGGAAAATAAGAAAAAATGGAAACATCCGAGCTGAAATTTAATCAGAACATTGGAATCCACCAAATAATCAATACTGCAATGCCAAGATGGGCGCCAGGGACACAGGACAACTCTGGTTGAAGTGCCAGCTCCAGAGCAAAGAATTTTTGGTCAGCAACACCAACTCTTTCCCTGCCTTCCACTTGCTTGCTTGGCTCCTGCTTAGCTTTGCTAACCTTCAAGAACACCTGCAGGATCACAATTTAGCATAAGTGTGAATGAAAGAGGAAGGAAAAAGGAAATGGTTTGCTCCTAACTGTAGCGACTCTTACTAAAAAAGCTGACTGAACAGAAAATTGTCCTTTTGCTGACAGATTATTTTAGTCATTTCACAAAATTTAAGAGACAGTCATCTCTCACACTGTCCTGGTCCTTTCTGTGATCCATCCCATGCACTCAGCCTGGTCCGTCTGTTTTGCTCATCTCTCAAACACATACCTGTCTTTCCCCACGCTGTCCCGCACTTCACTCAACTAACTGGCTGACACTGTCTTGCAGACAGTGCCTGCGAGGCCTCTCCCTACAAGACCTACATCCACTGAAAACACTGGCAGAAAGCAACTCACTAATGATAGGTGAGATATGCAATGAAGGAACCATGGTTTGTCTTTCTGAAATCCGTACAAAACGTAAATGCACTCAGTCTATAAAACTGGACAGATTGTTTTTCTTTTCCCCAGTGCAGGTCGGCTGCTGGTCTGAGGGAAAGAACAGAGCTGTCAAATTTTTCATCTTTTGAGCTTTCTGACTCCTGCCTTGGTGCCTTCTCTGCCGATCTCTTTCCTTTCCCTATTCACACCACACTTTCCAGGGCAGTACTGTGTTTCACCACACCCCTAATACTGGGAGTGCATCACAGTCTGGGCCCTGGGAAGAGGCATCCCCCATACTGTCCTGGAGTGAACCTGCAGATCTGTTGCTCTGTGCCTCTGAACCTTTGTGACTGCTCCCAAAAGGAGCTGCGGAGGCACAGGGGAGGTGTGTGTCACACTGGATGCATGGATGCTGCTGCAAAGGAGGGTATGAAAGGCAAACTCTGTAGGAAATAGCAGTGGCTACTGCAGGCCACCACAGGGGAGCTTGAACAGAGCCAGCAGGAGACAGCTTATCCATGCTGTGCTTTGGTCTATGCAGTAATTCCAGCCTCTCACTTTCATAAGTGCTAAATTCACACAAAAATGTTTTTTTTAAAACCCACCACAGGCGATTAAGCTGTGATCTAGATTAATTAGCTGCCATATTTCATTTTTAAAATCAGAACTGGCCTGTGCTGACACCAGGGAAACTTATAATATTTTCACTTGTACCTAACTGCCTCTGATTTTTCACGCTGCCTAGAACTGAACGGCTGCTCCCAGCCTCACCCATCCATGCCAGGCAAGTGCCTGCACCTACTGTAGGCACCCATCCAGGGTGCTGGGGTGAGGGTGGAGGACCAAGGATCTCCTAATGAAATTGCTGACCCTGGTGTAACCTGCGTGCCCCAAGTAGTATTGCTTCAGTGTTGAAAACAAAAGATCGATGAATTGTATAATGTACTTTTGCTGCTGCTAATTTTTCTGAGTGCTGCTGTTGTGTGTCTTCTGGAGGCTAACAGGACCCTTTGGCCACAAAGCAATATTTACTCTATCCTGGCAGCTGGGCTGCTGGAGGCAAAAGATGCACCCTTGCTTCCCAAGTGATAAGGAAATGCCAGAATGCACATCATAAAAAGGACATATCTGACAGAGGCTCAGCACCACTGCATGCAAACATGGCTCAGCCCTACCTCCTACTCCTGTGAAGTTCTTCCACTTTGTTCCTTTAAATCTTTCCAGAAAGCAGGAGGTAGGCAACAATACTGTTTAAGCAAGATCACACAACTGACTTTTTCAAAGCTAATTTTTCAGGCAGTAGACTCTCTTGTCCAGCACTATATTGCTCCCTATCCATTAAAACTGTAGCTCCTCAGAACAAATGCTGTTCAACTGACCTCCATAAGGTACCTTTCAGTCCTGGTGTTCGCTCAAAAAGCGCAGCCCCAAATCTCCAACTTCTACTGGAATTCTCTCATGGATTTAATACATTCACACTCCTGTTGTTTCATGTACTACCTTTACAGAAGTCATCTTTATAGCACCTTCCTTAAGCCAAGGAGATGCTCTGAGACTCAGTTCAGCAAGAAGCATCTCCTGCAACAGAGACAGAGCTTCATGGAAGATATCCTTGCTTGCTTTAGCACAGCTGGGGAAATGCAAGAGGTGTGCAAAGGGTGCGTGCATAAGGCACAAAGGCAAGGTTGCAAATTAATTTACACTAAGAAGAAGAAGACAGACACCGTGTTACTCTCCGTATGTTCACTGGCATATGAAGTACTTATATGAATAACAATGCAAAGTATTCCTCAAAGCCAGATAAAATGCAGAATCTTCCTTTCTTTCCCATCTCTGTGTACAATTTCTAGAGCAAGCACTGCATAACTTGCAGAACAGGGCTGCCAGAACAGGAACCACAAAGCAATTCCATCAGCTCATGAACTTCTCAAGCAGTAGAGGTTTGCCATGTGCTGTTCTCTGTTCCCTCAATCCCACTCAGCAGGAAGGACTTCAGATAAAAGTTGGGGAAAAGTGAAAACCATCTCCTGTTTTCATCACTGCTAGAGTCAAAAGGTAAGCAACCTGTAATCCTGCAATACAGCATGAAGACTTGAAACCATGCTAATACCCAACATTCTGCCAGTAGAACACGCCAGAAAATCTTTTAGAATTGATTAGTGGTCCCCAGTTCTCTCATTTTGCAGCTCACTGACTGCGCTTTTTCTCCTGTAGGATCCTGCAGGATCTTTATCTCCACGAAAAACATCAGCTGTTTTCCTTCTTCCAAGCTGAGTCAGTATTCCTCTAATTTGCCCCATTCGATGTGTAGAGCTTCACTCCTATCCCACCTCACAGCAGTGTGTCATTCCTTCTTCCTCCACTGGAACAGAAATGCAGCACAGACCTGCTACCAGCTGCTATGTGTATCTTTCTTCTCTAGTCGCAGGGGTGTTAAACACACTGCAATAAATCTCATCCTAAGGGAACAGTTCTTCTTCAGGCCCCACGACATTATACACAGCAGCTCCTTCCAATGTCAGAAGTTCCATTTCAATGCTCCTCTTCCATCTGAAAGATCCTGCTGCTTTATGTCTTACCTCAGAGCAATTTGCTCCCATCACCACCCAGCTTTCAGATTCCCCACCATGGGAGCAGGCTGTGCTTTCAGCCAGTTCCAGGGTCATGACAGGGCTATCAGGCAGAAGGGACCTGTGAGCTTGTGTGGGCAAGCTTTTCCTGTCTACCTCTTCTTCACCTCACGAGGATGCTGATCACTACTTTCATCTTGCAGCAGAAAGACAAAACAAGACAGTCTGCAAATGTGAAGGAAAGTCCATTTCCAGTGCAACAGCCACATGGTGCATACTGAACTAGGAAGCTGGGAGAGAAACAAAGCAGTAGTTTTGGAAGATTTGACCCCAATTTTTAAGCCAATTCTCATTCAATTTTAGCAACAGAAACCTGTGCATGTGCTAGAAGAATCTTTCTTCCTCCTCTATGATCTTTCTCCTAAAGCTGTTGTATTCAAATTTCATCTTTTTGCAGGAAGTAATGGGTGTGTGTTTTCAGAGGAACTTCAGTAAAGCTAAATGAGAAAAGGTGTGAGAAACAGATGTTTTCTACCACACCTCAGACACAAACCTTAGTCACAAGTCAAAATGCTGCCACAGTGAATGGACCTTGTTGTTGGCTTTTCAGGCACCATTTCTCTGTCCCAGTCTGACCTCAAGCTCCATGTCACAGGTTCTACCTGTGCCTGTCCTTCCCCCAGCACACCATCTCCAATCAAACAGCTTCAACACTGTTCAGTGCAGGTATACGTTTACAATCCAAAATGTCAAGATCCTTCTGAATCATCAACTCTCCTTTGGATCTCATGTAGAGCAGTAGAATATTGTCTAACATTGAGTCTTGCATTTGCTTGCAGCATCAGAGTTCTCAGGATACTACAGAATCAGATGTTACTAAACTTAGACTTCCTACCCACAGGGAGGTTTTGCTTAAGGCACAATTTGTTACATTTGCTGCCTTCTTTATCTTGACTTCATCTATTGCTATAAAAATGCAATTGCTACTCAGCTTGATGGCATTATATATATAGATACCTTAGAAGAAGCTTAAAACCAGAGCTAGGTCTCTTCTTCCCACCTATCCTGTTGCAGTCTTCTTTCTCCTTTGCACAGGAGACGAGTTTCATCCATGTTCCACGGGTTTCATCCTCATAAATTTGGCAAAGGGCATTCTCCTCTGGAGGTCTCTGGAATTCTCCACATGCTGGAATGCTTCTTTGGAGTCCTGCTTTACTCACCTCTAGTGTGTTTTTATCCAGATAATATTCTTTGCAACTTCAGCGAGTTCACACTTCACCTGCTCTCACACCTCATTTGGCATTTTGTCCTCTGTGCATTTTAGCAATGCATCAAACTGCTCCCCAATTACCACTATGCAGCCTTTTCCAACATACTCCAAATTATTCCCAAAGGGGTGAAAGAATCATTTCATGCATTAGAAGCATGAAACCTGAACTCTGAAAAAATCAGCCAGTGATCTGAGGCACTAACAGCACCTGGCAGAGTTTTATGGAAAGAAAATCACTAGTTTCTGCCACTCCCATACAAAGCTTTAGTTGATTCCTGCCCCCTCACTTCAATATGATTTTTATATGGCTTATGCATATTTCTTCTTCTACTGTGATGTTGAACTGAATGGCCTAATATTAATCTTGTACCAATTTTACATTGGTGTAACCAATCTGATTTTCAGAGTTCCTTGTCATTTACAGTAGCAAAAACGACAACAGATTCATATTCAAAGTACCTTTAAAGACAGTTTTAAAAAGAAAGTCCCCAAGCATGCTCAAAGCCTGTAGATGGCTTCTTCATCCTGTGGTTTCTGCTTATCTAGTTTCCCATATAAATTCTCAACACCAGCCTCTTTCTTCAACAGCAGTGACAGCATTTCATGGTTGTTAACTGCTCTCAGAAGATGAAGAAACCTGTATAAATTACCTATTGCTGCGAGTGCAACAGGACCTGTTAGTCACTTCTAGAAGGCTGCAAGTACTGACTACATTATTGCAGGCAGAAGGTCTTCTATCATGATAGAAGTCATTTTAATATGGCATTCTCCTCAAAGATTTTTCTCTATGGCTATTCAAGGTTTTGTCCCTGGTTCAGCAGTCCACATCATGAATAGTGGGCTACATTCGTGTCCTAACTCTCACATCAGTGATGTACAAAAGCTACAATGAGACCACTTGGATGGCATTATTCCAGAAGAAACCAGAGACAATGAGGACTCAGAACAGCAGTGAAAGTAATGGGGAAGCACCAGACAAATGGACTATTCCTAGTCAAATCTGCATTTAATTGTTGCTCATTTCTATTCATTTACCCTGCTAAGACAAGACTGGGTAGCTGATAAACAAGATGATAAACCAGCTACTGAGTAAAAAAAAAAAAAGATAGAATTTAAAACAAATACCTCCATATATTCATCATATTGTGATGTAGATAAGCTATACTCTAAACTAGATGAGAAAGTCCTGTATATTCTCATGAGACATAACAGGTGCTTTTGATGAAACAATTGTAATTTTAAGAAAACATACCTGTCATTCTTAGCTCAGGTTGCCAGAGACCAACAATTCAGGTCTCAATGATCCCAATGACAGTTACACTCCCAAGGAACCAGGCAGGGAAAACTTCTCTTCCACATACATTTAGCCTAAATGGATCTAAAATTTCTGTGTGTCACTTTATTAGGAAGTGACTGACAAACTAGAAAGAGTTTTGAGACACCATAAAATGATTGGGCAAACACAAGTAGGAGATAAAAACCCTCAAAGGACACACGAGGCCATGAACTGAAATATATTAGGGTCTTCCTGAACATAAGACAACACTTTTTCACTGCTCTGGGTGACCAAGCACTTGCACAGGTTGCTCAAGAGAGATTGTGGTGTCCCCTATCTCGGAGATATTCAAGAGCACTCTGGCCCTGGACCTGAGCAACCAGCCCTAGATGGTCCTGCTTGAGCAAGGGGTTGGACCAGATGACCTCCAAATGTCCCTTCCAACCGCAGGACTTCTGTGATTCTGTGAGAAAGCAAGAGATAGCTCCACTTTGGAAAGAGTGTACATGAACACGAATGATGCAGTCATGAAGATTAATTATTTCTCAAAGACTGCATGAAACTCATACTCAAAACACTAAGGTTTCTCTTTCCCCATCAAGCTTCCTTACCATGAGATCTTCATAGACTGTGGAATCGCCCTTCAGGCATCCAAACTTATACCAGCAAGATGCTGAAGGGAGTGCACAGCAAGAGAGACAGAGTCTCCCTGGAGACTCCATCAGGTCCATGAACATGGACATGCTCTCTTAATTCAGTAATGAGATGCCCAGGAGAAGCCCGCGTGTACTTTTAGAGGAGGACAAAGTAATCTGAACGCTTTCAAAGAGCTGGCCTGTGCAAGCACAGGTGTGCCGGCTGCTGTCCATGGCGGCCCCGCAGCCCCCCGTGCAGCCCGGCGCACTGTCAGCAGAGCCCTGCAGATGGCTGCAGAGCTCTTCCAGCTCCCACCTGCGCTACAGCAATGGGCACTTGGAGGCAAGGACACTGGCCAGTCCTGCACTGAAGGAAGCAAAATTGTTCTCCTTTCAAAAGATGGACACGACTCTATGCTGTCTTTATTTCTACTCAAATGTAACAGCCAGTTGCCTGCAGGCTGAATATCACTGTGTTTAACCTCACAGAGATCCTCTGTTTACAAGTTTTCCCACGATGACAGCTGAAAGACAGAGATGCTGTGGCTCTTGAATGTGACAGTGAACTCCCCATACACAAGAAAAATTTGTCGCTCAAGATGCTTTTCTTAACGAGGGTCTGCAGTCCTAAGAAGCTCCTATGGAGCAGATATTTGAAAAGATGTATCCATTCCTGTCTTGCCCATGGGAGCCACGTCCTCTTTTCCCCTTTCCCAGACTTCCACCCAACAGAGCTGAAGGGCTTGCAGCCTTCTTCTACCTCATGTCAGGCTCAAGCACTGCTCATTAGACAAGCCATCTTCATCCACAGTCTGTCACTTAAACTCTACCTTTAGCAATGAATCCTTTAAAAAAAAAAATTGAGATCTTTGTCACTTTGGATGCCCGCCTCCCTCTGAAGCCATGTTTCCTATTTCCTTCTCCCCTCTCCAGTGTTACACAGCAGATCTGTGTAGGGACAGGTGTTTCTGCATCACAAAATTTTATGTGCAAATCTTTCCACTGTCTCAAGGGATTCATGAGCTTTTCTGTGTCCACCTTGTATCAGTTACCATGCTTTGAGCAAAGCGCAGCCTGATGCCTGTGCAGGTCTCTCAACAATTATGGACAGCTCCCCACCACAGGCACACTGACATGCAGTGGAATTCAGCACCCAAGTCAGACAGAAAATTCCAGCTGCAGTATGATAGCAGGAACCACTTCTTTGTAGTTTATATTTACCTGGTTCCTTTCCAATCTATCCATCTGAATCAAGTAATTGTTGTCTTCTAAGAGGGAGTCAAGAACATGTAATAGACACCAGCTGCCCATTCTCTTTTAACCCATCCAATATTAGACTCGTTAGTCATCAGAATAACAATCCTATTTGCAAATCAGCTACCTTTATCAGATAACCAGTGGGACCCTAGTACAATATCTATTAGTCCAACAATATCACAACCAAGATATATAACTGCTTCTGTACAAAAACCTTTCTTCTAATCCTTCTTAAACTCAAAAAGACTGATTGGCTTTTATTATTCATGAATTAATTTTTAACTCTTGGTCCAGCAAGGGAATTCAATCTATAACATTTCCCAGAGACCGAAGCAAAGTACCAGTATCTTGAGAAAGTAAACCAGCCAAAAGCAGATTTTTATTTTTCTTTCAATGAACAATTAAGAGGGCTGAATCTGTTTTTCCCTAAACACCCAAGGGAAAATTCTAAGGAAAATTAGCACATTAAAACATGTATAGATAGCACATCACTGTACTGTGAGAGCTTTTGTTTTTGTTTCATAATTATGTTATTTTAAAAAGGCCGTGGAATTAAATTTGTTAGTATTTTAAGAAACAAGTCCATGTTAGACTAGGAAATCAAGACGGGAAATTTCAACAGAGACAGTCCATATTATTAGAGAAGTAATGATCATGGGCAGTGATTAGGGCTTATAGTTGCTCTGTAATGGCAGTCCCCTAACTGTAATTGCTAGGAAACAAGAAACTGCTCTGCAGAAAAATAAAAAACACTTTAAAAAAGAATAAAAAGACAATTCTCAGATACACCGTATGTGATGAAATTAAAACAAAACTCCAAAATATTTCATAATCAAATAATCTTTTAAGTTATTCCATAAGGGGAACTACACTGTATTTTGTGTCTTACTAAACTAAAAATACATTAAAACAAAAAAACAAAAAAAAAAAAAAAAAAAAAAAAAAAAAAAAAAAAAAAAGAGAGAGAGGGAAAATTTCCCAAACCACCAAAAATTAAATAAACAGATAAAAGAAATTCCAAATCGCTGACTTTTATGGCTATGGCACTCAAGCCCATCTTTATCTCAACAATGTTATAGCTGGATCTATGTTCTGTATACGGTTTTTCAAATTACTCTGTGATACTCCATTTAAAGAAAATCTCTGTTCCTCTTTAAAAAACACCAGTTTGTTGATTTATAAACAGAAGATCTAACTGCCATTATTCCGTAGTACCTAATCCTACAGAATCCATAACAGTATATATTCCCAGAGAAACACCCAATTTTTTCAGCGCAAATGTTCGGTATGGTGTATATGTACAGCATTTTACATTGGCAAAACACCTTCTGTGTAAGGCCATGAACAGATTTACAGGCTTGAATAATAAAGACTGGGAACAATCTTGTGATGAAGACAGACCTATCCTTATTTCTTTCTATACATGTATACACTAATACACACAGAAATACATAACCACACGCAAAGTCTTGCATATGCATCCAAGAAAACATTGGATGGATAAGTGAAATAGTTCACGACGCAACATCAGATGAATACTTGACTATATATAAAATTATAGTTTATACACACGTGTCTTCTGTTAAATTATTGCATGTGCACAATTATATAAAATTAAGTGTGTACACACACCCCTGACAGACATTCATCCATGCACTCACAGATCTCTGTATGCAAGAAAACGCTTTTCTGCCCTACTCTGGCACATCCTATTCCTCCACAGCGTGCTTGGTGCCCCTACACAATTTGTATCAATTATTTCAAAGGAGATGCATCGGGCATCATCGATGTAAAAAAAATACCTATAAATTCAAGATACACTTAACCATAATTTTCATAAAGTAATATTTGCTACAACCTATTAAGGCAAAGAGAACCTACAGAAGGTAAAGTCATCATCCTTCACGATGCTCAAACACGAAAATGCAAGTTCGGGTGTTGGCATTTCCTTGGCTTTGAAGGAGAGTTTGGCTGTACAAGACAGCTGTGGCCTTCTCCCTATTGCAGCCCCTGGTTAGGCTGCACATCATTGCTCAAAGTCGCTGTTTAGCACAGATGTGTGGAGAGCCCTCATCCAGCCACCTTTGCTCTACTGATGAATCTGATTTAAAAAATTGCCTATATAGAGTGTCAGGAAATACGCACCGATGCTTTCGGAATTTTTTCAGTGTCTCCCTGTACCATTACCCCCTTAACCTAAAAAAATGAAAAAAAAAAAAAAAAAGCCCTCATCAGCAGAAATACAAAAACTATGAAGAAATGGAATTAAACCCTTAAGGATAAAAGTAGAAGCAACATCATATATGTCTGAAAAGGAACTGAAGCAGGACTGAATTTATGTGTTCTAAAGAATTAAATCACTCTCCCTCTACAGCACTTTCTGAACTGTTAGAACTAGACGGCAATCACATGCCATACGTGGTCCAGAAACAAAGAAAAATAAAACAACAGCAAGTCCTTAAAATTATTGTGTAATATAAATTGTTTTAAAAGTTATCAGCAAAGCATGTAAAAAACGTACACACTGAAAATGTGTATCCGTTAGTTCTGGTTATGTGCAGTAAAAATAAATTTTACACCAAATCCACAAAATCAGTAATATCCTATGTTCTTCACTGATATATTGCCACATCTTTGAAAAACTCATCTACATAAGTGTAATTTCTTAAATCATGAAACAAGTATGTTTGAGAAAGAGAAACTTGTCAGTTTGACTGAACAAAACCAAAACCAACACAGACTTCAGAAAAATAAATCTTTTGAAGAATAATTCTTTAATGCCCTTCAGTTCCTTAATTTTTTAATACACAAAATTATGAAAATCTCACTGAGAAATTTGGTTTGTAAATACCCATTTTAAAAAAAGTACTTATGGAAACTGATGGAAAATCATATTTCTGTTTTATTTTCACCCAAGTGCTTATACATTCTTAAAATTATCTTCATATGCAAAGTCATAATTGGAGAATTGAATATTTTTTAAGCTGTTCTTTTGACCTTTATGTTGAGTGAAAGGACAGCAAGACAATACACTCACCAGCATTGTTCACAGTGACGGCTCCATCACCGGAGATTGAGGGCCATTATTACAAAAGGGAACTTTAAAGTGACGTGAGAAAAAGGGGGAAAAACCTAGAAAATAACACTTCTTAATATGCCGTATGCACAAACAGCCTTTTAGAACAGCAGACGTACAACAAGAAAAAATCTTTTTGTAAAAAAGATCTGCAGTAAAACACAGACAATCAATTCAAAACAAAAGGTGCTGTAAGAAATTTTCTCCTGTTATGCAGGATACCCTAAGCTGGAGGTCCCACTTCCATCACCCACATAATAGGCTGTGCTAATTTAAGAAAAATATATGACTCTTACAATACATGGTAAATCAAACACAATTTCCAGGAATGAAAAAGGAAAGTTCGGACAGAAAGAAGGGGTCCTCCTCAAACACTCTTATCCTACCAAGAAGAAATTACAATGGATTTGCTTTCCCTTCTCAGCCTTCAACAGCATGCAATATTTGCAACGTGTACTTACTGCCATGACAAAAATTGTATAAAAACAGACACCCCTCTCTACATTTAACTGATTTCCTTTCATGCATACAAAAATGCAAGAATAAATAGAACTCTGCCCAAAACAAAAACAATCCTATACAAATTTTATTGCAATTTAAGTCTTATCTTGAAAACAGAAAAAAGAGACTATTAATATGAAAAAGTGAAGTAGTTGCTTTTTGCCTCCCATGCACACATAAGTTTGTGACTTTATGAACTGATTCTTTGTTGTTCACTAAATCCATATGAATCAGAAATATCTTTTGTAGGACAAAAAAGTCATCCTAAGGGTGACTAGACTGAGATTTGCCGGGATTCCATAAAACTAATAGGATCTGTTAGATATTTATTCCTCCCCCATTCAGAAAGAGAGTGCAAGAAAATTCCAGCTCAGCAGGGACAGAGAGCCATCGCAGGTTGTGTGATAACAGCTTGCCACCTGCTTTTCGCAAGTTGTCTCTGCGAAGTGCAAGGGGCACTGAGTAGTAACGTTGCCTGTGGTGATAGGAATGCACTGAACAGCTCAGTATGCAAAAGCACTTACTGGTACACAGTGCTCTTCACAAAGGGCATTGCAGAATGCTTTCCAGGCTGTGTCAGAAGTGCTGGGAAAGGAAATATTAGTGCATGTGTCACAGGAGGAACAGAAGCACTTGCTATCACAATAAAAGAAGGTATAAGCAAAGACAGGTACAATGCTGCTCATAGCCAAAAAAAGGGAGGAAGGATGAGGGAGGGGAGAGAGGGAGAAGACAGGAAACTTAGAACAGAAGGAGCATTTCTCTACAGGAACAGCAAGGGTTAACAGTGACATATAAGCTCCGGTCCAGTCAAGATAGGGTCAAATGATGTGCAGTGAAAGTTTCAAGTCCTCAATCCCCCAGAGCTTGTTTGCTAATTACATTTGCAATTACAAACATGACAAATATATTATTATACAGTGTGTTCCACCTTGAGCAGACATGTTTCTCCTCACGGACAGTCATTGCCAGCAGCCAGACTCTCAAGCACTGGAAGATTCAAAGTGCACTGTACTCCAGCTGCAAGCATCATTTTTTTGTGGGCATCTCTATTGCTCTGAAGAGACAGGGCAAAGCTTTAGAGAGAGGCAGCATAACAATGATGGAAACAAATGCAAAGAGTAAGTTATTACCATTTAATTCCTAAGAAGTAAAACTTGCCAAGTCAATAACTGTTACTAAAAAGTAATACTAAATTGTGGTCTGTTCCCAATGACAGGCACAAAACACTTTACACATGCAAGCTACATAGAAATGACTCCATTCAAAACCCAAACGCAGCTAATACCGGAAAGACAGAAAGAAACCAAAGTGTTTCCTTTGTTTTTTGGCAAGGTCACCATAACCATGTACTGCTAACATCTTCTTTATTAAGTTCCCTCACTAAACAAACAACCATTTTGCTCCATAGTTCATCACGGAAACTCCAATCTTTCCCCCTTTGCACCCCAGTTTCTACAGCAGCATTACCTAAGACGCTCACTGCTGAGTTCTGGACAGATGCTATATTTACTTGCTCACACTGCGCAGACTAAAAATTCTGTTGGGCTCCCTGGCTGTAATGCTACCGTCAGTAGCTCCACAGAATAAAGAACAGGTCTGACTGGGAAGAATTTCCTAGTCTCTGCAGTCTACACTGGAATTGCTGATGTGCAGCTCTATGACCCCCAACTCTTAAACCAAGAAGCATAAGTTAGAATAAGAAGACAGGGAAAAGATTTTGGCTTTTTTATTCAAGATTTATCACCCCTTTTTTCTTCTTTTACTATTTCCTTCCTTAATTAAATCTCTCTGAGACATTTTACACTCTTTGTTGAAATCCTACTTTGCTCCTCACAGAACCCATAAATTTCATCTACACTCAGGTTTAAACCTTTTACCTTCTCCCTGTTTCTGTTCCCTAACAGAATTTGTATCCTTCAAGCCATGGAAAATTTTGTAAAGAGGGCCACTGACACAATGCACAAAATTTCTTATTGAACTGAAATAATTAAAGAATACAGGTATTTTCAAACAACATGAAATTCAGAGTTGTAGTGACAGTGCAGAAACAGGGCTGGGAAATAACAGCAGAAAGGGCGCAGAGTAGTGCAACGTTCTCTTGGAGAGGAAGAAAACGGGATATGAAACCTCTGTCACAGCAACTTTCTCTGATGCAATCTCTCCAAAGTCTTTCCCCTCTCAGGCTAAATGCAATATTTATTGATTACTTCAAATCGATACTATAAAAAAATCCTATTTTTTAAATATATTGATCTTTCCATATTTCTCAATAATTGATAATGATTAGTTCATGTTTACTTTCACAAGTGGAATTAGAAGAGGAGGGAAAAGTTAATACAAATACTCTAAAGGCACTGATTTCCTCATCAGCCCTGCACTCACTACGCTTAGTGTACTGAGACCCCATTTTATGATGGGAAGCTTGTCAGAAACCCATAAACTACACCAATTCCTTATAAAGGTTTTTTAATTTATTCTGTCAACGAAACAAACATCCTATTCTCTCCAATTAACAACTCCTCCCAGTCTCTGAGATATATTCAGAGCAGACAGTTGCATTCAGATTCTCTGACTCAGATTTCCTCCCATTCACAGAATATGGAGATTTCCAGTAACCTCTGAAATCAAGTCACATTACTTCAATCCATGCATTAAGGTCAGTGACAGTAACTTTGTTAATTCTCTGCCGCAGGGTCTGGAATTTGCTCCTTCATTGCCTTAAAATTCCAAGATTATACTATTCCATCTCTCATCAAATATGTAATCTGTTCCTTTCAACTTTTTCCTTTTCTTCATAAAATAATTTTTATTTTTATTACATCAGCAACTCACGTGTCTTTCTTGCACCTCAGAGGAAACAGTGTAAGAGACATAGCATCTGGCAGGATGCTCTCATTTGTCAGTGATTTTTATTTTACCTTCATAATAGCTCCTTGGTCACTTTCTGTCTGTCACGTAGAATATTAGTAAGAAACAGAAATGGCAATTTTGTAGTTCTATCAACGTTTCTAGTGGCAACTATAATGAGGCAGGAAACAAAATTCTCTGAGATTTAGAAGTTAATACGGGAAAGTAAAAATGCTGTATTCTACTCTCTTCTGAAACAGCCTTAGGTTTGTAGGAGGGAGATACAGCACCAGTACTCCACATGACCATATGTATGCATGTCTGTGTACCTGTGTGCATATCTACACACAAATATTTACAGATGCACACATGTGTTTGTGTGTGACTATAATGACATATTTTATACAGCAGAGCATACATTTGTGGTGTCTGCACACGCATTCCCTTCCTGCCGTACCGCAGACAGGCGCTGTCAGTACAGTTTAACTAATGTATTCTCACCATATGCCCTCACCTGAGAGACAAACTGCAGGTACAAATCACTGCCTTTGTTTATTTCCCAATTTGAAAATGCTTTAAACAAATTCCAATTCATACAAAAGCTTCTTTCTTGGAGCTGCATCATCTACCCCAGGAACAATTCTCCCAGAGGTCAGTACCAAAATGTAGCAAGCGGTTGCTAAAGAGTAGATTTCTGTGTAAGAAAATAAAACATACATGGCCTTAGAATACACACACAGAGGGTCAAAATCAAGAAGAAGCATTTTCTTAGTCTCCCTGAAAGATTCAGCACCAAGAGAAACCACACACCTGCTAACCAGAACTTCCACAGGTTCCTGGTGCAATCACTTAGATCAGCACACACACAGGCAATGGAAAGGGAATTTTCACTGCTGGAAGATAAATACAAAACCTGAAGAATGAATTAGAGGCAAGGAATTCCTTTGCTTAGGTTTTGTTTAGACTCTTTTTGGGTCTGACTGCTACAAAAATTAAGATCTCATCAAACTCCAAGGTGAAAGGAGTCACCTCTCCTTTGCCTTGTTCATTTGCTCTCTGTTTCAATAATTATGAGGTGAAATACAGTTTCCAGGGAACTGTATGGATTATATATTGAGTGCCCACATCCACTTCGCTTCTAACATTTTAGTCTTCCTCATATTTTTTCCTATAGCTTAACAAGCAACTAAACGAGAAAACACAGTTTGCAATATTTTAAAATTCATTCCTAATTTTAAGTTTAATGTGACAAAAAATGCCATCCACAGAATTAAAACTGGTATCTAAAAGAAAAAGGGGGGGGGAGAGAAAATTAACTTAACATCATTTCAATAGCTAGCAGTCAAAAGAATAAATCAGTACAGTAAGAATCATATGCTCACACAACTAGTTAGGGATACAGGCACAAATACAACACCTGTATTTACTTTGTATGTTTACAGGGTAATTGTGTTACAGTGGGAGAAAAAAGAAACAGATATAGAGTGAGCCAACTCATCCTCAGCTACAGGAATATAATGTGGAATCTAGCCTTAATAAAACTAGAATGGAAATCAAATCAGTACCTGACACACTGCACATATACCTTTATATATACTGTATTTTTAAAGCTTCTCATATCTTACTTCTCTCAGTAACTTTTTTTCTGACTTTCCTGCACTGTTGTACTCCTTTAAATTAAAAAAAAGAGGTTGAAATATTTTAAATTATATTTCTCTATTCTACCAAACCTCAACAATGTTAAAGAGAAGGTCAGTTGGGATACAGAACCAAGCACCTCTTTAAACAAAGAGCTCTCCAACAGTTTCTCATCTCAAAAAGCAGCACTCTCTGTCTGCTGTAAAGCCATAGGGGCTCAGTGGCACTTCTCCCAGGGCCACCTTCATCTGTCTACTCAGCAGCCAAGGAGTTGTGCATATGGGAAGGTGCACTTGAAATTTTTGAGAGCTGACTGAAAGCCCATGAAAAAGTAAAAAGAGTGAACGGCAATACAAGATGCAGATTACTTCTTACTATCTTCCTGTTGTTTGAGTTCCTTTTTATCAATTCCAAAAGTACAAAAAATAAAAGGAAAAAGTTAAGAGACAATGCAGTAAGTGATGAAGATCTAGCTTTTCATAGTGGCATTTTGTTATTTCCTTTTTTTTTATTAAGGTAAATGATTCTTCTGTTTTTGCCTTAATAATGAGACTCCCAGCAGCATACATAATACATTTCCCTTAAGAAACTGTTTGTTTATTTTTAATTCAAAGTGCAGCAGCCACAAGTGTAGCACCAGTGGAGAAAAGAAAATCACATGGATTAGATTATTAATTTCTATTAACAATACAAAGTCTCATTTTAATGAAACTGCTGGAAGCTGGGGATTAAAGGAAAGAGAAATGAGTGTAAAGACAGATGAAATATCACAAAACAAGGTACAGAAAGAAATAAAAGCTGAAATGAGGAAAGATCATTTGTGGATGATCTGTTTAGTTTTAATTATTTTAATTTTACTAAATACAATGTATTCTTAAGACAAAAGCAATGAAATAGGAAAAATTACTTAATTCCCATCTCTGATGACACAAAACCTGCATAGGTGACGCACGGATTAACATACAAACACACAAAAGAGGACTCTGCTCAGGGTGAGATTTATCACAGAAATGCATTTAAAATTAATTGTTCCAGTCAGCTGGATGTAAACGCTGAAAAGGTTTTGCCTTGTTTCCTAACTTCCCCAACAGGATCAAACCAAAGTTAACACGCTAAAGTGATTTTAAGCACAGCATTACCAGGCACAGCCCACTTCGGAATACAAAGAGCAGTAGCAGGTGCAAAGGTATCAGCCACCAGTCCCAGCCTGGGATGTGTGTGTGCCAGCCCTCCGACTCATCGCACTCTTTCCCCGGGCAGCCTATCCAGAACAGCACTCTGTGGGAAACTGAATTTCCACAGCGCATTTCAGATGAAAAACATACTTATAAAATAAAAGACGGTGCTTTAATAGATCTGTTTAGTATGATTTTATATGCACATCTCTTTATAGGCACCTAGTAATTCATCTAATAAAAATCCTAGCACAGGCGGAAAGTAAAACTGCGCAGAAAGGACTGTCAGTGCTCACTGTTAGCTGCCTGTTCCTAGGAGATGGAGCATTAGAGGGAGAAGTTACACGGCAAGAAAGAAACACACCAGCACGGCCACCCCCCCCCAAGTGCTGTTCCGCGGGCTCCG
>VWZU01014238.1:905497-967641 GCA_013397095.1 Sterrhoptilus dennistouni | reverse complement strand
TCACCCCTTCCCTCCTACCCAGCGGTCTGTCTCTCGGGGACAGCGGCTGTAGAGTTTAGCGTTATGCAAAAACTTGAGGTAAAGGGTGCCCCGGGGCTATTTCATGCGCCCACACAGCGCCCCACATGCTCAGCACGAGGCGCCAGGGTGCCCCTGGACCGGCAGTCCCGGGCGCTGTTACGTGCAAACACAACTCCACAAACATCCTCAAACAGCCTCATCGCTGCACTCGGAAATCTGTTTTCCCATCCCTATACCCATTGCCACAAGCGTGTGCAGAAGAGCACCCGAATCCCGTTTCAAACCAGTGTAATTCAGATGTCACTTCAGTGCAGTTTATGAATCCACACTGGAATCAGTCGTGGCACGTGAGATCAGAATCAGGCATTCAGGGTAACAGCACACATTCCCAGGCACAAAAACCATAGCCACAAACCCTCAAAAGTCTTCACAAACATCAAAATTGGCACATACAACTAATTTCAAGAAGGACGCATTTTCAAAGCTCTGCATATGTATTGACTGCTGCTAGAGTCTGTCTGTGTGCTTTTACAGTTCCCACACGCATTTTCACACTTGCACTGCTTATTTACAGCAACACACCAACACCTATCTGAAGGTCCCTCTCCACAAAAGCACACAAACCTCTTGGGCACATGCCTACCACACACAGTCTTGCACTGCACGCCTGACTCACACAGAGCTGCACTAAAGGTTCTGTTTGCCCCTTGCTACCTGCTCTCTGCCTTTCAAACTGCACTCACAAACCTCATTTGTATCTCTTCTGTGCTTCTAGTTCACGCTTAGATGTTTGCTGCTCAAATACATTAAAAATATCCTTAAGAGGTAGACAAAAAAACTAGAGGCCTTTCTAAAACAAAAATACATACAAATATACCTGGATGGGTATATATTCATGCTCTTATGCCAGGCAAACAAAAAATTTAAAGAAAGTAGAAATTAGGAAGGTATTTCTAAATATAAAAACCAGAATCTAATTTGAGGCAAAGATGCACAACACCAGGAGAAGCAAAGGTCAGACTAGAGCGTTTTGGATGATGAGGGTAATACAGAATAAAAGAAAATGCAATATGGCTCAGCTATAAGCAATAAACAGAGGCTAAAATAGGCTACAACTTTTCATACAGTCAGTATTTGTAGAAACTTGAGAATATTCAGAAAAGAGGAATGTCCAAATTCAAAGCCAGTGTAACTACCTCCTCTACTAGAGTTCTTAACAAATGCATATAAACTAATGAGTGCCCTAACATGTCCCCAGGCCATGTGGGGACAAGTTACATGATTCTGATCACCTGTCTTTAAAGGCGTCAAGACAGAATTTTTTTTCAGTAAAAGGTACACATGAAGACAGCACAGAAAACAGGTTAGTTTAAAAAATTGAGACAGAGAGAAGACATAGCTGGTTTTAAGAGTACAGCAGAATGTTGCAGGTGGCAGAGTTCAGATTATACATTTTTCCTTGACCAGAATTAATATATGTTAAACATATATATGCGTACCTTCACAGCAGAAACTCTAAGACACTTTAAATGTTGAAGAGACAAGAGACAAGCTTTAGCAAGGCATAGTGGGGCCCAAGGTTGTAAGGAATCTCACTAACCACATCAGAGAATATCTGACCAAGTAGAGGCAAGGACAAATCAGCACCTTTGCGTTTTCTACAGAAAGCTGAGGCCAGAGAGGGACTGACTGGTGACTTAGTTGCCCCATAAAGAAGATTCCTGTTGCACAGTAGCAAGAGAGGCAGGAGGAAGCACACAGGGTCAGGATTTAGGCAATTCAGAAGCAGTCAGGGTGTTTGCAATGAGCTGATTTTGACAGAAAACAATTTTCTTCAGAAAGGTGCACCCTGGCTGCATCCTCACTGTGCAGAGATTAACTCTGGTGAGGGCTCTCAGTGAATGGGAGACTAGAGTGGGAATGGCTTGGCGTGTCCTGCTCTCCCAATAGCTGTTGTTTTAATTTTGCACTTTAACTTTTATCCAGGCTGAGGTGATGCAAGCAGGGAGCCATGAGATTGCCTGGCACAAGGTCCGCAGGGCTGAAATAACTGATATAAACAGTACAATAGTAGGTTTGTACTCTGGAAATGGGCTGTTGCTGACAGAGGACTACCTGGGTGAGGTGGGCGTTTGCAGAGCGGTGCAGAAACGTAATATTAATCTCTTCTGACCCGGTGCAAATGGACAAATTGAGCTTCCCCCTGCCTTGAGAGTAACCTGTGCAGAGGTCTGACCCTTCCTTTCTGAGGAGGATAGAAAGGAATAGTCTCTGCTGGCTAGGCCTGAATTCCCTAAGAAAGAGAACAAGAGTCCTGCAAGCTGATTTTTGGAACTTCAGAAGGCATCATCCTTTGCAAACCTCCACACAGAGCTGAGGTCTTCTCAGCTTTAGCCAATTTCTCTTCCTCCAAAGAATAAAGAAGGAAACAATGATCTCAACATGGCTATCCTTCAGGTAAGTGTGGTTTTTAAACAGTTCCAGGACAAAGTCAGAAAGGACTGTAAGATTAAGCTGGTAGATCTGGAAGCAAAAGAGCTCAGTTAGGGTAGATCCAAGGCAGAACTCCACACATAACAGAAGCACCAGGCTTGGTTTGTGAACACAGCCTTTGTTTGCTGCCCTGAGCAAATCCTCCCCTGGAATTGCTGCTGTCACTGCAGGAGGGGCAGGGAACCATCCCGGCCAACTCAATCTGTGGCCTCTGAACAGAGCCCACCCAGAGGTGCTCTGGTTAGTGCCACCCTTTGGGATGACTCTCAAAAGGCAGCCTCTGGCTTTTGAGGTCACCTGTTCTCCTCTCATGTTTTCCCAATGCAGAGCAACAATGTTCTATCAATATTAGCCTTGGACAGATCACAATCAGAGCACTACAGGCTGATGGAATGATAAGCAGTATCAGTTCTTTGGGACATGCAATATGAAAAGAAGAAAAAGAAAAAGAAAAAGAAAAAGAAAAAGAAAAAGAAAAAGAAAAAGAAAAAGAAAAAGAAAAAGAAAAAGAAAAAGAAAAAGAAAAAGAAAAAGAAAAAGAAAAAGGAGAGAATTGTGATATATGTCTCAAATTTTCCTGGCTCTTCCAAGATATAATGGATAGAGACTTTCTTTGAAGACTTTTCTCCAACCTTTAATGACCAATCTGGTTTTGATAAATTAATGTTTTACTTTAAAAAAAAATTATCATGGAATAATGATCAACTTTCCAGCAAGTTGACTGATTGATTGACAGAAATTTCATTTGGTCTAATATAGGAGTAACCTGGAAATCGTGCCAAACAAACTTGATTTCACTTGTTGATATGATGTCTTTCTTTTTCTTTTTGTTTTCTTTTTTTTTTTTTTCTTTTTTGACTAAGGAAAATGCAGAAGAAGAAGAGACCTAATTACTTTTAGGGTTTGCGATTTTTTTTCCCTTTTATGAAAGCTCTATCATTGTATTTTCACAAGGAAGTGAATGAAATGCTGTATGTACAGAGCAAAAAAAATAATAATTAGGAGACCTAAACTGGGCTGAGCAGTTTTGTGTATACACTTTTTTATCTTATCTTCTGGGGAAAGAGGAGATTGATGACAAGAAGTCTTTCCCAATATGTGTCTCATTTAAGTTACAGAGAACTAATTGGGTTGAATTCAGAAGACAAGCCTTTCACACCTTTGAGGCCAATAGAGCTGCCTGACTTCACACAAGTCACTGTGTTACATGCCCTGATCCCTCTGTTTTGCAGAGCTAGTAGCCCCAAAGAGAAATTTAGGTACTCTGAACACAGGTCCCTGATGCCTGGTAGGCTCCAACAGACCAGCCTTCTTTATTTAAGGCTCTATTCTATTTTCCCTTAACCAAACAAAACAGTTCTCCCCACCAAAAGCAATCCTTCTACCAAACTCCAATAGATTTTTTTCTGTAAAAATTAAATTGGCCTTGCAAACAATATGCTTCCATCTAGAGGAATCATGATGAAACTCTACATCTATTTAAACAGAAAATAGTTTTCATGTTGTGATTTTTGAACAATGAACACCCATCTGAACATCCTTAGATATGCTTCAAACATTACCTAGTCTTTAGAACATGTTATAATTTGCAACTTACAGACTGCCAAATCCTACCACAAAGAGGTTGTGTGGCTTGCCCCAGGTCAGTCTAAGCAGATCTGTAGCACAAGAGTCTGAATATAAGTGTCTTAACCCTTACTGTGCTGCTTTAAATGAGAATTCTCTGTCCCAAAACTGTGACCTTAAATTTTGTGCTTGGATACAACAGTGTTAGGAGCCCTGAGTTAAGACAAACATAGTCTGTACATTGCCAATGAAAAGTCAAGGCTTTCTTTTAATAATCATTTGTAACTTCTCTGTTTTGTGTGGTTGTGTACCCATTTTTGTCTTTGCAGTGTTAATAGCAGGACTCAGTTCTACAGCAGAACACGTTCTTACTGACATCTTAAATGAAAGTTCACTGCAGAGACACACATGCACAAAGACAAACCAGGCAAAGGAAATCTAACTTTCGTAAAATTAAAACAGAGCATCAGAGTAAGAGGCAGAGTATTTTACCAAATGGGAAAGAATAAAGACAATCAGAAAAGAGACATTTCTTTCCAAATTATGGAAGAATTTGTAATAAGAACCATAGAGAGAGCCAGGAGAGGAAATGATATACCTGGGATTACACCTTCTGCTCTTCCTTGCATCATCAGTTAGCTGGGGTATTTGATAAGAACTTCTATCCTACTTGCCCAGAAATACAGCAGTGTATCTTTTTTCATGTTTTGGCAACCTACTCCTGAGTCAGTCTCTGCCTAACTGTTGTTTAACTAAGTGGACAGGAACCTTCCTCAGAAAAGACAGGTAATTAGAGAGGTAGGTTGATCTTGTAGGCTTAGAGGACTTGAATGAAGACCTGTGATCCAGCTCCAAATTTGGACCTGTCGGTGATCTTTTTTCCATGATATATTACACTAATCCTCAGCTGGGTTACTGTGGCCAGGCAGAACATGGCCAGGACCTTGACTGGAAAGTGATTTTTATTCACACTCACAGCTGCACATAATTTATTAGCACAGTAACTGCTATTTCCTGTACTCTTTAAATTCCAGCAAAGCAAAAATTAATCCTTCTCCCTCCATGATCCTAGGTGTCAACAGGGCAGTAGCTGGGCTATTTGCTCAGCTACCAGGAGGAAGGAGAGAACACAAGGCATCAAGGAATCTTTACCTCTCCTTAGCTGTTGCAAATCCTCTATCACAAGCGTGGCCTTCCTAGTATGGTGGTTCATCCTGTCAGATGGGACATAAAGTCAAAGAGCATCTTTTCAACTTCAGCTTTCCTAAAATTACACAAGCTTCAAGTATACTATCTTCGAGTCTGGTATTGCAAAAGGCCAAGTAGGATGGTCAGTAGAACAGAGGGTGCTTGTTCATTGCTCTGATTTGGGGAGATGATTAGCTGATTTGCTCTCCAAGCCCATCCATTCTAATCACCCTAGGAGCCTAATATTCACAGTATCAGCTTATTCACTGAACCTATCAAAACAAATATTTGTCTTGTCAGGAGAAATAATGGTTACTTACTCTTATGCTGCATGCCAAAAATGAAAACACTTTTGGCATGTGCATTGATAATGTTGAGTGTCTCTACCCAGAAAAGGAGTGAGGCTTAAAGAAGCAAAATGCTTGAGAGTTACTATTGTTAAGAAAGTATGTCTACTAAGGGTTAGGCAGTGAGTACAAAGGGTAATTTTTCCAAGTCTGTAACGGAAACATACACAAGATACTTATTTAACAGCAATGAGGTGGCTGCAGTTTGAATACAATGATGTGGCAAAAAACAGTGGGTAACTGTGCAGGTTCCTCTTAGCTGGTTCTCTGAATAGGTAACAGAGTTGTTTTAGAATGTGAGGTAGGCCATTATAAAGAAGACAAGTGGTGAAAGGACTCTTCTTCTCAGTGTATAAGGGATGAAGAAAGTAAGGATTAAAGACCTTCCTTTCCCTGCAGGAACCTCCACCTGGACTCATCTGGGCACAACTGATAGAGGACTGTTGACTTCACCAGGTCAGTCAGGCCAAATACAGAGGAGCTCACCAAAAGTGGGTCTACACAAAAGTATTTAACAGCGAGATGAACCTGCAGGTCCCGAGTGACATTAGCAAACTTGATATCATTTCTGTCTGGAAAAAGCAGAGATATCAGATGATCAGGACTGCTCTTCTGGTCACCATCCCCAGCCTCAAAATACCTCCGCTTCTAATAGTAATGGACTACAGGTTTTGGTTAGAACCACACATGACAGGCCAGCTTCATTCTGATATGCTGTATCAGCAGCACGACAACCTCAACTCTCCTTTGCTCTGAATCTCCAAACAGCTCAGTTAAGTACATGACCTTTTTTAAGATTTGTTCTGTACTAACTTGAGTGTTTGAAGAACAATGCAGATTTTTTACACAGCTCCCTCCTGAGTTTATTTATAACTTGAATAACACTTATTTCACTTGTTGGACAAGAGCAAATTGCTCTGGCAGATTATTTGATTAGACAGCTTTGCCAACAAACCCCATCCCAAGCTTCTTAACATACTTTTAAGTACCATCATGAGATACATGTCTACATCGCATTCAGACACCTTAAAGTAAAATGCATTAGGAAACCACTCTTCTGTCTACAAGTCATTAACATTCAAACACTAGGCCTACACACCATGAATTATCAAGTTTTTGCAGTACATTTTCAAAAAATAAAGAGAAAAATAACAAGAAAAATAATCCTTGCTTATACCACAAAGTATCACTTAGAAGAGGTAGGGCAACTCAGGACCATATAAACATGCCTGCTTTAGCTACCCAATATATGAATATACAGTGTCAAGAGAGTAGCTAGTCATGAAGAGACAGATGCTTGTTACCAGAAAAAAAAGCTCATCCATGCAAAGGAAGGGAGAAGTTTCACCAGCTCAGTTTTAATTTTTTTGTGCTGCTCTATGTATTCCAAAAGACAGTGATCTCTCCCATGTGTGGAAGTACAATCCCCTGGACGTCTTTGAAAAGTTCTTGTTGAATGAGTTACAAGTCTTAAAATTTCTCAGAGATCCCACCACAGAGGCAGTTGTGGGCAGCAGTAAAGTCTTCTCCTGAGAGACCTGAACATGTATCACTGAATTTCAGCAAAAATATCTTCATCCTTCATAGCCATGTGCTGCCAGCTTCCCCGTTCCTATGGCAGCAGTAGAAAGGATTACCTTTCAGTATCATTGTTAAGGTAAACTCAAATCTCAGTCCCATGTGGTCAGAGGGTGACTTTGGTGCTGCAGCCTCCTAGCAACTGGTCCCCTTTGTCTCCACATTGCTTACAAAAGAAAATCTAGTATTGGTCTTTTGCTAATCTCTCGAAAGCCTTTATTTTAGTGGTGATCAACTACTACCAATGCCTCCTCTCTCTGTTCCTCTGTTGAACATAGCAATCTCCTATTAAACATTTCCAGTTGGCTGAACTAAGTAGTATTCAACTCATCTTTTAGATATTGCCCCTTAACATTTGGCAGTATTTCATAACTATTGCAGTCAGCAATGAAGTAAAGGGTAGGTTTTTGTGACATAACTTCCAGAAGTTGTTGCTACCAGGTTTGTCCTGGGAACCATACAGTCTGGGGCAGCACTTCTTGTTAAACCCATTGCTTTTCCAGAGTACCAAGAAGATAGACAGAAACAGAACAGGGAGAAGACAGTGGGAAAGACTGTCACTGCTTCATTTGCAGCGATCCACTTAACTACCAATGATGTAGCACCCAGCAGGCCCTGCCTTACTAATGACATAGAAGGTTACAGGCAACAATGCCACCTTGAGATGCTACTTTGTTTCTAGAGGCTCAATTCATGAGGATCCTCATTAATGTTATTGGCCAAGGGGCATGATTAACACCACCAAAAAATATAAGTCATTAGCCATCAACCATTTGGGCTGAATCAGGCCATTTGGCATTGTAGCTATAGGCATGGCAGCTGCATTCCCCCAGACAGACTAGGGCCTCTTCCAAAGGCACTGTGTGGATGACAGTCGTCAGCCTGCAACATGACACAAGGCTGTGCTAGTACACATCCCACAGGATACCTGGGCAGCACTGTAAGGATGTTCATAACATGCCTTACCTGTCCTACTGCCAGGCAGGTAGGTTCTGCTGCTGGAGGTAGTGCTAATACTTCTCTATAGATAAACCTGGATGACACCCATCAGAGGAGCAATAAATATCTCCAAGGGTTGCAATAGGATACAAACCAAGAACATTTATATTTTACTATCCACTTGCTATTTAAGGAGCACTTATTTTTAATCTACTACAGTTCATTTAGACAACATACAAAAACAACAATATAAGGTCTAAATATTTGTCAAGCTGTCAAATGCCAATTAATGAGATCCTGTAAATCAGCTGAACTGAAAAGCGAGAGCCTACACTCCTAACTTATGTTTCCAGACTTTTACCTACACATTGTGGAGCAAAGGATAAGCAGTCAGATGTCTCAGTGATTAGCTCTCCCAAGAGTAAAACACATCCCAAAATCTAGTGTCTGAAGAGTGGTATGAGAGTTATTAAATGTTTGTGAGATGTCCACGAGCATCACATGTGTCCAGTGCTCTCCAGCAAGGGTCAATGCTATCTGCAATACCCTCAGAGGTGTCCTGTAGAGATTTGTCAAAATAAGGTATGGGACAGCCTGAGAGAACCAGAAAACTGGCTTTGCCGCCACTGGTATACTATTTCATCCAGCCAAAACTCTTGACACAACATAAATACACCCCAAACCCCTCTCTCTAGAAGAAGAAATTGTTTCTCTGAAACTAGGATGAGAAGCTGGGTCATCAGATGGGGGCAAAATTGGTTTAAAAGCCATTAAGAAGAAAGCAACCTAGGCATTCAGGAGCAATCACTGCTGTTTGGGCTGATCAGCAGAGACAGAGGGAATTATTTATTTATGGACTTCCTGCTCTCCCTGAGCGGATCACTCCACTGGGGAAGCTTTAAGAGGAGTAGGGAGCAGAAGGCAGGTGCTGCTTGGAATCCTCCAGAGATTTTCCTGGTCTGGGCCTCAGGAGAGTTAAACACATTTCATGCTCAAAGCATCCTGGAGCCATCAACTTATCTTTCTCAGAGCAGGAAAGGCAAGCAAGAGCATCACACAGATCTCTGCTGGGATGGAGCACATGGAGAGCCCCAGGCACCCCGACTGCCATGCAAGCTTTGCACAGCTTTCAGCAAGATCCCTTTAGAGCAATAGTGCTTGAGTACACAGCCATTTCTCTCTTCTTGTGGTTCAGCTGCTTCCCTTTAAACACAGATCAAGTGTCTCTAGGGACTCAGCAAGCATTTAACAGACCTGCCTGATGGAAGGACCTCCAATGAGAAAACCAAGACCTGAAACTCCCAATAGACATCCTCAATTCAATCCACATCTGAGAAAGCAACCCTGAAGTTACATGCAGCAGATTCTAACTGCACAGAAAGCATGTCAGTCTAGTCTATATCCAAAGCTCATCTAAACATTTTAAACTTAAGGGGAAGGAAAGACTGGCAGAGTAAACATGAAGAAATATGTGAATTGAAAAAGTCAGCATAGAAATACAGAATTATTGATACTGTATCAAGAATTCCTTTTCAAGATACAGTACTGTCTTTCTCAGTGCAGTTTCTTACTGTTTCCTAAAACTGGGAGATGAGGAGGAGTTATTCCCTAAAACCACAGTTCATAGTCTTCTATCAACTGTTCCCTAAAAGAACACCCTTCAGCATCCAGAGATGACCCTTCATAACGAAATTTAAAAAGCTGTAGAGACAGACAGATCTGCCCAGTCAAGACAGATCTGGTAACTATCTTCTTGTTCTGCCTTTGGTCAGAGGGCCAGAGAGTGGTACAAGGATGTGGAAACTAGCATCCACTACCAGAATCTTTGACTAGAAGATGTTGCAGAACTACTGCTACAAGAGGGTCATTGATGGGGGTTGAACAGATTATGAGAGAGGTACAGCCTGCACTGTGTCAATTCATGTCTGGCTGCAATTCATTACTGATTAAATGCCAGAGATTGAGATGAAAAGGGCAGGAGCAGATGGCAAACTACTGCTTTAGACACATCTCATTCAACTATCTCAGTTCAACTATTAACAGTTTACTTCTGCTCGGCCTCTGCTAGTATATCTTGTATTACTCCGCAGCAATAATGTTCTTCCTCAACTCTGGTTTCAAATCAGTACATTGTTTTGTGCCATTAAAGCTACAGCAAAGGCAGCTGTGGTAGCAAAATAACTCATTATGCATAAACTGCTTTGGGAAACCTTTGAAAAGGAAAGGACTGAAGAACAAGAGAGTATCATCTCCATCAAGATCAGTGATCCAAGGCAACCTCAACATCAAAAAGGCACAAAAATGTAACCATGAAGGTGTTTCAGCAGGTCCTGCCTCCTCCCCAGTCTGTTCCTCCCCACACATAAAGGGATTTCTGCTACTTGTAAATATCTAAAAACAGATTTGTTCTTTCAGTTTATGTTCCTCCAAACGAAGGGCAGTAAAAAAGAGATCTGTTTCCCTTTGAATAAGACAGGTCTTACTTGGTCTCTCGAAGGAAAATTCTTTTGCTGCTCATTCAGAGACAAGTTATGTTTTTAGGGTTGTGTAACCTTTGTTTCCCACTCTGGGAAGCACATCATTAAGCACTGACAGCTATGTAGCCCTGAGAGGGGAGTGCTCCAGAGATGGTTGCATGCCCCAGGGAGCTAGAACCAGCAAGCCAGGACTCTCTAGGGAGCTGTTCTGCTTTGGCTATTGACTTGTGGCTTTACTTGTGGCTTTACAAACCAAATAGACAGCTAGTTCATAAGTGCTGGGGTTATTAATTTGTGCGCTTTATAACATATGTTATTTGGGAAATTCAATTCATCCCTTAGTTTGCTAAATACAGCTTTAAGTTCTAAAATCCTTCAGAGTCTGTAGTGTCCTTTGCCCCTTCATACTCATATGCCTTTTTTATTTCCCGTACAACTTGCTAAAATAAAAAAAAAAAATCCATTTTGATTCTGTTCCTGGCCACTTGACCTTGCTTTCAGAGCACAGCACACCAGCTTCCCCTGCCGCAATGGTCAGATTACAAAACCAAAATAAGAACATTTGCCTCCCTACTGGCTGGGCACAGGCAGCCCCTGATGGTGTTAGTGATGCCCAGTGTTCACCTCCTCTCTTTGCAGGCTTTCTTTTCCTGAGAATGTTACCACAGTATAATTCAAGGTACAATTTGAAATAGATTAACTTAAGCTGGTGCAAGAGGCACTCATTACTATTGAAACTTAATCTGTTTACAAAACAAATGAGCAAAAATGAAGCATCTTCAAACTGGCAGGAGAGCATCCACAATTTGGATTTTCAGTAATTTAAATGGATTGTTCCAAAATCAATGCTATTTAAAGTGTACATCTTACTTCTGTAGAAATGATCTTCTCTAAACTGAGGAAACCACAGCATGGTGGAATAAATGACTGCCTGTGCAAGGGTGCAACACCATTAATAACTACTACAAAGCAACAGGAAAAAGCAGCTGAGGAGGTAGGGTCACTTTCTTGCACACAGCCTGTTAGGAAATACTGCATTCAAATTGACTGCCCACAAGTATCCAAGAAAGGGGATCCAGAAGTGTCAGCCTGGTAACAAAAGTTCCAGAGACATCCCAGTCTATTCAGGATCCTCCCTTGCCTGGGTAACAGGAGGGGAAAAGAATAAAAAAGCACATGTGGGTGCTCCCTCGGAATGTTTTCTGCCACTTATGCAGCACATGCATTACACAGAGGTGCAGGGTTGCAGTCAGCAGAGGATGCAGATTAGTTCTTGTGAAGTGAGCAGTGGACAGAGCAATAATGTACCTTGTGAAGCATCCCTGCCCTACGTCCCTGCCATCCAGGGCAGCCTACAGAGCCCTGTTATGAGATAAAACCTCTCAGAAGATGCAACAGCCTTTGTGAGAGGCCAGAATCCAGTCCTGTCAAACAGCTCTCCGGACCAGGATGTGACTGCGGCTGGCGAAACGTTAGCTAATGAAGATTGAGGCAGGCGGGCAGAGACATCCCTTCAGCCTGTTAATCCACTTAAGGAAGGAGAAGGGAAACCTGAGCTGAATTCCTCTGTTCCTTCTGTTCCCTGCAAGGCACTGTACTGTCCTGGCTTTAGCACTCTAGGCAGAGCAAATCCAGACAGAGATGGGCCAGGGAAAGCTCGGAGTACAAGACTAGAGATTTTGGGAGACGGGAGCCAGAGCTGAGGCAGGAAACCACAGTCCCTAGGGAGAGAGCCCGGGCAGGATTTTGTGTCCGCTGGGAATTAATGAAGTAAATTGAGCTTTACTTGCTCTCTCGTTGGGAGAAAGCAAGAAGGGCATGTAAATAGGCTTTTACACAACAGCACGGCAGGGAGAACAAACCTCACACGCTTTTCACTGCGCTAAAATGGTTCCTAAGAATCAAATTCTTGGGTTAGCAAGTCAGAGTGAATATATGCGTCCAAAATACCCTTCCCAACAGTGACAGTATGCCAGCATTGCCTCCTGTCCACCTTAACTGGCGGCTTGTAGGGAGGATGGGCGCCAATCCCAGGAAATGTCAGATTATCCTTAACCACCAGAGGGTGCTCCCCATCTCAAAGACAGAGTCAATGTCACAGATGCACCCAGACAGCCAGAGGAGCCCTGATTTCCAGCAATCGTGGAATCCGAGAAAGGGAAAAATTAGAAAATAAATAATAAATAACAATTAGCGATTCTGATCCTGTGCCTCACTTCTGTTTTCCCGTCCCTCCTGGCCAGGCAAGCTAAGGCCTGCTGTCCCTTTTGTCCTCTGCGTCCTGCTCAGTCAGGTGATTTTCCTCACGCTGAAGATTAAATCACTTTTATTCATTCCTCCTGGATCCACGATCCAGAGCAGGAAATAAACACTTTCTGCTTGGCAGGTCTGTAAGAGTGAGACTCCAGCTTGCCTGCCCCTGAGCAAGGTTAGAATCATACCCTCTGGTCAGATGCAGTTTTTGCAAACAAAGGCCTGACCTTAGCCCTGCACTGCCACAATGGTGTGAGGGCCACTAGCCCTTATTTCATTTACCCCACTCTGTCCTAAGCTACTTTTCCAGAGAGCAGAGTGCCTGTTGTGCAGGGATACCTCAGGATGATGTTTTAAAGCATCAGTTTGGGGGCACTAACACTGCCTAACTCCGTCAATAAGACACCTGTAGGCAGACTGATTACTTTGGTAATGCAGTGACACACAGGCTCCCTTCCTTCTCCCACTGAAGAGAAGCAGAGGTCTGTGACTGGGTTGTACACTCATGAGCTGTGACCTGGCAACACACCACCCTTGCCTCAGCTTCCTGCTTGTGTAGGTTAGAAGTAATACCCAAGAGTCACATCATATGTGGAGAACAGAGCAGTTAGCATGAAATCATAATGGTTATATTCCACCCTGAGATTCAGAAGAGAGCTTAAAGCATGCCAAGTAAGATCAGACACCTATGCAAAACAGACTAGCTCTGCTGACGTGTCTGGCATAACATCTGTTTGTCCTAGCCTCAGCTTACTTTGATAGTCCAGGTCTGTATATCCCATGGGGAAACCAGCTCTCATTGATGGCTCCCACCTTGCACATGTGCTGCCTCTTGCTGTGTGACCCCTACAAGAACAGATCATTATATTTTTTTTAATTGTTCTTTCCTCTCCTTTTGCCACCAATGCCAGGCCCTTCCTAGGGGATTTTTGTGAGAGTTCCTGCACTTGGGTACTCTGGCATCACTTTTTCATGTATTGTCTTTAAACCACACAGTATATTTATCTGATGACACTGCTAAAACTGAACAGTTAAGCCACTGCAAATGACACTCATTCAGTCTCTTACATGGAATAAAATATGTTTGATAGGTTTGGCTTATTTTATTTCCTGAATGAACTATTATCTGCAGCACATGTGGGAACCAGTGCTTTCCAAGTAACCAGCCAGCCAACAGTACTATACAATACTAGTCATCCTTGAGAGAAGCATCACATTCTACAGCCTAAATGAATTCTTTGAGTATTTGAGATAGAAAAATATTTTATGGCACGTTTCTTAGACATCCTGGACATCTGCATTAGACAACTCTAATTCTTACAAACAAAATGTCAGGGACGCATGACAAAGGTCTACTTCCTCTACTATTCATAACATTCTCTCTTCAAATTACAGCAAATATCAGACATGGCATGGAAAGGTTAACCAGCATTAGGTTTGTACACTGATCATACCAACACCATTAACCTTTTACTTCTCAACTTGATAGAGTTTAACACTTTTGCATTACTATTACAGTCACTACATACTTCATAGAATCAAAGAATGGTTTTGGTTGGAAAGGACCTTGAAGATCACCTAATTCCAACCCCTTGCCATGGGCAGGGACACTTTCCATTAGACCAGGTTGCTTCAAGCCCCATCCCCAATCTGGCCACGAACACTTCCAAGGATGAGGCAGCCACTACATCTCTGGGCAACCTGTTCCAGTGCCTCATCACCTTCACAGTAAAGAATTTCTTCCTAAAATCTAATGTAAATCTACCCTCTTTCAGTTTGAAGCCATTTCCCTTGTCCTATTGCTACATACCTTTGTAAAATATCCCTCTTATATTTGTTCCTAAACAAGCACATAAGTAGTCATCAAAAGTGTGGTTATTTAAAATTATGTACTTTGAATGTTATATTTCTGCATACTTTCAGTAAGACCTTAAGCTTTACCATTCTACCTGCACACATTACAGCAAAGACTTCTAAAGAAATTTCCTAGCCCTAGTGACATTGTCCTCTTGTATATTGCTGCTGGGGGCGTTTCTTGTTTTCATTACTGTTAGTAGGCTGTAAGTAAGTTCTCAATTATCCTAGATTCCTTCACTATTGAGAATGAGAGCATCTGGGTGTCAGTTTTGCTCATTATGACAAATTACAGAGTCAGACCTCCCTTTCTCACTCACACAAATCTGCACCTCAGTGGAGATTACAACATCTATATGATGTGGAACACATAATATAGAAACGAGCAGGTTTTGACTATCTGCATTTAGTTGATCTGCAACTGCATGAAATGGCAGCACTTAATTCAAATGGAGAGGCTGGGACAAAATCATCCCAAGCTCATAGATCTGCAAAACTTGACATGATTCATGAAACAAAGACAAAAACTGTATGTTAAATACAGCAGACTACAGGTGAAGTCAAGGGTTAGGAAAAACCACAATTGTGTTTACTTGTGAAAAATACTTTTAACCCTCATGTACATACATTATTTTAGAGTCCATAATTACAGGATCATATTTTTTTTCACAGTACCCCATCTCAGACTACACTCAGAAGGGATTTTTTTGTATGTAATGAGCAGCTGCTTGAGATACTGCTTTCTGCTCATTGTTCAGGGTGTGGCCCCAGGCCTTATTTACTACACATTATTCAAACCTGGCTCTAGAGATTTATTAATTTCCTTACATGTTTTTTCTGTGGGATTGTCATTACACTGTCCAAGAGCTTCACTACCCCAAGATCATTTATTTCCACATACCTCTATGATAAGAGAGGGTATTTTTATTCCCATTTTATGGATGAATGAAGATAGTGTTAAAACATATTCTCTAATTCTGTGTGCCTACTCCAAGACACCAACAGTGTTACTGATCTGTGCTTGTATAGCACCTTGGGTTTAGTGGACTCTCATTTAGTTAATTTGCAGCTTTAAGCACTCTCTGTTTCTGTAAAGTAAGCCCTTTGGGACCAAAAGGTCCCCTATAAAATAAGGAACATACAAATTAAACAACTACTGGCATAGCAGCTGCTTCAAAAATCCCTGAAAGCTATCATATAGAAATGGTCACGTATGGAAAAGAAGTCAACTGTCAGGTCAGAATTTCACTGCGTCAGCTGTAAAAGCTTCCCTTTCTCTCCTGCAGTCCCTTGTCTCACTCAGTACACACCTGACAAATGAGGCAGGGGTCCTACAGATGGTCTCTTTCACTGTGCAACTCTGATTTACCTCAGCAGGTCTATCACATGCAGTGAATGAGGCAGGGGTCCTGCGAAGGAAACAGCACAGTGATGTAGCTAAAACATGAGTTGTGTAAGGCACAGAGTCAGGCAGACAGAAGTGCTTGAAGAGAATAACTGGTCTTTCTCCACCATCCAGTTTTTTCATCAGTACCATTTGAAATGCCATTTTTAGAGTTTGTTGTTACTTTTACAGCAAAGAAATTCTATCAGGAATTGACAGGAAGTGACAGTGACACTTTTGTGGATTATCAGAAGGGACGACTCCTTCACATGGGCCACTACAAGCAAAATAATAAACAGGCTGCAAAGGTAGCTCATCCTCCTTTGTGAAAACTGTCATGAGGAGCATGAAACACTGAGTGAATTTCAGAGCCTGTCATCAGCTGAGAAATATTGATACAGAGGCTTTTCCAACCATTCAATCCAAGTCATGTCTCTCTCCTCTCTAGCACACCCCAATCCACTTTTTTCTCCTCACTGTCTCTGTCTTCCCATGCTAACCCTTTTCTTTGGCCTCATCTCACCCTTCCAAACACTATTCCCTCACACTTCACAGTCTTAGCCTCTTGTTCACCAACTGTTTATAGCTATTTGCTTCCTCTCCCCTCCTTTTTGTCTAGCCCCCTTGCCCTGTCTTCCCATTCCTGTTTGATGCCCTCACTTAGTGACACTAGCTGATTTAGAGCTTAGCAAAGAGGAATCTTCTTGACTTGTTTTTAAAAAAAGAAGGCATAATTCAAGACTATTTCTTTAAAATATAAAAATTGCTGGTTTGGATAAAAATTTCCACAAAAATTTCCACAAGCAGTGGAAAGTGGCAGTGGTATGAACAACTGAAATGAAATCTCACTGGATGCACCAGTAAAAAAAAAAGAGATGGTGCTACTAGTGAGTCTGTTGTATGTGGCAGTGGAAACAAAGATAAAAGTTAAGGAAGCTGGTTAAGCAAGTAAGAGTGCTGCTGCCATCTCTTTTGAAGGCTTACCATGGTTGGGTATATTAGCATTTGGATAGAAGGCCTTTGAAGGAATGTGGAGCACTTGTACTCCTTTGTAAACTGTCCTGGTCCTTATAGATGCTAGTGCTTATTTGATATAGGCATCTGCACACATCTCAAGCTTGCATCACCTGGACATGCATGTCTTTACATCTCACAGTCACAAAAAAGTGGGCTAGGACCAGGTCAGGTGTGAGGTGCATCCTTCCATCCCAATGGATAATGCAATAGCAGCATTATTTTTTCGAAACAGGCTGGAAAAATACCTGTAAAAAAATTTAGCCCCTCTCAGACAGTCTGTTCTAATGTTTCTGTATTGGAAACAGTTTGAAACATCAAACTGAAATCTCCCACATTGCCCATTTACTTCCAGCTCTCTCAACATCAGACATAGCAAATGGCTTCCTCTTGGACAAAGCCTCTTACTATCTGAAGATACATTCCCCAGATCTTGCCTGATATCTAGATTTCCAACACAGAAATACTAACCTGTCTAAGAGAAACAAATTAGCACTTCAGTCCCTTTAACTTAATTCCTGGGGATTCAGGTTTATAATTTGGAAGGCCAGAGGGTTTGTACAAACATCCAGAACAAGGCATGAGGTTGCAACTAGCCTGCTGGCTTCCAGTAGACAAACCAAATTTCCCCTCACTTACAAGGAAACTCACTGTAGTTTAAAAAAATAAAAAGGGGTGTGGGGGAAGGGGTGGGGAGAGTGTTAGCCCTTCACTGAGGCAAATCTCCCATCTGGATTCAATTTCTCACACACTTTCAAAATCTTGATCTGGAATTTTGGGAAACTTGAGAAGATATATTCTGGTAAGTCCATCATGTATTACATTCTCTATGTAGAAGAGCAGAATTTTTTAGCAGTCTTTGATGAGGCTGAGAACTGTTCCCATGGTCCTTACATCCAGTGCTGTGCCTTGAGTACAAACCAGACAGATTTAATATAAAATGGTTCCCTGGAAACTGGAAATCCACATCCTTGGTGAATGTAGATATGAACATACACAATGGCCGGAATTATGACCAGAAATGTCATAAACTTAAAAATGTGGGATTTAATATTAATTAGATAACACACATTTGCTTCCAGTGTTGCAAACTGTGAGCTCCCAGGGAAGGCAGGAGCCATCCCTTGAAGATGGGAAACAGAAGACCCTTTTCTGCCATAGGAGTTGTGACGGAGGAAGGTGAGCTGACAGCTCAAAGGCACAAGCAATGGATCTGTTCATGTGTTTGCACAACTGCTCGGGAGCGTATCCCTTGGTGATGTTATTCACAGGCCTTGGCTGACAGTAAATAAGACGGTGGAGCTTGATTCATGAGGGATGACAGGAAATCTATAATGTGTGGGCTCTATAATCTGCTCGCTACTGCGTAGCAAAATGAAAGAACAACAGTCCAATTACTAAGTCCTTGCTGATCCCAAGCACATCCTCCAGATCTTGTTCTGCTCAGAGCAGTGGGCGTTTATTGGCAACAATGGAAATCAAGCTCTGGCACTTGCCATCTTCCATTTTGGGATGGCAACAGTATTTTGGAAGCATCGGACTGCCTAACAGTGGATAAAAATGCAGCCAAGACTATGGCATGATCTTCAGAGAAAATTTCTGGAGAGCAACAGCGGCTGAGTTTAGTTCACCAAAGGACTGTTCTCGTGGACACCAACTGCTGCACTCTACAGGCACTGTCAGTCCCAAGGGGCTGGTTGGGCCAGGGGGCAGTGATCTACCCAGCCTCTTGCTCTGTGGGGGACTGTAAACACCATTCCCCTGTCATAACACAAAACAATCAAAATGTAGCTCCAGGAAACTAAAAAGAGGGCTATGATCCAGCAGGACACAGCAGTCGGGACACAAATGATGACCAAAAAACACCTTAAAGAGGAGGAGGCAGAAAATAGGAGGCGTACGTGTATTCTGGGGCCAAACGGAAGAGGATTGGCTGAAGATAGTGTTCGTACCAGGTGCAGAATTGGCTGGAAAGGCATCAGGGCATGAAGTCCATGATAAAAGCAGCCATAGAGCAGACTGCCCTCATGCCAGTAGTGCTGAAGACACGTGGAAAGATGGAAAAAGGTTTCTTTCAGGCAAAACAGCCATGGTGGTAGTGGAAGGCAGGAGGGCTGACAGTTCCAGATAGAAGGAGAAGAAAATAATTTTCACTCCTACTGTGCAGTGTCAGAAAATCCACAGGGAAGCCCAGGGCTGGGAAGGCACAGGACCACTCAGGTGAGGATCCTGGTAGCTTAGAAGAGCCAGTTCTCTCATTTTTCTCTCACCAAGTGTATGTTTCTTTCCTTGGGTCTCTGGCCGTTAACAACTTTCAGATCTAATTTCTGCCCTGTAGGAAAGGGGCAAGGGGAACCTTTCCCACTCTGGCAACAGGTAAACAATTTCCCCTCGATCCCTCGCAAAGGCCTTCTTTGCTCAGTACACACTCTGGGGACTGCTGTCCTTTCCCCACTTCCCCCTACAACAATCTCTGCTGCCACCTCCCCTCCCTTGTTATCTGTCAGTAAACAGTAATTAAAGAAGTGGCCTGCTTGATAAAGCTCCCACCTGCCCTCACACGGTGCTGCCCTCTTGGACGTGTCTAATTAAAATCCTGATGAGAAGATGAAGAAATCCCAGCAGCTGGGAGTCTGCTGACTCTCTCTGCGCTTGGCCTCTTCATTACTGACGAGGAGGCAAAGAGATATAAAGGACCCCGGGAAATGCTCTGACAGACCAATCGATACAGCTTTTTGTGGGACATGATGGTCCACTCAGGACTGCTTTTTGAACTGTGTGGATAATGAGGATGCTGGAGCGTGGCTCACTGCATGGGGCTGGACTCCCCTGCTAGTCCTGCTACACTGCTGCTCCCAGGAACACACTCAGGGCCCCCACAGCTTGGCAGCCACTTGCACCATAAAGTCAATCCATAGTTATAATAGCTGGGGCACTTGCCTGCTCCCCACCAATCCAGGAATCATTGCTTGTACGGCCAGAACCCCGTCAAACCTGTAAGCACTCCATCAGTTCTATGCAAACACAGAGCATGCGTCTATGTACCTACAATTGCAAAATCCTGAGGACCAGCACAAACCTTCCCTAAGCAAAACCAACACCACACACAATGTGCACTCTGGTGTGTTTAAATGTGTGCTGTACATGAGAAGGCTGATTTTTCACTGCTCTCCCAGGATATTGTGCTAGGGTGAAAATGTTGGCATGCACAAAATGAAACAGCCAAGGTTTACATGATGTGCACAGCAATATCGTCATTGTGAATCACTATAACTATATTTAGACACACTTCACTTCATGCAAATATATCCACTACATGGTTTTATTTCTGTAGGAGTTTTTTAATGTGACATCAGCTTTACCTGGAAACAAGCCCATTTTCACTGTCCAATTCATGCTTATTGCAAATACCAGAGATTTCCTTGCCCTTAGTTTCAAGATGAAAGGAATAGTAAAAAGATGGAAATAGATCTATACTTTCTAAAGTTTGAAAGCACAGTATGGCACCTGCCTTCATGTCCCTTCTGCAACAGCAACAAGCCCACAGGAGGTACAGCACCTTGGGAATTAGGATCATGTGCAAGAGTGGGAGTGCATACATGGTTGCACATATGAGTGCACAGTGTGTGTGCATGAAGGGCATACATACTCCACATGTGAAATCAATAGAAGAGTGAGCTTTATTCTCTCAGAGTTCACATCTCTTGCTTCACAAACCACTACTGTTCATGCAATCAGCAGCAGTCCGGCAATAGTTGGTTCTCTTTTCAGAGTCCCAAGTCCTTGTATGCAGTTTATTCAACAGACTCAGGCACTTTCTTTCCCAATCCCTCAATTGCAATTACTTTTACAGACCACATGTACTGGGAACAAAAAACCCCAAAAAAACCCACCAAACAAAAAGCCCCATCAAACAAACAAAAAACCCCCCAAGACCACCAATATTTCCTAAAAGTCTCATGGAGTAAAAAAATATTTATTACTGTTACAATTGCCATAATCTCTCCCCGCTGTCCTCCTTGTCATGCCGGGTTCAAGGAAAAGGAACAAATCATCCCTGGACTGCTTTAACACTGAGTTAAACTTGCCAAAACCCCCAAACCATCTCAATACAAATAGTCAGTAGCAAAATACAATCGGCAACAGCAAGAAGTGATCAGGCAAATACAGAAGCAGTGCACTCAATGTTAAAAGCTCAGGAATGCAACTACAAAGGGGTTTGGGGGAGTCCACTGGAAAAGACAAACAAAGGGGCAGCAGATGAGAGGTCCCATGGCAATGGTGACAGAAGCACTGGGAAGTTCACAGCTTCTCTTGGCCCTCAGCCTCCCTTGGCAAGAGATGCTGTTGTGCAGATCAAGGCAGCAGTGCTGGATGCACAGAGCTCACCACGCAATCCCTGCCTGTCCCACTACCTGCACTTGATGGAATGACACATTGCTGCAGCAGCTAATAAATAGAAGTAATTTGATTAGCTTTCCCTAACTAGCGATAAGATCCTGACAAACCCTTTTTAATGCGTTTCTGGAGCAGGATGAAATTGTTTCATTTGGCGAGCAGAGCCCCACGGGAGTTGCCTCCAAGCTCCTTTAGTGAGAGGTAAAAATATGCCAATCATTAATGAGGGGAGAATTACGGAGACTTTAATGCAATCAGAAAAGAGGAGCCCTGAGGCAGCTGGGGAATAAAACCTGCCCTTAAATCAGAGGCAGGCAGCCGGAGCATGGAAATAAAGGCATACACAAGCATGTACATGCACACACACATACCTACCGCACACACACAGACCTTCCAGAGCTGCTGTAAATACACTGGGAGTTTTGCCTGGGCAACAATCACCCATCTCAGCAAATGGTATCCATCTTCCCTCCAAAAGATTTTGAAAATCACAGTAAATGATACCCATTTGGCAGTCCCCTCCCTCTGCCAGGAAGGGACCACTGCCCAATAGAATTGCAGGTTAAAACATTTTAAAAGGCAGAGCCTTTTGTGAAGGAGGCATATTAACTGCTTGGGTGTCAAGCAGCAGCAAGGCAGCTTTGCCAAGTGGAAAGGTGCCTCTCTCAGGGCCAGACTTGCTGCATAAACACAACATGTATAAACTGCTCACTGTCCTGCACTCATGCCAGAGGCAACATCTACTGAAAGGCACCTCCTCTCATTCCCTCTCCACTCCCTCCTCAACCACTTCAGTGAATTCTCTCCCTCATGCACAAATCATGTAACATTTATTCCTTAGCAAAACAGAAGTCTTAAAGCTGTTGGCATTTTCTCTGGCACTGTGGCAGGCCCCAGTGGCCTGTCTGGTTCATATTTTGCAGGGGTGTGTGCGTTCTTTCAGAAACTCCTCCTATGAAAGAAAGCATTCCATCTTTCTGTAGTGATTCTCCAACCCTTGCTTGCATCATACATATGATCAGCAGAGACCATCCCAAAAAATGCTAGCTCCCAGTTTAATGGCATAGAAAGCAGGATAGGAGTTTTCCCATATCTCTTTCAGATTCATCTTGTTTACTTGAAAATAATGAGCAAGAGTACTGGGATATCAAACATCAAACACCTTTTCTCTGCCAGATACACAAAACACGATGCTACAAAGGCTGGACATGCCTTTTCCCTAGTTTGGATTAGCACTAACATACAGAGAAGCAACTGAATAGCTGCTGAAAACTCTAAGAGGAAAATCAGTTCTAATTTCTGGCTTTAGTATACACTTGAGGGGATGTGAGACAACCGTTTCTTCCTCCCAAAACTCCTGCACTGTAGTGAGAGAGTGTGGCACCGTGGCCTTCTGCTGGGTGACTGTCCTGCTTAGCATGCACTGAAACAATACACTCCTGTATTGAGAAAGCAAAGCTGCTGCTTCTCCTGCCTCTGAGATGTGTCAGACACCTCTGCCATTAAAAGGCTGTGCTTCTGCACCATATTCTCACACACACTAGACAACTGTGGAACTAAAACACCAGGGCAAGTAACTACCAGCCATTTAGCCCTAAAGACAAAGAAGTTACAAAGCCACCAAGATAGTGTAAAATATTAAGAACAAGTAAAGAGAGAACTGTCCTGAGACATGGAGCTTGAAGCTTCACAGGTAAGTTAAGATATGCAGCTGGCACATTCCCAAACATGTATCAAGCACAGAGCTGCATGTCCCACTGTTAAATGATCACAGAATACTTATCCCCAGGTGAGGAGGCCTGCACATGCCTCAACAGCAACTCTTACTGGTTACTCCAACCCTATGATGATGGGCTCCCAAAGTGGTATTGCAAACCTCTCTGTAGCTGAAAGTTCAGAATGAAAAGCATCTCAGAAGAAAAGAAAACTTCCAGGGTTCTTCCAGATTCTGTGTATCTAAGACTGAGAGATCAAAGCAACTGTTTGGTGTATCGCTCAGCCAGACTGCTTGGCCTCAACAGTCAGAAAAATCACTTTCCAGAAACACAAACAAGTGAGAAGACCCTATCACAGAAACTATCAAGACAAAAAAAAAGCTAGCAGGAAATTCAGCATGGCTATAGCACAATGCTCTCTAGCATCTAGAAATTATATTTCTGCCCCTTTTGAGTCAGGGCCAATTTTGACCTAAAGTTCCAGTTGAATTCAGTGATTTCTTCCAGCCAAGAGCTTTAGGCTATTCAAGACAGTCACTATACCTCTTCCTTGGTTCCACTTCTAGCGGTGATCTAGGTTTTACTGTCACAGTCCAACCTAGTTTGTGGTGGCACTCAAGCAAGCAGAGCAGCCTTGTGTCTCTCTCCCCTGAGCAGCAGGCAGAGGTCTGAGATGGTGTCACACACTGTGGCTCCACACACAGGCCTGCCTTGCTGCAAGCAGCTCCTGCTCATTCTAGTTTGTTATGATTAAAAATGCACATCACCCAGCGAGGCCTTGGAGTGGAACTCAGCTGGAAATTGGATCATTAATATTCCTTCTCATGCCCATTGCCACAATTTCTTACCTCTCCACAAGCAATTGCTAACAATGCAACAATTGAGGGTCTCAGACTAAAAGTGAAGTCAAGACTAAAATGCCCACTGTTACTCAAATTCATCAACTTTGGTACATTCCCTGGCATCCCATCAAACTTAGGCCAGTATGCTGCCTGTCAGCTGTCTTTCAACCCTTTGAACTGGCTTTCCCCAGTTTATCTACCAAAAGCTCTTAAGATCCATATCATCTTAAACCATCAGAAACAGGATTCAAGTTTATCCTCATTCCCAAGCAGATGGAAACATAGGGAAACAATTAATTCAAAGAATCTATCCACTTATGGTTTGAACTCTTGGTCACCACGCTTTACACACAGTTAAAGTTCTGTAAATGGGTTGGAGAGGTAAATGCAAAGCAAAGGTAAGATATACCACATGATGGAGAACCCCCCAGATATACAAAGGGGGATATTTTCTAATCTACCAGAGTTATCTGCATGAGCTCACATCAATCCTATGTGCTGTTACTGCTGCAACTTATTAACTGGGCAAACTAGGAGACATGCAAATCCCCCACCACTGCTAAGATGATCCTTTGACAAAAAGGATCCAGAAGCATAGAAGTGGCACAGGGCACAGAGCAGTGATTGAAATCCCCCATAAGTCTCACTGTATGCCCTCATTGGCCTATTTGAATGCACCTTCCTGTATGGTGTTTACATCAGACAGCAAAAAGCACAATCAGGACTACAGCACTGATCATGGAAAAAATAAAAATGAATAAGCCTATTTTCTTTTGGGACTTTAGCATCATCTCTGTGGACACTGGGGACATTCCTCACCAGGCAGGGGAAGTTTGTTCTTGCTTATCAACTTACTGAGCTGAAATTCCTTTGACTGTATGTAGCACAGTGTCCAAGATGTTGAATATCTACTTGAGAAGCGGGGAAGCCTGCTAGCCAGCAGCTAGCATAAGGCAGCTGGGAAAACATCACTGCTCACAAGAGTCTGGACAACTATAAATTCTGCTCCAAATATCTATTAATTCTCCATCGCCTTACTCAACTACCTCAAAAACATCTCCTCCCAGTAAACATTTTGTGTCTTAGGTGGATAAACTGTTTGGGACTCAAAGGATCTGTTACATATCACTGAAATGCCCCTCAGGCTGAAGACTTGGTTTGTGTCTCTCTCCATAACACAAATACAATACATCTCTGGAATTAAGTTTTCTCTAATTACCACAAAGGCACAATTTAATTTTAAACTGCTCTTGCCACACACAAATTTGCATGTTTGGCACTTGCATTTTGATGTCACTGTTTCTTTAGTTCTATTTTATGTCAGAAATAATAATTTTCAATGAAAAAACTCTGGCAGTAAAACACATAGTTTCATTACCAGCCACTTCAGTGCAGAAAATTGAATGATGACCATTTCAGGGTGATCACCTTCATGAATGTACTCAGCAGTATCAGCTCAAAGGAATTCAGAAAAGGAGCTGTCCCATCAGTCAGATGGAATAAACAAAACACTGCCATGCCAATTTGAGATAAGCACAAATAAATCAAAGAACCACCAGAGGGTCTGAAATTATAAGACTGGTCTTACCTACTTAAAATATGTACACTTTTCAAAACCAAAAGCCTAATAAACTTACTGTGCCAGCCCACGGACACGTCCCTTCAAGGAAGAGGAAGTAGCCACCACCACTGCCAGTTCCCTTTGGCAGCTCAGTCAGTCACTGGCATCTCAGTTTAGCACTCTGTTCACAAGGGCAGAGCCTTGATGGCTCCCGAAAGCCAGCAGAGCTCCAGCAAACAAATCTTCTGCTCACAGAAAGACAGACAAGTCTTTCATACATTAAATGTATTTTAAAGAGACAGTAGATAAGAACAAAGCTCTGCTATAGAATTTGTCAGCTCTGGATACCTTCAAAGCTATACAACATGTGATCTCCACACAAGGACCAGTGACTTCTTGAGCATCACTGAAAACCATAAACTGTGGGTACCTCAGTCATTCAGCCTTATATCAATGCTTGAGTGTCAGGTTTTCCTACCTGAACTGAGAGGCAACCCCTGATTTTTCCTAATCCTCCAAGCCCCAGCCTCCCCAGCATTCCTGGGGCCAACTTACATGTCTTTCTAGATAACCCTCTCTGTGACCATGACAAGGGCAGAGCAGAGGGTGCTCGTGGCAGTCTTGCTCAGGGAGCACTGGCTACCATGCCACTAATTAACTTAACCCTCAGTTTATTTAAGGGGGGAGCAGGCAGAAAAATCTTGAAAGGTTTCTTCTTTCCTGCCAATTTTTCCCATCTTCTACCTCAGTTCTGGCTGGATTCCCCCTTCCCCCTGTCCTCAGCTAGCACTGCCAGGCTCAGTCCTCCTCACCCTAGCCCCCCCTCCCCAAGGACAAGCAAAGTTATTACAATAATGAATTAGCCGGGCTGCTTACTGCTGCCAGTGGCGAAGGCAATTATCCCACTCCACGTCCCCAGCCACCGCTCAGCTCCCTCATAAAGAGAGGCTTTTGGGGCCGCTTTGTGCTTTGATTGGAAATGAAGAGATTGCTAATTAGGGAACCCCTGCTGGGATCGGGCTGGCAGGAACAATGGTGAAACGGACGGAGCACACGTCCATTTAAAGAGGGGGAGAGAAGAGAGAAATGTGAGCCTCTCTGTAATGTAGTGCATCCTCTACTTACACCATAAACAATAGGGCAGACAATTTTATCGATATTTTCACCTTTTAAAGTATGCTAATTTGTTTATAGAAAGCAATAATTTGGTGTGTGTTTGCGTAGGTCAAAGCCTGTAGGTTTTGTGTACAGTATGCATTGACACATGCGTGCATACATCCACTCTAGAAGAAAACGCCTCTGGAAACAACTGGGTATCTACACAGTTGACCACATCTTTCTTGTTATTCACTGGGCAGCAGGCATCAATCCTGCCTTAACAGGGAAAGATGCTTAGAAAAGCCTGTTGATGAGTATTAACATAGAGTTTTAATGCCTGAACTCACAAATCACCAAAGTTGAAAATGACTTACCAAATTAGTCAGTTCACCTGAGGCTTGCCCAGGAACTGCTTCCACTGCTTTCCCCAAGAGCTTTAAATGACAAGTGGACCTCCAGGAGGAGAAAATTTCACCATTAACACAATGTTTTCTTATACTCATCCTGAAATTTCTTCTTAATTCAATTGCTCTAAATGTCCATGGAGGGTCACAGAAGCTAAATTCACCTTTCTCATCTGACAAGCTGTGCACCAAAAAATTAGAAAATACCTCCCCCACAGTGCACAAGCACACCTCAACAACTTCACAGAACTGCACCAACAGCCCTTATACACCTGTATGCTGTGGTGTTCGGGTCTAGTGACTTTTAACTCTTATCAATGAAAAATACCTCCCTCAACATTTCAACATGCAAATCTCACTGTTTATAAAATACATTCTGTCAACAAAAGCAAATGTCTCACCTTTTTGTGCAAAGCTGATAGAAAGAAGTTGGAACTTATCCTGCATTACTTTGTTAACTAACTAATTGCATCAGGGGAGCATAAAAATACCATGTTAAAACTAAAAATGCAGTTTTCAACCATATATCCCCATACAAAAAAATTGCATACTGTTGATTAGTGCAATGTGTACAGTATACACTAAGTGATTTATATAAGCTAAAGCAAATTTCAAATTTGAAGATTGAATTTACATTTCAGAATTCCCTTGCAGATACTGAAGCATTTGAATATGCAAGTGTAATATTCCCTGAAAATATTTTCAGTAAAGCACAAGCCTTAACAGAAAATGATCACTAAAGGCAGAAACACAGCTGAACTGAAAATGACTTTCAAATTCACAGACTATTTGTCCCTGCTGTTTGCTCACCTCTAGTGTTTATATCCTTCAAACAGTTGTAGGTAGTTTTCACATTCTCTTCTCAGTCATCACTTAGCTAAGCTTCACATATTTAGTTCTTTTGATCTTCCCTCATAAAAACAATCCCTCCAGCTCTGTTATCATTTTTGTTGTTCTTCTAGTACTACCTTCCAACCTTCCAAATTTTCTCTGCATTTTCTGCTGCTAGTGCCCAGAGATGAACATCTCACCAGAACACGCCCTTGCTGCTTCCTGGTGTCCTGCCTGCACACAACACAATCCAGTCACATACAAAGGCCAACATTTGCAGCCTGCCCACTCTGCTCCCTTGGCCTGTCATGCTACATTGCCAACACAGACGGGACTTGCCTGCCACTACCAGACTTTCTCATTCAGTTTTCACCTGTGTTTCACTTACCTGATGGGAGTATTTCCCCTCATGTAGGTATACAGTTGGAAAGTAAAACCCTGTGCTAAAACCATTCTTAGGGTTGTTTTAGGTTGCTGACAACCCTGTAGTTACCTACTGCATGCATAAAACCTGACCACTTAAAAGCAAGGAAACATCTACTTAGTGACACCAGAAGCCAAATTGTAATGTGGTGTACAGTGGCAGAACTTATTTGCTTTCACTGCAGCTGTACCAGTTTACACCAGCTGAGAAGCTGTTTCCATAAGTCTTCGATTGCCCATATCACAATCACAGTCAGAGGAAGTACAAAGAAAGGTATATTTCACTGCAGCAGCTGTAACTCTGATCTAAGAAGCCTCTTTACCTTGATTTCGCAATCCAAGCATTTACATTGTAGGGATACAGCTATACTGAATGTAGAAGCAATTCAATATACCTACCAATTGGTTCAGGAATTATTTGGTATAGCGCTTACCATCACGCTCTTGATAATCAAATTCTTATTTAACAGAAGAAGGATAAAACTAATGGTAAAATCATGGATGGACAGGCCACCTGTATTTGAGACTGATGAATAGGCCTCATCACTACATCCATTCACAGGGTCTGATTTTGACTAGCTTAAATATCCTAGAAAAGGGGGATGAAAGAAAGTGGCCTTCTCATGGCATTACAGCCAGCAGAGCAGGGGGACATGTTGGAAGAAATAATCAAATGTTCTAAAATCCTGAAAGACAGAAGAAAGTCCATTCTCTCTTAGAGTGATTGTATTGTGCCCTTAGTAACACATTACTCATTCTACGCTCATGTAAAACTCACTTTCTTTCAGAGCCCAACTTCCTTGAAGTAACTGTGCGCTTAATATTCATTCCTGTGTAAAGCCAGGAAAGTATGAACATAAAAGCACCCAAATCAGGATTTCTTCCCCAGATTTTTCCGGAAGCAACACAACCACATTCTGCCACACAGAGTATGGGCAAACCCCAAAGGCTTTTTGGGGTGTATTGAATTTCTTTCTCTAGTGGATTTAAGTGTAAGATCTTGTATTTTAAATTACCAATGAATCACATCTTTTCCTGCCCTCTGCAGAAGTGTATATATTCCCTTAATTTGAATATGTGTTACATTCACAGAGCATAAAACTACATAGTTCCTACCTGTTTGTTTCCTTTAGGAGTTTAACTTTTACAAATTCAGTTGTAGAAAAAGGAAGTCCCTCTACGTGAGCTCTTTAATGCAGCTCTGTTGCAGAAAGCAGAAATCTTACTGTCCTTCTCAATTGAGTCACATTTGTCCTGCCTCCTCCCTTGTGTTAACACGTGTTTGTACAGCTCAGATTGAGTACCTGGTCTGGGTTAAAAATTCCAAAAGCTTAGCTTAATTCAAACCCACCACATGCAGGATTACTGGAAATCCAGCTGAACACAAATACCTGTGTATAGCATATGACATGCAGCAGTTGTGAAACCATTAGCAGTGTCAAAGGGTTTCTTATAAGCATTCATATATGGGGTATTTTTCTTTGAAAATGTCCCCATTTGTGTAGATGAATGATGACATAGTTGAGACAGAATGAGATTGAAAGACATAAGTTACTGAACTGAAAAGCATGATGCTGTCAAACTTATACCTGCTTGAAACAAAACCTATCCAATGACAGATCTGAGAAGCATAATAAATGTAATTCCAAGAATAGGCTAAGGGTTGACCTGATCTAATTGTAAGTGGGGGAAATTTAATCATGGAAAGTTCTTTAATCTAGCTTTAAAAGAATGTAAGACAAAATTATTCTTGGTATCCTAAACTAGACAAATTTTACTTTGCCGTAAAGACATTTTTAAACAGCTAGAACCAGCCACTAGGACAACTTGTCATGAGGCATGCTGGTTATTCTAACACAATGTCTCTTAATCAAGATTGTATGTCTCTCTAGAAGATGTTGATGTTGAGAAACTGCCCAGACAAATGCAGGACATACTAGGTGGATTTTAGATTTTAATGCAGTTAGGCCTAATATATGAGTAGTATAGGTCTGCCTGAAAATCTGTTGAGAGTCTTTGTTGTTCTTTAAGAGTTGAAGAAAACAAGACAAGTGTTCAAAGACAGCATCTGCTTTGCCGAAGTGTTCACTGAGTGTTTGAGCTGTTTGTCCAGTACTTGTTTGTTCCCAATAATCTTCAATTGAGACAAGTCATACATGGCTTTCATAAGGTAATTTCTTATATATTATAATAATCCTGCTATGAAAAAATTACGCATTTTTGCCAGAGAACATATGCTTTAGCTACCCAAAAGTATAAAGCATATACAAAGAATGTGTAAAGGCTAATGGCAAATGCTGTGCAGTGCACAAATCTTAAACAGGGAAAGTGGCTAGTTAAGTTTGTCCATAGTTTGAATACAATAACCTTTGGGTTGGTCAGAGGTGAGGAAAATGAGATTTAATTTTTTTTTAAATCTCCTTTACTGCTTTGAAATTTAGTTAAAGCTTCATAGAGCAAGTTGCCAACAAGAACAAATACTATAAATTCATCACATCATGGTTACAAAAGGGTGAAGAGAGCTGCTTGTCAATCAGTCAAGCCCAATATGTTTTCCTTGCTATCAAGGTTTGCCTACAGTACTACAGTACTCATTTTCAGTGCGGGTGCACTGAAGTCAAGCTGAGAACTCTGTTCTAACGCATGCTCATAAACAAGAGAGAAAAAACTGTTCTTCCAGTTTCTCCCATATTCTGGCTAACTAAACATGGGTCTACTTTTAACAGATAAAACAAATCCATCATTTCATTCAGGCTCTTTCATATTATTGGGAGAAATACTGTTCTATTCTTCTCCATTACATGTTCATTTAGTACCTTATTGCCTACTGAAGGCTTCTCAAAGGCACACACTCTTGTTCTCCAGCTCCCTCTGATTTGTGTCACTGCAGGCTGTGTTCAAAAGCTAATCACCTTTTCCCTCTGCAACATCTCTCAAACATCAACCTTGCTTTCCTACTACAACTTACTGCCCCTTGGTTCTCAGCAAGGAAAAGCTATATTGCCTTTTCTCTAAAGTGATCACACCAGCCTTTTAATCCTTCTGGATTCTATCTTTCCATAAGGATGACCCAGGACAAATTATGTTTACCTAATCAAGAAAGGCAAAGAACTTAGAAAAATATATTTTGCATTTATTGAAATTTTTTTTGAGATTCATTGCAGGAGCAAAAGTCCTTGATGATACTGTTAATTTTTAGGAAGCCCAAGTCATACTTAATCATCTGAAAAGCTACACTAGCATACCTTGGGGAAAGAGAATACAGCAACCATCAAAGTAATTTGTGGTCTCAGTTTCAAGTATCTGACTGAAGAAGTAATCCCTGAATCCTGGCAGATGTAGGCTTCCCTTTATAGAGCTCCAGTGATGCACCCATGAAGGCTGCAGCAAGGCTGGCCCAGACCACAGGTGCAGGACTTGCCAGGTGGTAGCCTCTTGAAAAGGTTGTCCAGGCTTGAGAGAGAATGTCCTCCTACACAAAAAGAACTGCTACCTTTGACTGGCCTTGAGGACAAGTTTAAAACAGAGGAAGGAGTCACTAAACTCAAAGAGTAAAACATTCTTAATAGAACCACAATAAAGATTATACAGCAGTTCAAGGGACTGATGCAAGGTTGTAGCAGGAGGAAAAAACAACCCCATAGAGTCTGCTGGAGGCAAAGAGCATTTAGAGACAGGAGTTAAATCCAAAAAGTATCAAAGAGTGTAAATAGTGAGGAAGGAACATGAGAGAGAACTAGGGAGAAGAAAAAAATTAGGAAATAATTTCAGCTGTTTAACTCCAAAAATTTCTCTTGTAGGAGAAGGAGCTTACCTGCACAACTGTCATCCCAGAAGGGAACAGGGGTGGAAGAAAGCTATGCAAGCAAAGCAAATCAAAGAGAATAAAAAGAATGGAATAACCCAAGAAGCTTTTCCACCTCTGACTCTTGTGATCTCACAACCTGGAATATTTGGTAAACTTAGGAGATTTGTAGCTACCCTCACAAAACACACATATAAAATGGAGGACCAACACCTCCCCACAAAATCAGTGGTATGTTACTGTTAAGAAGCAGTTTTCCATGCTCAGAAGAGGTTATAGGCTTCCCCTTTAAGGGACACTTAAGTATGGGACTATTTTTTCTTCCCTAATGATAGAAGAAGGAAGTGAAGGAGGTCAGAGTCCTGTAGATCACTGTGCACTCCCTATGGTCTAGTTTAGGAGACTTAAAAGGATTCAGATTAACTGAGGTGGCTTTGTTGATTACACACAGAGAGAAAAATGACCCCATGTGGTAAGTGTTTCCAGGACAGCTGCTCCGTTGGTGAAACACTGCTGCATTCCAGAAATAAACTCCTACAGTCAAATTAGCAGCTCAAGTCCTCTCCACAGAAACGTGCCTTTAGTAAAGTTGCAGCATTTCCCAGATGAATGGGAAACCAGCAGCATAAATTCCTGCTTAGCTCTGCTTTTAAATAGAAAATGATACAAAAAGGTGTTTGTACAATATCAAATCATTCTTCATAGCCACATAATTGCCCCACATTATTGACAGGCTCAAAAAAAAAGGAAATTTGGAATATTTCTGGCTGGGTTGGAGAGCTAAACCTAGCATAGTTCCCTGACACTTCAGGCCTGTCACAAGTTTTCCAGGTCTGAGGGCTTATCAAGACTTCAGCATAAAAGATTTTGGGTTGATTCCTATGCACATCAGTATCCACCAGTGCAAAGTACTGAAAAATGCAAAAAATTACAATCTACATGCGAAGCAGGATAGGAAGCACTGCTGCCCCTTCACTGGCCTCTTCTGGTTCCCAAAAAGTAATGCACAGCTATCCTCTCACCACGGAGGTGAATTCTGGCCCATGAAAGTAAATGCGCTCAGGAGCCCAAGGCATTTCACATTTCACCAAAGACATACAGCAGCAAAACTACATGAGACTACATGAGCTTCCAAGTTTACACAGGTTTACAATTACAAATTTACAGATGGCAGCACTGGTAAAAGCCCAAGAAATCCTGGGGGAAAAAAAAAACTCAAAACGCCAAGCCACAGTTTCCAGCAGATAAGAGGGCACATCTTCAGTACTCTGGGCTCACAGGATAGGTGTTGTACAAGAAACATGCTCCACCCTATAACCACTGAGTACGAGATGTTTGTGGTCCTTCCTCTTTCTCACAGTGTACTCTCATCTTAAAAGCAAAATATCTTCTTCTCATCCAATTTCCTTCTCTGGAAGAAAAAAAACCTGGGAAACCTGGGAAAGTGTTCCCATGTGCTACATTGCAGAAAGAACGTATAGAGGGCACATCACTCCCTCTCACTCACAGATGGGAAAATCGAAGCCAGAAGTCATTGACAAAGTTACAAGGAAGACGTACCAGCAAGACAAAGGCCCTGCTGCTGGCTATTCTAATGTAGTGACCATTTGCTTCAAGAAACCTTCACCAGCTGATGATACAGCAATGCAAAGCTCCTTTGTCTCAACATGCCACCAAACCAAAACCCACCGAGTGACTAAACCTTCTGCACAGCTCAGCCTTACAGAGCAAATGATGTAATATATTGAAACAAACTCCCAGTTGCTGCGTAATGTGGTCCTAAACATAAATACCTCAAGGAGTCCTCTAACCCACTCCCTTTGGGCCTAACTTCTGCCCTGAAAATGTTACCTCAAAAGCCATGCAGCCAGTGGCAAGGAACACAGTACCACACAGAAAGAGTAATTTCAGGAAGAATCGTTTCTGCTTAGCTCAGTCTTGCTCCATGGCTGCAATCTTCTCTTCACTGCTACTTTCAAATTGGCATAGCTTTTCTATACTAGGGAGTTTAGCAGCTTTAGAAACGCTACCTATAGCAGGAGAAAAACATTCAGGGTAAACAAGATTGGATATCCCAAGATATAGGTTCTACACGTCTGTAACAGAGTGTCATGTAAACAATTAACTGCAAAAAGTAACAACTCTGAATCCGGTTGGAAGAAAAGTTATAAGCAGAGCTACACCATCTCAAGTTAAGATGTCACTTAGTCCCATATTCTACCTCTGATATCAAACACTAACATGTGCTCAAGGAAAGACTGTAAGAGAGTTTTCCCCCTGTTCTTAACTTTGTCAGACCTTTGCAGAACTCATATACAGTATCTTGGCATCCTGTGGCTTAGACAGTTCCCTCTAAACCATAACTTGCCACTAATCAGTGCACATGCCAAATAAATGCCTTTAGGGAGATATGTTTTTAATCCATCCGTAAATTTGTCAATGACACAGGAAAAAAAACAAGACTAATTTTATGTGATATGGTATTTCATTTGTTTTATTTAAAGCACTTATTTTTAAAGAGAAAGATGACTACTTTATTGAAAAATGTAAGGAAAAGACATACGTATGGAAAGATACTGAGAATATGTAGCAGAGCTCTCTTCTTTGCTAAGAAAGTGGAGGTGCTAATCTTGCAAAGTAAAGAATTGGACAGGTGTTACACAGGAAAATATAAGCCTATGCTCTTTTTGATATCTTTTTGTTAAGTCCGTATCAAGCAAAGCCACCTGTACTCCCAAGAAGCCACACTTTCAGTGATACATTACCACAAATTCCTATCTCAGTTGCCCTCATCTTTCCTGTAGCCACAGACTTCATGACTGACTCTACCCCTAGTTGTCTCTTGTTTTGAATCAAACTGGAAGCTTTTTCAGACAGAAGCTGTCTCATGGCTAAATGCAGCAGCCCCAGCTGTAGGGAATGTGTCATGATACAAACAAGAGCAAAACAGAAGCAACATCCAAAGCTGCCAGTAGAACTTGTCACTATAATCTGAGAGCTAGTTAAGAACAGTCACAGCATGAGATTTATTAAGTAGTAGATAATAATTTTACCTTATATAACATATGTTGCATACTATATTAAATTCATTATTGTGAGCCTCAAATATTCAGCTACTGATCAAGTCCCAAAATAAACATAATTATATATTCTATTATGTTGGTTATAAATATAATATCTTTTTTTTTTAAGACTATAACTGGCATTGCTTTTTAGTTGTTCCCTGAAACCCTGTGGTATAGACACTTTTCTTCTTTAAAAAAAAACCTGCAATTTTTCTCATCATCTTATTTCACATGATTGAGATGTAAAGTCAAACATCAAGTGCTGCAATAAAGTTGTTGGCAACATCAAAGAGGATGAAGTATAGAAATGATATGCAGGGTAATTAAATGGCTCTGTACTTTATTTGCATATTGCTATATATAAGCTGGCCTGACTCAACAAAGAAGCATTTCACAATAGCATTTTGGCCCTCCTAGCTTTGTGCAAGATTTTGCAACATGCTCCAAATAGTCCCAAGATTTCTTGGTCTTCTGACCTTGCTATGGGAAGCTGCAGAGGCTTGCCTGAGATTCCTCAAAACACAACACATCCAAAAAGAGAAATGGTGGAAAGCATGTTGAAGTAGAAAGCAGAGGCAAAAAGAGATAGGGAGCATCATGAGCAATCTGCTCATTTATTTCTACAGGTGAGACTCCAAAACTTGTTATTAGCAGTGGTCCAGCTAACAGTGTGAGCCAATCCCAGTTCATCAGCTGCTTGCAACTGATGAACAACAGTGACAACAGTGTAAGGGCTTCCTCAGCCCACTGTGCTACAAGGACAACTGAGAGCCCAGACACAGTCAGGGCCTCCACTTCTCACGGGCCCCTGGCTGCAGAAGCACCCAACAGATGCTCAGAGATTATATTCTGCAGTGCTGTGCTCCTTTGAACAAGTTTTGTGCACCCACAGGGGTGGTGTATCTGAGTGACAAAAAGCACTGCTCCTCTAGCAGCCGCTGCAGCAGGTGGATATTTCTCCTTCTGCCACCCTGAGGCCAAAAAGAAATACCTAACTTCTCAGGGCAGGTTTGGTGTTTCAGTGCAAAGGAGGTGGGATGTTTCATCATCCACTTCCCATCAGCCTAACAAGCAGACTGGCTCTTGGCTAGGGGTTGGCATTGGTATCACAGGATAAAAAGCATTTCAACCACCCTGGTTCAAGGGATGGGATAGATCCTGTGACATGACAGCCTGAGGCTTAGTAGAATCACAGAACAGTTTGGGTTGGAAGGGACCTTAAAGAGCATCTAGTCCAACCAAGGCTTCAGACCAAGACACTGCCCGCAGACTCAGTATGGCAATTCATAAGTTACCATTTGCAGCCAATCTCCATTAAGCACTATAAAATACAAACATGTTCTTAGCTCAGTCACATCTCCCTGGGAGCAGACAGACAAGTAGCAAACTCAACATGTCCAGCATGGTTTTTATCTGGAATGAGTTAGCAACAGTGCAGCTCTTCCTTTGCACTATTCTAGGTAAACAGAGGTTGTTGCTGGTACAAAGTGCCTCAAAGTGGCAGGAACAGCATTATCACTTCAGTGCTGTTTCCTGAAGGATCAATAAGCCAAGACAATCAATTCTTCTGGCTAGTCCATATTCCCCAGGAGAAGCTGTGACTCTCATCCCCCGTCATTTAACTCTTCACAAACATAGCAGCAGCCCCATTAATTCCGTCCACCTTAAACACACATTTCCCAAACCTATGTGCCAGGAGAGATTACAGAGCTAGAACTGCTGTATCCAGGTCAACATGATATTACCAAGAGGTATGGCCCATCACTTCAGCACAGTAGTAACATGTCTATATATTCTTGGAGCACGTGGAGGCATTCTCACATCTGATTTCATTGTACAGGACAGAGGGCCTAAAGAAACTGTAGCTCTTTATCCCCAACTACTTCTCTGTGTAGGGAGTATAAGGCAGTCCCAGGGCACCAGCTGACACTCAAAGAAAGGGCTGCATAGGCAGTAGATGGCATGAACAACCATTACAGAGAATCACAAGAGTAGAGTCTATTTAGAGACACACAAAAGTGAGGTTCAATCCTGTGTAGCAAAAAGAGAGTAAGAAGGATGGGGAAAAAAGCTCAGGAAGAATGGAAGAATTGTGTGATTATCTGCAATGTGAAAAAGGGAATAGAGATTATGGGGGACAAAACAGTACTCAAAGCCTGCAGTAACACAAACTATTTTGCTGGGATCATGCAATCCATAGACAATCAAAAATGGGGAAGCAGGAACCCAGTTAAGAGATGGGCAAAACACATTGCTTCAGTGAAGAGGCTAGTCTTGAACTGAATAGGAAGCCTATTTAGAGCTAGAATTGAAGAACAGCAGTGATAGAAACAGCTTGGTCTAAAGATTGGCATGAACATGCATAAAGCTGTATACAGCAGTTCCCACCTAAAAAGCAGTGGGACTTGAGCTAGGCTCCTCAACTGTCTCTCTGAGCATTAGAGAGTATGCTGATGCAAGTAATCTCTTCCTAGCCAATGTTGCACTTAGAAAATCCTTGTCTCCCTCTCCCATGCAAAGATAACATTCACCAATATTTATAACTTGAGTGTTGCCACACTCAGTGCTACAGACTGTAGATCAAAAAAGTATGACTGAGAAAATCCTATCCACATGAGCTCTTCACCAATCTACTTGAGTTCACATCATCAACAGGGAAAGGTTGAAACCCTCTGTACCAGGCCATGGGGACATAATGCAACAGGAAAGAATTTCTTATTTAAAGGGAAGAAGTAGAAAAATCTGCCAGTGACAATAACTGCAATTTTAAAAAGTCCAGGAAGCCTGTGGGGGAAAAAAAGTGTCTAAGGATGAATAAAAAAGCAAATAAAAAAGAAAGGCAATGCCTGGTGGCAGACATACTCTCTTCTCACCCAGAAAGTTACCCTCTAGGTCCTGTGAGCTTTAGGGGGATCTCAATTAAATTCCTATTTTAGTACACGGCTACCAGTCATTGGTTGATGCCTATTACAAAGAGGTGATCATAGAAAACTGGGGGAAGAACTTGTGGAATATATTTCCTGCTGATCCAGCAAACACAAAAGGTAAGAAAAAGATAATCCATTCTGAGAGCAGTGTGAAACTCTTGTGAGCAGGATCATTCACATCTCACATGGTTGAGGGAAAGGAAAGGGCAGCAACTCCTTAATGAATAAAAATAGCCACTTACGCTTCCTTCTTGTATATGCTGGGCATATGCTCTTCAGTATCCAAACAGCAAGATTTAGTTACAAGATTCATCCCTCCAAAAAAAGTAATTTCCCCTAAAGTTGCAGCACTCTTTCTAGAGATTTTCAAGACTGCTGAAAGTTTAAAATTGTCATTACTTTGAAGACATGTCAACTAAACTATGTGCTTTAAAGTTTTAGAGCTGCAGTATTTCCTTCCTTGAAATTCCTATACTATTATATTTTTTTAAGTATATGTAGCATGCAGGAACACAGTAGCTTTCTTGGGAAAGTTGAAGAACACTTTTCAGTTTCCCAGTCCTTCATAAACTGTATATATGCCAGGCAAAGGTTCACTGAAATGCAGCCACCTTCAGGGTAAACAGAAGCAAGACATTCATAAGATTCAGCATAGCACTGGAAAGGACAACAAGAGGAGAAGGAAGTGTATTTTACCTGAAAGGTCAGCAGGGGAAACCTAAGTATAAACTGCTTATCTAAGTATAAACTGACCATAGCAGAATGGTGCAGGAGAGGAAAAGGTTGAGGCAAAAAGAAAGGAAAATGCAATGGGAAAGAGAAGGCAGGAAAAAAAATGTTACACAGTTTTCGGCTCAGCCACAGAAAGCTTCTGTTTCAAAGTGATCTGCTGTAGATTCCAGTGATTAGAGGGAAAGGACAAAATTAATATGTATTTCAAATGCATTTAATAAAGTACACTCTAGCTGATGGTGCTCTCCTCAGCAGGTCCAGGCACAGAGCACAAAGAGAAAGGGGCCTCAGGCATTCACATCAGGTCGCAGTTTTAAATAATTTTAAAACTAGGGCAAGATGCCAAATCTTACCTCAAGGTGCTACATCCAGACAGACATGTCAGCAAAAATGCCAAGTTTGGTGCATACAGGATGACCATTGATACACACAGCTCCAGATGAAAGACTTACTTTTTTAGCCAGAATTTACCACTTTTGAGTGATAAACCTGGAGCTTCATCTCAGCAAGGGTCACTAAATTTAAACTCAGACCTAGTGTATAGGACAACACCAATGAATGTTACACAAGAAGTAAGTTAGTCTTCTGTTTGCTTGTTATGCCAAAATCAGAAAACCTTATTGGTGGCTAGTACAAAATGTATTAAAAAACTGCAACCAAACAAACCTAAACCCCTACCAAACAACAACAACAAATAAAGCAAAGGGGGACAATTCTTTGTTCCCAGCACAAATCCTCTTGTTTTCAACCATGCACCTATGTCAGATTCACAGTTTTTCCTATGGGCAAATCAGCCACATGGGATTTATAGAAGATTGTTCTTTGTAGATCTTGGAGTTATTTTGATGGCAGTCAAATATCATTTTACAAACAGGGAAACTGAGGAACATAGAGATATGACTTGGCCATGTGTCAGAAAACAACAGGTTTGTATATCCCCTTTCCTTTCCAGAACCTCTTTTCAGAAGAGAGGCAGGATCATGGCACAGTCTTGATTTTGTGCAGTTCACCTGCTGCAGACAAATTTTCTGTGTCCCAGCTAGGAGCAAAAAAGCTTACTGTTGGCTAGTTCACAACACAGAGGCCTTAGCAACACAGAGGTGCTGGGCATGCTGCAGGCAGGCAGACTTGCTCTTTTCCAGCAACAGAAAGGTCTACTCAAGCTGCCCACGCATGTATGATGAACTCATCACAAAAGCAATCAGGCATTAATTTGGTCAATCATTCCTGTCACAGCAAATGCAGTTCTTCAACTAGACTATTTGATGCAAGACTCCAGCTAAACTGAAGGACAGAAAAAAACGCCTCAAAAGGTACCAGTCTACAGAACAGAAGTAGGACAATTTAGATACTGACCCATCCATACTACCTTTTTTTTCTTCTTTTTTGAAGAAAAGGTGACCCAAGAGTTAAGTAGGAACAAAAAATAAAAAAGCATTTAAAAATTAAATTGTGTCTTCCAGGCATTAATAATAAAAAAGGCAACCCACCCTCCAATCCTTCTCATTTAGAAGAGTATTTATTTGGAGTTTCTGTTAGGCGGCTGCATGCACTGTGTGCATCCTGCTTCACTGAAGAAGAGCCTTTTTGAAGCATCACTTGACTTTGTTTTAAATATCTTGCTACAGTTTCCATTTTAGCTCGTGAGATGATTATTTTCTCTCAAACTGAAGTTATACAGCAGTTGAAAATGCTGATGGCTTAACTGGTTTCCTTTTTTTTTTTTCCCTCTCCACAGCAGCCCTGAGGGGTTTTAACTCTTTCTTGCAGCACTGAAATCCTGCTTTTGGAGTTCAATGTTTAACTCGCGCTGGGAGACTCATAAATATTCGGAGTCACTCTCTCCCTCTCTGTTTGATTAGGAAATGAGCCTTTAACTCAATGTAATCCCCAAGCCATTAACAAAAAAGCCCTCAACAGCTCCACTATTAGAATTTCACTCCTAGCCCACAGAGGATTGAATTAGATTAACATAACTACCCGCAATCTGAGTTTATTTTCTGTGCCAGATAGAAATGTGTCTTCAGGAAAGGAAAAGAAGAGAGCTGGAGAGCAAGCACAGCATAATGAAATGTAAAAATAGATGAGAAATAGATGGACAGATGTACAGGTAAAGCGATAAAAAAGGTAAGAGAGGGATAGCTACACAGTCTTTAATAACTGGCTGCTGGCTTTGGGGGGTTTATGCAGAAGGGCCTTCAAAACACAGAATTGTTTCAGGAGGAGTATTTTTATCCTGCCTGTGTTTACTTCATATTCTCAGGGATTTACAGTGAGACACCTGAGCATGCTGTACTCCAGACACCTGTGCAGCAGATTTGGCACAGGTTTTATTTATAATTCCCGAGAGATGTCATACTCAGCAATGAAAGGAGAGGCGTGGAAAAGAGAATCTGCATGTCAATCATTACTTTGCAGTCAAAGGAACAAATAAACTGGGATGAAACAAAAGATGTTTGTTGGGTTTTTTAAGGAATGAAAAAAAATCATGCAACAGCATATGCACAGTAAGACAGTTTGGAGGTTGATAGGTCCTTAGCTCACAAAATGTAAATCATTAGTGAAGCAGAAGCTAAATAACAAACACTTTCTACTACATAATGCAATAGTCTTCCCTTTAACCACAGATAACTCCTTCCCTCCTAATAAAAGCAGTCCTATAAAGCATTGATCATTATGCCACAGGACAGTAGGTGCTTGGTTATTTTATTACCAAAGTAATCAAAAGATATGGCAGGTAACAGGGCAAAATACTCACATGTGGTCGAAAGAAAAGGATAAAATCCAGCAATTACATGGACACAACTACAGAATAATCCAAACAAATTCTTAAGACTGAATCTTTTATAGCTTTATACTTGGAAGACTTTGGGAATGCTCAGATTTCTGTTAAAATGTATGGTAAATGAGAGGGGGTTTTGCAGTGATTTCCAAGCATAGTCATGCTAATATTGGTTTTGTGTAGGGAAGAAAATAATTCTTTTTTTTTCCCAGCGATGTCTCTTGGTTTTAAATTTTTAGCGGAACCTACGACCAGCTATATGATAGATTCTTTGTTAGTTACAGAGTCAGCAATTTTAGTCCTTCAATGCTTTTCAGAAAAATCTGGTTTCTTTTATTACAAAATAACATTGCATTATCACAGAAAAGTAATAAATGTAATATCATGACAAAACAAACAGAAAAGAACTTAAATAATTTAAATATGTTCATTTTTAAGTAAAGCAAAAAGCTTTAATAATCAAAATGAAGCTTCATATGATGACAACGACCACAGTTTTGTTTTATTTGTGAGAAAAAGGGTTCATAGCAGGTAATGTGTTGCAATGATCTTTTGGGGCATTATTTGGGCATATTAATTCACCCAGTTTATCCATATTCTCCTAAAAGCCTTCCTTATATCAGAGTTGTAGCTGAATAATGGAATATTCACATTGATGGTTAAAAACTTAGAAAGCATTAATACGTAGTCAATATTTTTTATTCCTAGTACTTAAGCTAAAAGCTCTAGGTATTATAAAATGTACAATGAAGAAATGCAAGATAAAGAACTAAAGAAAAAGACTATTTGTAAATCCAAGAAATTAATCTATCAAGTATTTCTCAGAACCTGATCTTTTAACTGTGAGGCAGCTCTAGTTTTATTATGCTGTTTTTATTAGACACATTTTCCTCCAAATTATTTTAAGTTTAGCTTCATTTTATTTGTTGCTACCTTCAAAAATGGTAAATTGTGAGTGGAGAAAAAGTTTTCTAGACCATATATTTTGTGATAAATTCATGCTAAAACATTTGACATACCAAAATTAAAATTGTAATATTAAGGTTTTGGAGGGTAGAATAGCAAGGTTATTTTTCTATACTTAGAAATAAATATTAACCCTAAATTTTGTAAAAAGATGTAACACAAACCTCTGAAACAAAAATATGAAAGGAGAAAAGCCTTTCATATATGTCATTTATATTTTGACAAAAAGTATTATACTAAAAGCTATTAACAAAAAAATTCAGAGTCATTATTTTTCCTCCCTCTCTTCATATTTCTACTAAAAGCTATTAATAAAAACCAATTTTTGACTAATTACTGTTCTCCCTCTCTTCGTATTTCTGCTAATAGAAAATACTCCAAAAATATATCATTGTTCAAACGTTTTACATCTTGGCTGCTTTAAAGCAAATATCTTGTTGGTGATGAGAGAGTAAGTTCCTTCTTTGATTATCACTGTGCCAACTTTGCAAAGACTTGCACCCCTCTTTTGTTTGTCATTGAAGATACTTCATTTGCTTTGGGACTTTTAAAATTAAAGAAACATCAACTGCTCAATGATAAGTGCCTTCAGTAAAAGCAAAATTTCATTGCATGTGTCTGATAAGACTGGATATGCAGCTGGGGGGGTTTTGGGTTTGGAGTTTTCTAATAGAGAGAAGGTTGTCAATTGGTTCTTTTAAGACTGCTAAAGTTTCCAGGTTTGCCTTTACCAGCATGGGATAAATAGCACCTGTCCTTGGTAAGCCCTTAAGCACAGTTACGTTATACATTGACCTTTTTGGAATGCCAGCAAACCTGACTGTTTCTATTCCCAAAACAAAACTGTTCTACACAAACTTTCATTTACTTATTTCCAGAGGAAAAAGCCACACTCAAATAGAGAAACCACCCGATTTCTACAAAGTTCTGAACCAACTCCTCTCCTTGTGGGTCGCACTGACCTTCCTTTGACAGAGTGAAAATAAAAAAAATTATCACCTTTAACTATATCAAGATGCTGCCATAATTTTCAGACCAGATAAAAGGACTTGTGCAGAGCAATGCTTGGATTAAAAAAACCCCAACAAAACAAAAAAAAAGAAACAAAACACGAGCCCATAAACGCAATAAAAGATAGAAGTTCGCTACTTACATGCTGCAGGCTGAGGGATGAGGCTCAAGGCTGGAGTAGAATTTCCCTTGCCCTCAGGTGTTTCTAATTGCTGATTAAATATCTTTTGGTTCTGCCTGCACCAGCCGACAGTCCCCTCTGCGTCTCTGCCTCTCTTTGTGACTAGGACACAGTACTCCGAGTCCCAACCTATAAATAGATCCCAGCTCTGTGATTGATATAACAGGCAGCTGACAAAAAAAAAAAAAAAAAAAAAAAAAAAAAAAAAAAAAAAAAAAAAAAAAGAAGAAGAAATAACCAGGTCTTAAGCAAAGCAGCAAAAGCTGGGCTTTTAACTCTGCACTGTGCCCAGGGAGGAGTCCCCCACACTCACCCGTGGGCATCAGAAAGAGAAAGTGCAAGGCAATTACTTTCCCAGCAGCATTACAGCAACTTGAGGCATGTAAAGCAAATGAACAAAATTCACTGCACAAAGAAGAGGCAAAACACAACTAGCAGACTGCATCCAACTCTTTTGCAATTTAACAAAAATAAATGCCATTTTCAAAACAAGCTGGGAATTCTGACAGAATGAGAGAGGAGTTCAGAGTTGAGTTCTGGGGGTTAGTCCAGGCATGCTTGTATTTCTACTGCAGAATAAACTAGTGGGTAGGTTGGCAATTTAACAGCTCAGCAGTCTACTTAGGGTCTCTGCCCACAAACACTATTTGATGAGGCTGTTCCTGCGAACAAAACTGAGGGCAGTGATGGTACCTCCCTATTGACTCAGTTACTTAGCTCTCAAGGACCTGAACCCTCATTTCTGCTTAATGAAATCTCTGGCAATTCTTAGCTGCCAGGAGAAAGTGATGAGTTACAGATATCAGTAAAGCTCTCTTACAGAGGCTGAGCTGGGAGCCCACCATCTGGAGAGTGACTTGAGACAAAACATCACAAATGCTTCTGGGCTGGTCCTCATTACCTGACACAGGGGTAATGGTCCTGAATTTTCCCATATTTAGTCCTTACAGATTTTCCTGTTAAAGCCACAGTCAGGCAAGGTCCAGCAGGCAGCTCTTTCTCCAAGCCTTCTCCAGCTCCTAGATATTCATGATCTCCAGTAGAACCTGAGGGACAAGGGAGCTACATAGCAAATGGAATGTAATGCAAATCTAATGCAAGGCAGCTAATGATGAAGAGCAGTGGAAAAGGTGGGAAGAAAAGGGAGAAGAGTAGGCAGGAAGAAGCAAAACAGCTTTCATGGCACTGCTGTCTTTAGCAATATCTCCTACAACCAACCCTAGCACCACACTCACTTCTGCTGGAAAAAGTACCCTGCAGACAGGGTACCAGACCCACCAGCCCTCTTTTCAACATAGGCTTGCTTGAGCTGAGATGGTAAAGAAATGTTAAACTCATAAAGAGCAGGATAAAATCCTCAGGCACCAAGCCCGTACTGAACTCCATGGTTCTTTGGCTCAGTGGCTAGCAGTACCTGAACTATTTAAGCTAGTTTAGGCATGTCTACACCACACTGCAGCTGCTGCTGTTACTGGAGTAAAGAAAGTTAGTTCAACAAGAGCAGCTATCCCAAATCAAGCCAAGGACCCACCACATCAGAGCCAAGGTCTCATTCAATTTCAGCTATTGATTATATAGGAAGATACAGTAATTTCCTCTTTTATTTGACCAAATCCTACTGGATGCTTAATTCACCTCAGTGTCCTTTGTGTCTAAGCTGGTAGGATTTAGTCAAGGAGTTTTACCAAAAAATGCTGGTTTTGCTCGAGGAGGGTCTGATGAAGCACTGGGCAAAGACTCACGACAATTAGTCATTTTCTTCAGTTGACCTACGATCCTGTGTGGAGTGTGGCTTGTCACTTTACTACAGCTGCACATCCCTCAGCTTTAAAAAAACAGAGATAACAATACTCAACGCTGTGCTTTAAAGCACTTTGATATCTACAGATGAAGACCTACAAATGAAAAGGGGGGAAAAAATATCTGACGGGCTGAGCTCCAGCATGGAAACACATCCTCAACTGCCTGCTGGATTCTGGTCCTTCACCTAGTTGAATAAGATCTCAGATCAAAAATTACCTGATAAACAAAGAAAAATTTTATTTTTGCCCTCTCATTTGGGCTGGCTAGTACAAGATATTTTGGGCTTTAATACTAAGAGCTGTAAAACCTTTTACACTACCCATTGCTGTCAAAAGGAATTTTAGACACTCAGTACACAGAATAATTAGGCTGAGGCATGGCAGATGAAGGCATATCAAGGTCTCAAAACCTAAATCCAAAAGTCACTTTTGAAAAACTCAGCTTTAACTGTTAGACTGTTCTTTGTTGTTATATACTGCTGACATCTAAAGTTCTTCAAATACTACTCTGTCAAGCCTTGTGTTGAATGGAAAACATCATCACTGCCCCCTTACATTGTCATGGGATAAACTGATTCTCTGGTGGGAAAACCAATGATGTAGTCTAAATCACATCTCAAGCAGGTAGCTGGGAAGTTTTGTTCAGTTCTTAGGTCCCTGCCCCGTGTTATCACTAGCATCCTGTACCTACACAGCAGAAGTCCTGGTCATACACTAGTGCCCCATTCTTCCACTTTCTGCTTGAAGGGCAAAGGGAGGTGCTTTTGACAGCATGCCACAGTTAACTAGTATGAATGAACTTTGAATGGAGCCAGCAATCCTCCATTCTTCCTCTCTGCCTTTAGACAGCAGAATTAGTGACTTTAATTGCACCCCAGTGAAGTACCCAGCAATCCAGAGAAGATCTGCTTTAGATAAAACTTCAAACACAAGTTCCCTACCCCCACTGCCAGCACCATTGTGCACAAACACCACTGAATTCCAGACTCCAGACTCAGGGTGAGGCAGGGAAATAATCCAAGAGTGGAGGCCATAAGAGTGAATGCCCACTCAAAACACTGCAAAAAGAAAGCCAGAAGATTTCAAAAGCACCTTCAGATAAATTAAAAAAAACAACAACAACAAAAAATTATTAACATTAGTGACTTGTAGACTCCAAAAAGGCTCACCCCTTTCCTTGAGATACCCAAGTATAAGGTATCCTTGAGGCACCCTTTACACATTGTAAAGTCCAAGTGCAGTTTTGCAGTATTTTCTACTTGTTGCTTGGGAAGGTATTTTTTAAAATGCTTCTTGCTAGGGCCACTTTGTTCATGCACCTGTATTTCAATCTCAGATCCTCAATTCTATGGTAGAGGTAACATTTCGGTGCTTGATTTCCTTCAAACACAGAGTTTGAATCTTGTACATATAAATCGGGGCAGACTTTGCTCAGCTGCATGCAAACTACTATAGAGGAATGCAAAACATACTTTACCTTTAAAGATGAAAAAAAAAAAATTCACAGATACCTTTTTTTTTAGATAGGGCCAAAGCAAAAGAGTTGAAGATTGAAAATACTGGTCCAATCAATGTAATCTTTCAATTGCATCCACCCATACATTAAACCATACAGATAATCTTTGTCCATTCTCTTGTGTGCCTCAAGATGCTTTGGTGCAAATCTGATTTACATGTTTTAAGTTTAGAGCTCAGAGTCACTGCTGCTTTTATATCAGGAAATGCAGGTATATGAATACAAGTATTAAAAGATAAATTGAAAGTCAGCTTTGCCGTTTTCAAGGCCAATCACAAACTATGAAGAATAATTATAATACAATAAAAAGTTTCTTCATCAAAGTCATGCTACTTTGAAAGAGCCTCACAAACCCCAAATTTCTAAACAGCTGCACTTGTGCCCTGCTGGATTTAGTGATGTGTGAATTGCACAGATTTCAAACAGGGACTACTTACACTAGTTACAAAAATATGTTCTAAAAATTTATTTATTTATTTTTACATAAAGGAAATTAGTTTAAAAAACCCAAACCTAAACCTGTTCCAAGACTGGGAGAATACAAGACAAGAAGTAAAAAATAAAAGAATGAAAAAGTTTGAGCAGCAACTTTCTTCTGGACGCTTGGCACATATAGTATGACTCTTAGATCTAATAGGAAGTTAAATATACTATGCATTTTGATACAAAATAATCTGAAAAGTAGCAATTGCTCAAGAAGGAAATGCTGGTATTATTACAAGATTAGTGGTTTTTAATTCCTTATTTGATTTTAATGCCATAAACTTCATACTGCTTCAATACTCTTTTTCTGTGTAACTAATAGCCATAGCAGGGCATTTTTCTTGCACACATTGAACACAAAGTTAGTATGTTTGCATCCAGTTTTTTCATGTACCCTCCAGGATGGTTCATGCCATGTTACCATGTCAAGTCTCTGTCATCAGCAGGGAAAGTCACACTGTTCTGTTAATATTCTTGTAAACTTTGCTCCTTCTTTAGTTCCTATATATTTTGCTATTTTTCAGGAATGTAAAAATTACTAAGATTTTAACACAAGCTGCCTACCAGATTTAACCATTCCAGCTAAAGATGTTAACATCAAGTAGCTGCTGGCCAGCTGGAGATTAGGACTCTAACAGTTCTTTGGCAGAAGGGAATATGCAAACTTTCTGAACACATACAGGTAAAGTGTGTCAGGCTAGGTAGGACTAAGGAACTTTCCTGGATTAGGCAGCATCCAAATCTATTCTTTCATTTTCAGACCTGTGGGCAGAGAAAAGTCTTCACCTGGCACAGCTATTTGTAGAATTAGACTTTGCAGAGGCACCATCTGTGGCTGCTTAAGCAGAGGTTATGCCATTGGCTTGAAGAAGAACAAGAGCAAGCATAGAAGAATGCTCCTCTCCCTTGTTTTTCTGAGTCCACCAATAATAACAATGCATTAATGAAAAATAGCCTGGCTTGAGCAACAAAACACATACCAGAGTGTGTTCAGAAACTATCCAGAGCAAGCATTCAGTTCTATACATACACACAGAAATAAAATCTTTTTTATTCTAATCCTTTAGTAAAAATTTAACTAAAGCCTGCAAGCACTAGGACAATTATATGCTGCATTACATTTAAATACACAGCCTTTGTCAGTCTATCACACACATTATGATAATACACTCTCTTCTACCCTTACCTCAGATCCATTCTAAACATTCTAAACTTCATTCCTATTACACAGCCTTTGCCTAAGAGGGCTTCTGTGTTTACACCCATGAAATTTTTTTTTTTAAAAAATTAAAAATTTTAAAAATTAGAGTAAGAATTCTTGGATGTACTCCTGCCTAAATTATGCAACCATGATTCCACTCACTGGAAAGCACCACCATTCTCTTCCAGCAGCACTGGGCTGCCAATTGCATCATTTGGGGCAAGCACCTTCTGAACTTTCCATTTGCTGCAGATGCTTGGCAGAAACTCATCGCTGTTGTTGTACCACTTGCTCAGGACCTTGTTTAGCACCAGCAAGTCCTGTGCTGGCAAGGCATTAGCTGCGCACTCAGATCTCAAAGCAGCCCACCAGCCTCCTATGGTCGGCTTCAGGCAAGAGATACTGTTTCATGTTCTCAGTGGCCTTGGTGTGGTGGGCAGGGAGAGGAAGCATCGTAACTGTCATAATAGAGCTCATACCAATTTTGATATCAGAAGAAGGAGGATGAAGTGAGATTTAAGCCAGCTGTGGTGCCAGATCAAATAGAGACCAGGACTGCCCAAAACACCTTCCCCTTGGGTTTTTGTTTTGTTCTTAGTTCGGATTCCATCAGACAACTTCTACAAAACCCAAACAACTACATTATAACCACAGACAGGCCTAACCATGATGTCTGGCTCCAGATCTAAACTCCTTACAGCCAGACTATTAGCTCAGCTCCCTTGAAAAAGCATCATTATTTTCCAAATTTGTGTTAGTGCTCTCTCTTCTCTCCAGGAAAAGGCTCCATACTCTTTTTGTGTCTTGCTTGATTAAAAAGTAAATATTTAAAAATAAAAATTATGGGAAATAAGTAATGAAGTTCCTCAGAGGAAGAGAATATTCTGCCTGCAGACACCCAGATGAAGAATAAGCTTTTCCAGGAGAAGCCCTCTGAATGCAAGCTGAGGGGTTTCACCTGCCCCCATTCCCACTGAGGACATGCCAGCAGGCTTGCACAACTCAGCAGAGCTCCTAAAAGAAAGTGAGGTGCTGTGCTAATTATGCAGCTTCTAAAGTGAGGAAAGATTTTGAATTCTGCAGTAGGTCCTACATGAGTCCACTCCAAAGCAACACCGCTGATCTCAGTCTTGCCCGACCTCCCAGCCATTAACTGCGTCAGAAAGAGCCCTAATCTCCGCCCTGGGGGTGGGACTCTCACCGGTCTAAGGAGAAGGTGCAGCTCTTACCCCTATCCAAATACTACCAGCCAAGTGTCATTCAGCATATCCACAGCAGACGTGTGTGGCCAGGTGTTGGCTGTGGGGTGGCTGCAGGGCAGCCTCAGTGAGGAGAGGCCAGGGCTGTGCCATGCCTGATACAGCCTGTTCCGAACGGCTCCAGCCTGCCCAGGACAGAGCACAGCTCAGCCCCCTGGCCAAGATGGTGGTGCCCAGGGGAAAACATGTTTAAGAAAGGGCAGATAACACTGCACAGGCAGTGGAGGAGTGAGAAACGGCCCCACACACACCCAGGTCAGAGCAGGAGGGGAGGAGGCACTCGAGGTGCTGAAGCAGACAGTCCCCCTCGTGCCCCTACTGAGGACATGGTGCCGCAGGTGGATATTTCCTGAAGGAACTGCAGCTCGCAGCTGGCCAAGGTCAGCCCACTGTCACAATAGAGAGAAAAAAGTCTGCTTCCTTTAGTAGCTCTCCCTCTGTACCCAAGACCTGGTCAAGCAAGTGCTCCTGGCCAGGTGATGTCTGGGTGCTGTTGCTAGGGCTTTTATGCCAGGCTGGATATGCCACAAAGACAGGTAAGAGAAGACAGGCAACCAAAAACAACCCTGAACAGTACTAGAATCTGTCCAGATATTATGGGAGAGACTATTCTCTCACACAGATCACTCCAAACCCCTACCTACAACTCCTGACTGATGAGGAAATGAAACAAGTGTGTTTGGAGGCACTTCAGGGCACACATGACTTCCACAGACACAGCAAACAGTATGCAAATGCCTTGCCTCAATTCCCTTGCTGGCAGTGAAGTACTGCCTTCATAATGCACTCCCTCACTGTGGGTAAATCAAACACAAAATGGCTGGCTAAGCATTACCCCCACAGAAATCTCCCTAGCACATAAAGCTACAACAAGGCTCCCTTGCACCTCTAGGGGAACAGGAATCTGCATTTCCAACTGAAGCTTCTCAGCTTTGTGCCATCTAAAACCACTTCTGAGCCCACTATATGGCTGCCAGGCCTTTGGCAGAGAGCTCTAAGCCCTTTTAAAATGTTGAAGAGGTACAGACTCAGGTAGTATCCTTCTCTCCCTTGTCTTTCTTTCTTTCTTTAGGCTAACTATAGCAAGTTCTCCTGAACTTTGGCTCAGCTTCCTCTTAGCAGTAAGTGAGGTGGTTTCTTCCCCTTCACCACATTTCCGTTGCAGTCTGTTTGCCCCCTCCTTCCATCATCTCAAGCCATTTTTCATCTCAGTGTTGCCAGTCACCTCTGAAAGCTCTCCCAGCCTGGACCCTTCCAGCTCTGCAGCCTGGAGCACCTCAAAACTCAGAGCATTTCCTCTTTAAGAGAGTGGAGAGAGGGAAGGGGAAAATGGTAAGAGCCTTTTCTTTAAATGTAGTTAGTCATATGTACAAGAAAGAAGTGTTTCACAGAGGATTTAGCATTCCTGTACTCTCCAGCCAGCCAGAAACTCAGCTACTCAGCATGGAGTTCATCCCCAGTGAAGGAGCATGGCTACAGCACACTGAGGGGACAAGCTGCAGGGGAAGTCTGTGCAGCTGCAGAGCTTTACTGCTGGTTTCAGTCACTCAGGGTTTGGTCTGAAGATGCTTTGTGCGGAGAGAATGTGCAGGAAGGGACACAAATATGGGCCCAGCAGAGAGGTGGCAGTGCCAGGGGCTACCAGGATAAGGTGCCAGGTGCTCAGACAAGTGCACTACAGCTGTCCCCACAGCCCAAAAGGGCCACATGCTGCCAGCCAACAGAATGCGAGGCTGAGAAAGAGCCAAAATGGCAACACTTTCCCTGCAGACAATCTTGACATGTGCCACAGAGAGCATCCCTCTTGTAATACCCCTGTAGCCTTCTTCCCCCTCTTCCTCCCCTTCTGTGCTCCTGGAAGTGCTATGGGCCACTTCTGGGCAAAAAGCTGTCCTGAAGTTCATCACAGATTTTCAAAGCTGCTGGAACCTGAGCTGGAGATGAGGTATAGCACAGTCCATAGCAAGCTATATTGCACTCCATACTCCCCTCTTCCTCCCCACCCCCACCTACCCCCGGTAAAAACATGTCACATTCACCAAGGCTTATCAGTGAGAAGGGAAAAAAAAAATCTGTCAAATTCTTAACTTCAAGTGGATTTACCCAAAGCCCCTTGGAAACAGTTGCTTGAGGAAGGTTTCTGTCGAGCCCGTGTTCCAGATGCCGACATTTGGTTGCTCAGTCCCTTGCTGTTGCTTTGGTCCGTGCTCTTGCCACACCTGGACCTGTCCTCACCTGGAATAACCAGTCCCTTCCATTGCTTCTGCCTAGGGCCCTGCTGCTGTTGGGAGGTCAGGCCCAGCTCCTCTTCTGTTCCCTCCCTCAAGGAATGTGTCACGGGCATGGCCTCACACACTCACACACCACCTTGCTGTGACTGCCCACTGAGCACAGAGAGGAAGATCTAAAGCACTCATATCAGCTTCTTTCCTCACACATCATGTACCACACAACTGTCCTGTGCTTGCAAGCTTGGGGGAAAAAACCCACTATGAAATTACAACCTTCCTTTATCACCTCTGTGCAACAAAAAGCTCTGTGCCAGAAGTATTGGATTCTGCCCCATGCACATTTTCAAGGCTGGGAAGCAATATCACTTTGCTGCCAGTAACAGGAACTCCAAGAGAAGTCCCATTTTTATGCTACACAGCAAATAAAGGTACATTAGCACAACAAAGCTATATAGGACTATTTGAGCATGCTCCTAACAAACTGGTTTGGATGTCAGCAGAAAGATAGCCTCATTTATTTGGACTTTATATCCAGATGAGATCCAGGCTATATTAATTCAAATGCAAAGCATCAGGAGATTGTATCTAAGCTGAGTTATCACTGAGTTAATACACCTTAAGTAATATAGACAAGAACAGAACCTCTCTTTCCTGAATATATTATGTGCTTTGCCACGAGACCCTGGGATTCATTTGCCTGGTGAAACCCCATGGAAACTTGAAGGACAGACTGCCTTCTTCTCTTAGGAAGCCTGTTCTCCAAAGCTGTTGAGCTACGTATGTGTCATTCTCCCAAAGAAATTTCTTTTTGCCACTTTATCAGATGACACAATTCACATTTTTAAATTTGTAAAAATGCGATGTTAGAAAACATATAGCCTGTGGAAATGTTTTCATGTCTCCTTCTTAAGTTTTCAAAGAAAACAGTTCATATTTGGAAAAAAAAATTAATTTAGATTTCATTTTCTCACTGTTCATTAGGCAGAAAACAAGATTAATTTAGAGGCAGGTGGACTGCTCTTTGTAATCATGGGGCATTTCATATTTCTTGATGATATTAGCAAATTCCTCACCTCAAGAAAATATTTTCCTAAATCTTTGTGGTTCTCTTATGAAATTTAACAAAACACTCAATTTTTTAAGAATTATTTTCAAGTCTTCTGTGTTAACTACTATTGTTCTGAGTGGTGGCAGTAACTTGGAGAAATTGTTACTCACTCTAGAAAAGCTTAATCAAAGAGCAAACAAGGAAGCATTTCCTTTCCCTGAACTGCTCATTGATTCCCTCCTTCAAAGGTGATTTCTTCAGCCAGATTCTCCATAAATGCAAATTCTGATTCAGAATGTGTGAGACTGCGCAGAGAAACTGCTTCTGCATTGCTACATTATGTTTGCAAAATGTTACCTGTTACCCTTGCAAACATTATTGAGTCACGGACAGCCTCTGTGGTCTACGTAATGGCAAGATTACATACAAAAGCTCTTCAGCCATTACCTTTATTTAGTGTTCAGAGCAGGCAAAAGTAAGGAAGTTCATGGCCAAAAATATCATTAAGGTTGTGCCATAAAAGAGGTGACTACATAGGTACTGTTCATCTCTGAGACTTAATGTTTCCAGATGCCTCATAAAAAATAATTTTAACTTCAACTAATTACAGACACGTTGTGGTAACTCCCCAGACAGACTTTTCTGTTATTGGTATTATTATTATTGTTATTATTATTAGCAGCAGCAGCAGCAGCATTCAGAACCTGTGGTCCTTTGATACTTAGCACCACGCATATGTAAACATGCAAATATAGTCTTTGCTGCAAATACTTTGTAATTTGAGGACTGGCCTGCATCATTTTTATGCAAATGTAACTATCCCACTTCACAGAATGATTTTACAAGAATATTTCACTGAAAAAAAAGTTATGTAACTATAACTACATTTATGTTAGTCTAGCATCTGTAAAGAACCTATGCTGAACTAAGTATGTCCTACCAAAGTAATATTCATACCAGAATTGGACCAGGTTGATTATACTTGGATCCAAAATCAGAGTGAAACCAGTACTCAAAGAGTCTGATGAAAACTGGGGCACAGATAAGTTGAAGGCAGAAGATACAGTCAGTACAGACATCATCAATTTTATATCTGCACTTCAACTTAACTTCCTTAAAAATCTTCTATCTGAAACAAAGATGCCTTGTTTGCACTAGCTTTCTCTGATGTGTTTGACTGGCTTTTAAACTCTATTATACTGAGGCTGCACTGTTACTCACTTCTTACTAAATTCCAGGGAATCCACATGAATTAGCAGGATTATGAATGTCTAAAAAGAAGGAAGCTCATGCCTTACTATTCACTTGAGAATCTGCGAGACACTGACCAAACAATGGATCCTCTGATGCACTCACAGTAAGGTGTGAGCCTCAACTGAACTCTTCTGTAATTGGGGCATTTGGGCAGTCCCTGTCCCATGTGGATTTCCTGGACTCTAATAAGCATGACCTCATCCTGCAGTCCTTCCCTAAGGTATAATAATAAGGTCTCTACCTGTCACCTATTTCATGAAACTTGTCTGAACTTAATACCCTTCATACTCTGACTGGGTGCAAAATGCATTTGAAAATAGATAACAGATTGAAAAGCTACACAGACTTAACCAGTGCAACCACAAACTCAGTATTCCCTTAGAAAAGCAGGCCTAAAATACATTCAAATTAAACTGGCAGGGCATTTTTCTAAGGAACACAAATATTTGTATTTAATTTTCTTTAAAAAAACCCTGAAACCAGACAGACAAGTGACACCCACAAGGAACCAAGGGCAAAAAGAGCTGGATGTGGAATCAGTAGCCCTCACCTGTGCAGTGCTCAGTTTCTTCCTGCTTCACTCTTCTTGTGCTGCCATATCCCTCCTTGCTGATGAGCATCACCCCACCTCAACCCAAATCTGCCTTACATGATGCATAGGAAGAGAGTAGGCAAGGGCCTCATGAGCACTCCTGGATTCTGTAATTGGTGGCAGATTTAGAGCTAACAGTTTCCTTGGCCCCCGACATGTGCAGGGACTAGTAACAACCTTTCACGTGCTGATAAATTGTCACTACTGTGCAGAAACTTCTGAAATTGAAAACCAAATTATTCTTCCAGATTCAATGCCTCTTTTTACCAGTTTCTCTGTTTTAAACCACCTCTGCTCACTCCAGATCTCTTAGGGAACTTGAGGATTTGAAGGGGTGATGGGAGGCTGCAATCTGGATAGCTTCTGTGCTCTATTACTCCAAGGAGGGTGGGTAGATCCTCTGCATGTACCAATAGCAGACAGGTTTCTTGGAAGAAAATGCAGCAGACAGCTACATTCTCTAGAGGCAGATCAGAGGATAAATAGATCTGGATTGTGTTGATCCAACATGAGGTATCAATTCTATGTCTTTGTCTTATCATTCCATTCCTCCCACGTTGCAAACCCAAAACACTTTCTCTGAATAATCACAACTGCACTGATTTCTTCCCTCTGCAAGGGAGCCAGGAGCCTGCACTGATATTTTTAGGTAACCCACTTGCTCTGTTTTCTTTCCCCTCTGTGAATAGATCCTTCACTTATTCTAACCCATAAACTCACATACATTTCTGGTCTCTTTCTTGTTCTTGCACTCTCTCAGAACTGCAAATGCAGCACCTACTGCTTACATACAGGGCTACACTACTGCTTCTGCTGGGGTTTTCTTGCATTCGGCCCTCTCCCAGGGCTGAACCAGAAGTACAGAACTAGAGACTGCAAAAAGACCTTGATAAAAGTAGTGAGTGGTTGAATATTATATAGAAAGCCAAGCAAAAATTCCAACGAATATTTTATGATTATTCATCAAAGCTGATAAAGATCCCATTCCAAAGGAAGGGCGGTAAAAGACCCAGCCAGCGAAGGAAGGTAATCAACAACCAAAGAAGTTTCTCATCTAAATTCTCTTCTGTTTCATAGTGACAGTTGGCATAAAATATCACTGCTCTGACATGAGGAAGTCTTGGTGCCAAGTTTGTGGAAGCATGAACAACAAAACTAGTAACAAGGCAGGAGAGGATCAGTCAGTCCTTTTGTGGCTGTGTCCAACCCATGCTGCTGCTGTCTCAAAGGAGCTCCCCCTTTGATTCTAACCATATCCTGGTTTTTCATTTTTCTCATTTTCTCCTTTGGGAATCTTAGGAATGTCTTTTTACACATACCTCTTTCTACCTGTATGCTTTGTCCTACCCATCTCCTTTTTTTCCTCATGCTTTCCATTCTCAGTCCCAGTCTTGCAGTTTCTCTTTCCTTTTTATTTTGGCCCACAAACAACCCCCTTCCCCTCCATGTCAACAGCAGTGGGAAGTAACCTAATTAATAGTTTCTTGATAGGCTACCCCACACATGCACACACCCATCCCCCCCAGTATCCCGCTGGCAATTCAACAGCCCTCTCTCAAGAAAGGAAAATATTTCCATACTAATTAACAACATCGGGTATTTCTGGGCGGAAGGATCTGGGATTCCCATCTGGGCCTGGATCTCTCGAGCTGATGGAGCAACTGTACCTCAGAGCACATTTCCTTTTCCAAATCCTTGTGTTATTAACTGTTTACACTGTTCTCAGTATCAAACATATTTGCAGCCTGGCTTCTATGTTAGCTGGTATCTCTGCAACTGAGTTCAGGCTGAATTCCTTCAGCACTCAGACTGTGTCTCTCATTTAGCACATGGCACTTGTTCAGAAACCTACAGTGCTGCCCTTCTCTCTTCTCCATCAGGATTCACATGAGCCAAGGACCTTTGTATGCTGTGGTTCTCAAAGGACACAGATGCCACTGTATCCATTTAAAATGCCTTTGCTGCCTGACTTCCCCAACATCCACTTCCCTGTCTCTGTTTCCGCCACAATCACTTGCAAAAAAAAAATTAAAAAAAAAAAAAGCACTCTTTTTGAAGTATTCTACAGAGAAGGTAGAGAAGGAGTAGTTCTAAGTGCTGACTAAGCTACAGCACAGATTTTTTTTCTCCAGATGTAGTAGGATAATCCCACTCCGGTGACCTCTGATGAAGACCTCTCCTGGTCTTCATCCAGGAGAGGGGAAAGGTAGTAAATACTTCATTAAGGACTATGCTCAGAGAGAAGCTTCCAGAGAAGAGAGGAAGAATGTGAGAATTTTGCTGTCCTGCCTTGGAATCACCAACAAGGGAGAGTTGTGTCTTCTGCCTCTAGAGGTAACCTGACACATGACTACTTGCTTCTTCTGCATCACAGGCCAGAAAAAAAATGAAAATCAAATAAAGTGTGAGAAACACTAGTGCTTCTGAAAAAAATGCACAAGACAGAGCTCTTCCCAGTAAGAAAAAACAATACAAGTCCTTTACCGTCTATCAGGTCCTTAAGCAAGAGTATTTCCTAGAAGCCCTGTACAGACAGATTTGTGTTAGGAGACACAGTATTGAAGCAAGACTACCATTCTCCATCACATACACTGGAGGACAACAGTCCAGGGACTGCTGAAGAAGCAGAAACACCAGCAACAGCTACAGAAAGGTTCACAGTGTTCAGGAAGATGCCCACAAGAACAGGTCCTTCTCCTGCACAGACTGACCTGGAAAAATATTTCCAGAAAAATACTTTGATAAAAGAAATATGCAAGGAGAACATTCACAAAACAGTGGGTCAATGAAGGGCATCTTCAAAACAGAGTAATAAGGAAGGAAGAGTAAAACAGAGAAAATGAAGATAAGTGAAGTGGCCCAAGTTATTCTGTCGCAGCAGTGCTGGCTGCTCAGCCTTCACAGCTTCACATCCTCCACATATCCACTTCCCATGCCAGCCTTCTTCTGAAGAGCCTTTCATCCCTCAGCTGCTGTCCAAGCCTCAGTGCTTTCTCACTGTCCCCAGTGCCTGCTTGGCCACAGTGTGGCCCAGTCGCCCCCATCTCCAGAAACAACCATCCTTGTACAGCAAAGCACGTGTCCATCCACAAGGCTGAAAGAAGGAAGGAGGGAAGGAATAAAGGAAGAAAGGATGCCTCTTAAAGAAGGGGGAAAAGAATGGAGACAGGCAAATAGGAGGGAGAGTGAGAGGGGCCATAAATTCCCTTCTAATTCCAAATAATTCCGATTACACGGATGAGTAGTTTTCAATCAGAAAGATAATCTCAAAGATAGATGGCAGGATAATTGCTCGTCGGCGCGACGTAAATATTGTGTCGTTTCTATTAATCTCAGCGAATCGGGTGTCAGGGTTGTCACTCATTCATCAAAACAAATTAAAAAAACCCCATATTAAAAAAAGAGAGAGATGCTGGAGGGAGGGGGATGTGTATCCAATAAGCAGCTGAAGGCATGCAAGGTAATGAATGCTGCTTACAAGCTGTTTGCATTTTTTGGTTTATAAAAGCTAAAGGTAACTCAGGCAGTAGATCTTTATTAAACTCTTGGTAGGCACTGCAAGGGGCATTGCTGCACACAGAACTGAGTGATAGGGCTGCAGAATGGGACTGTGGTTGTGAAACAAAGGAGGGAAGGAAGTGGACAATACAAGATATGGGGCTGAATAGTCAGGGCATTAACAACAGGCAGGAGATATTGCAGAATCATGGTAGAATGGACACAGATCACAGCACAAAACAAAGGCAGTGCCTCCATTGCCAAATACAGGAGTGGGCAGGGAATGGAGGGTGATGTAGAGAGGTCAGCTAGCAGGGCACACAGTGCCTTGGTGCAATTTTGCCACACTGGCTGCAGGATGACAGCACATCACTGCCCTACTGCTGTGTCAACCTGCCTGCCTAGTATTTCATCCCCAGGCATCGTGCACATTCCCTCCCTGCCCTCGCAAACCACCTGGCCTTAGGCATCTTCCTCACAGCCCTTTTGTCCCCTGACTCTACTGTTTTGGCTTAGTTCATTACTGCTGACCCCACAGGAGTGACTCCCCCCTGCACCCTCAGCACCCTCACTCTCCCCTCTCCTGAAACACACTCACTTGCCTGGGACAGTGCCCTGGTGTGGGACCTACAGGTAAGAGCTTGGGTCATGCACTGGTCAGTCAGCAGTGTTTCCTCACTGACTACACAGAAAACTCCTTGGGAAGACCCTATTTCCATTCTGGCATCCATTTCCTGAGGGCTGACACCACTTTCCCCAGGTCAGGAGCCCTAGACTTAGCTTCTGTACAAGGGATTTTCTGTAGTGGATGCTGGGCTGAGACTACCACTCATATGACACAGCTGGTACAGCTTTACTAGTAGAGATCAGGTAGGAACAAATAACCTCCAAGAAAAGATTCCCCATACAACTTTCACCTTACCCAAGGATATAGTCATATCTTTCCAAGAGTGGAAAACTTCTGCTTGACAGCAGCCTCCAGCCATGCCATCCTGTGCTGCAATCCACCACAGCTGGTGAACTAGTCAAGGCTAGATTAGCTTTTGAACAAATAACTTCCCCAGAAAATTCAGCCATGGGCAGGAACAGTTCATAACTGTGCAGGAAGGTTCTCTGAGCCAGGGCTGTTTGAACCTGGTGCTCACTGCTGTGATGCAACAGGGAGGCCTTTCAGTGCATCACGGTCATCTGTAGTCACTGAAGTGGTACTCTTCAAACAAGTCACCCACTTTGCTCTTGAACAAAACTGTTTCCGTTTCCTTGCCTATAATCTGGAGCACCCAAAGCACTACCTGAAGCTTGTGCTCTTGACTGGTGTATCCGAAGTACCTTGAGATAAAAGAGATGCAAAGCTATTAAGTTTTTAGACCAGACTTAGTTTGTCAACAAGTCAGACAAGTTTTGCCCTCCTGAGCTCCAGGAAGAAGCTGACAGGTTTTGGCTGTAAGTTAGCTTAGCGCTTTGCAAACAGCCCCATAACACAAGGACCTGAACCAGTGCCCAGGGGCTGTCTTCACTTAACGGATTTGAAAAATGCTAATATTTCATCCTTGGCTCCACCAGTGTTTCTGTTCATTTACTGCTGCTGTTTGCTAAGTGAACTTATTTATTTAAAAAGTCATTCTATTGGTAGCTCCTGTTGAAATTTGGAAACAAATTCTCCATGAACATCCTCCGGCCAGACTACGACAGAAGTGGTCCCAGTGTAGGACAAGATTCATTAGGATTGAGTGCCGTTCTCACTGCACAGTCCTCTGGGACAGAGGGAGCAGGGATACTTGTCCCAGCAACACATTTAACCTGTCAATCCAGCCAGCAACGCAATATCCGCTGGGGATTTCAGTTGCTTCTGTGATCCTGCCTTATCTCCCTACATCCCCCGGCGTGCCCACTGCTCGGTGAAATGTCACTTCTCTCTCCCCTTCTTCCAAGATGGAAGTGAACTTGTGTGCCTGGCAGGGGTCTGACAGACATGAGCTGAAAGGCTGTCAAGGACCCACTGAAAAGCAGGCAAGCCACACTGTGTCAGATTTCGGGGTGTAACACTGCAGGCTTCTGTCTGCTCTTGGGCTAACTCTAAATGGAACCTTTGATAGGCAGCCAGGCAGCTGTCATCACAGGGTCAGCCTCAGAAGCAGGAGGGTATGAGCACCTGGGAAGCACATGCCAGTGAGCAGAGAATAGCAGCAGTATTGTAAGGCTCAGTACTGCAGGGAACCAGGAACACCAGAATGAAGGGAGAGTCAAGCGTTGGATAATGAAATAGACCAAGGACATCCTTCCATAAGTCCTGAATAAACCTCAGTTCCACAATGACTTCTCAGGGGTGAAGTGTTCCACAAAACCAGCCCCCTACTAACTCCTTGGTGCTCACTTCCCTCTCTTAGAAATTAGCCTAAAGGAGACTCTTCAAGGGGAAAAACTACAAAGATAATTCTCTTCAATAACCAGCCAGTATTATTTTTCACATCCCATGGGTGAGGACTGTATTCTCTATATAGCCTCTGACTTCTCTGTGACTGGTATCAGAGCTCTATATAGCCTCTGACTTCTCTATGACTGGTGTCAGAGCATCTAAACATGACTGAATGCTCAAGAAGAATTTGCTATTTCTCTGTATGTCATAACTTTCCCAGTGAGTCCCTGAATGGCTCTCTACAACAAATGCCTGAGCTCACCCATGAAGGATGTGAGGGAAGAGCAAATCCACACTGAAGGGAAGCCTCTCAATTCCCTCACTCAATGTCTGATCCCTGTGCCCATTGAAATTTGAGTTAGAATTATGAGCTTAAAGAATTAAAAGTGTATAAACTATATACAACAATATACAATTAATTCACTTAGAGTACTAATCCAGTCAGTGCTCTCACTCCTGAACAAGAGTTGATCCTTTCTTTAATGGACTTCTTTAAAAGTACCTCAGCAACAGCTTTGAGAGGTAACCAGCTGACAATCTAGACCTTCAGGTAATACTTTTTTCAGAGACATTCTTGGAAAACCAACATCTGTGGAGCAAAAGTTGTGTCTCAAATGAGAAAGTGGATTAAACTGAAAATGTTAGTATAGAATGAACAGTTACTCTTCAGAATGTGTACAGCTCAAAAACTGTCACATCAGGGTCTGTGCTAGGGCTACTGAGGTATATTGTGAGTGACCTGGAAACTGAGAAGAACAGGTGGTAGAAAAATGCAGATGACAGCTTCATTTAAATTAATCAAGATAAAAGTAGACCAAGAAGAACCTCAGAGAGACAAAGCTGGACAGAAAAGCAGAAAACTGTTGGTGAAATTCAGAATCAGCCAAAGCCAGGCAATGCTGACTGCCCTCAGAGAGCAGTTCAATACACCTGGAAGTTCCAAATGAATGCAGGAAACCTTTCACTCCACAATGGTGGCAAGGAAAAAA
>VWZU01014238.1:840149-905481 GCA_013397095.1 Sterrhoptilus dennistouni | reverse complement strand
AAAAAAAAAAAAAGCAGAGAAAACACCCACCAGTTATTCAGATACACCAGGAAGGAAATACTAAGTGATAATAGACAGGAATTTCTGTCCCTGTGTTCTGTGCACTACAGTAGCATTGTCTCCAGAAGTATGCCAGGGGAATCTCTCAGGAGAAATGTTGCTGTTCTCCATCTTTTTCCTTCCTTACACACTACCATAAAGAGTAAAAGGAAACCATGCCCTCAGAGAGACATATAATAGCTGGTTAGCACCGAGTATCTTCTGGAAGAAAGCAGAAACAGGAATGCAAATCTGAGAGAGAAAAGTTTCCAGAGAATATAGAATATATGAAACCACATTAACTCATGGGACTTACCCCACCAAGTAGCACTGAGTTAAGTAGCACAGCTTAAGCAGGATTAAAAATTGTCAGATAGATATTTGAATTATAGCGTGATCTATACAGGTTCTTCAGTCCTCCTCACTGACAGCAGCCAAAACTTGTTGCAAAAATATCATAGTAGTTTAGAACAATCGGCCTCCTCACATAAAATTATCATCAGTCAGAGATTCAGCTGAAACTCAAAAGCTGGTAAAACTCTGAACATCAGTGAAGAACAGTGCACCCAAGCCTACATCAGTGACTGGATGCCACCTTAGGGAATATCCCACAACGTTTATAGGGGCATAAGGGAGAACATCCTGCAGCAATGGCTCAAAGCAGCCTAGGCTGACAATGAGGCAGATTTCTCAACAACATAAAGGGTAAAAGTCAACATCCAGGATCTATACTGTTCTCTTTTCTCTCTCAAACGATAAATAGACAAAACACAGAAAACTGTACTCTAATGCCACACCAAAAGCCTGAGGCTCCCAGGCCTGAGTGTGGCCTACCCATAGTAATAGCACCCTGGTATTTATCTCATTACTTCTCTGCTCCTCTGTTTCTCCACCAAAGGTTACCCTTGGTACAATGTTGACTAGGAGGCCCTGCTTGCACAGCTCCCTGGAGATGCTGGAGAAGGCCAGAGTGAGTTGGTTAAAGTGCATTTGATCACTGATCTCACTCATTTTCTTCCTTGTCATTCAGCTCCTGTATTGTAGCAAAATCCTTCTGCTCCCTGTCTCCCATCTCAGATCCCTTCTGACTCTGTGATTAGGTACTTTGCCCTGTGGACACCCTAAAGGTGAAGCTCTTTACAAAGGACATGGGTCCCCTGATGCAAAGCATGAGCACTGACTCAGTTGGGTGCACATGGTGCTTCTGACCACTATCCCACTGGCTCATTCATCAGCACTCAGACACATCTACAGGCCATAACCAAACCTCTGGGAAGCCTCTGGGAGGTTTTCCATTGTCTTCCTCAAACAATGAGGCAGCCTCTTTTCTCTCTCCATGGAGCACAGTCTCAGATTTCCTCCAATGGACAGCAAACTTAGCAGCTTCCAGACACCAAACAAATATTTTGACATGGCTGCATCTTCTTCTGGCACCATGGATTTTTAGGTGTCTCATCTCCACACACCATCTTCAATGTGGCTTTCTTTTACTTCCATGTGTCCTGGCAGCAGGGACCTTTCTTTCTTACTTTTGCTTCTAATTTCAAATGCCTTAGCATCTCTACACTGCAGGCATGGTTACAATGCTCCAAATTTAGTATCCTTTGCACATTTAATTAATGGCTGCTTTACCACCTCTTCTGTATATCTAATCAAAAGGATTAATCATACCAGCTTGAATGGTGATTCCTGTCCCACCTCACTGGCCATCCAGGCTATTAAACAACCAGCTTTGCAATGGCAAAGACCAGATCTTTCTATATCAAACTTAAATAATTCTTTTATAACCATCATCATACTTTGATCAGTTTTAAGTCCCCACTCCTCCTCCTATCTGGAGAACAAACACATATTGCTAATGGGGTTTCATATAGTTGAATCGAATGCTTCACCAGTGATCAAATTCCTGTAAAATATTAGTCAATGAAAACATGAGTGAATAAGGAGCAAAGCCAAGAGCACTTTCCCAACGTAGTTTGTTCTCCATGATATCTTTGCAGATGCCATTACCTGCCCCCAGGGTGTTCCACATTATTCCTATTTCTTTTACACTTCAGTTTCCAAGAAGATATCTCCAATGCAAGAACCCAAATCCTTCCACCACCTGTATCAGTGATCCCCACCCCCTATTTATCCTACTTCAAGCACATTTCTCTTGTGGATGCTCTATTACTGTGGGTGAAAATAAAAAGGTTTTCAACATATGTTAATTACAAAAGGCAGAGCAGAAAATACTGGACCATTACAGCATAAGCACAATCATCTCACAAACAGGGACAGAGGAAAGACAGAGGTTTTGTTCAAGGCTATTTTTGCCTCTGTCTTCAGCACTGATGATGGGCTAAGGGACACACAGTGCCCTGAGCTGGAGAACCATGACTGTAAGAACAACCAACTTCCACCTGATCTTGAAGTTGTGTGGGATCTGCTGTTCCAGCTATATCCCTATAAGTCTATAGGTTCTGACAGGACTCATTGACAATAGTCAAACAACAGCTTGATGTCATTGCAAAGCCTCTCTCAACGATTTTTTAAATGGTCTTGGGAATCTTCCAGTTGACTGGAAGTTGGTTAACATTGTAGCAATTTTTATGTAGGGCAAAGAGGATGACACTAGAAACTACAGGTCTCTCAGTCTCACTGCAGGGACTGGTAAAATTATGGAGAAGATTATTCTGGAGGGTGCAGATAAACACCTGAAATACAATGCAGTCATTGGTCACAGACAGTATGGCTTCACAAGAGGAAAGTCCTGCTTGTCAAATCTGATTTCCTATTATGAAGAGGCAACCTACCTAGTTGATCAAAGGCAGACACTCCATGTAATCTTTTTGGATTTCAGTAAAGTTTTAGATACTGTCTCTCACAGTATTCTTCTGGACAAAATATCCAGCACACAGCTGGATAAACAAGTGATGAGATGGGTAAACAACTAGTTCATGAGTGAATTATAAAGGGTTATAGCAAACGGGATGACATCAGACTGGTGACTGGTCACTAGTGGGGTTTCACAGGGCTCCATCCTTGGTCCAGTTCTTTGACATCTTCAGGATACTGAAGGTACAGAACTGTGGAGGAGCTGTTGGCTCCCTTGAAGGCAGAAAGGCTCTGCAAAGAGACCTTTAAAATTACAGAGATGGGCAATCATCAGCCATACAAAGTTTAAGAAAGACAAATGCCAGGTTCTGCACCTGAGGTGGGGCCACCCCAGATATAAGTACAGACTGGAGAGTGAGATGCTGAAAAGCAGTGCTGCAGAATGGGACCTGATCAATGACAAGTTGAATCTGAGCCTGCAGTGCCCTGGCAGCGAGGAGGGCCAACCCTGTCCTGGGGGGCATCAGGCCCAGCATTGCCAGCTGGGCAAGGGAGGGGATTGTCCTGCTCTGCTCTGCACTGGGGCAGCCTCACCTCGAGTGCTGGGGGCTGGTTTGGGTGCCACAATATAAGGATATAAAGCCATTAGAGAGTGTCTAAAGGAGGGCAATGAATATGGTGAAGGGCCTTGAGGGGAAGCTGTGTGAGAAGTGGCTGTGGTCACTTGGTCACTGTTCAGCCTAGAGAAGAGCAGACTGAGGGGAGGCCTCATTGCAGTTACAGCTTCCTCCTGAGGGGAAAGGGAGGGACAGGCACTGATCTCTTCTCTGTGGTGACCAGTGGCAGGACCTGAGGGAGTGGCCTGAAATTGTGTCGGGGAGGTTTAGGTTGGACATTGGGAAGAGGTTCTTCATCCAGAGGGTGGCTGGGCACTGGAAAAGGTTCCCCAGGGAAGTGGTCACAGCACCAATCCACAGAATTCGAGAAGGGTTTGGACAACGCTCTCATGTATATGATGTGATTCTTGCAGCTGTTCTATGCAGGAGTAGGAGTTGGATTTTGATAATCCCTGTGGGTCCTTTCCAATATCCCCTCAGGATATTCTATGATTTTAGGAAAAGCTAGGGTAGGGAGAATGAATATACATGCTGAAGAATTTAAGAACTTGTATAAAGGCATCTGAAAAATGCAGCTGAAGATACTTGCATTTCGACATGTGGGCACGCCTGTGGATGTAAGGGCCACATTTTGCCCCAGAAAGCCTCTCACTGCAAATACATCCATTTAGAAGCACATGGAAATCTCTATTTCCTTCTGAGAAAGCGCTAGTAACAGGACGGTTTCTCAGCAGAGCTACTTCTCTCACCTGAGGCCACTGCAGGTGAGCCAACAAAAACAAAGCAACATCTGATACTGGACTGAAATCTGCCCTCTTGCCCTGAGGCCAGCAGGAAGTCAAAGGGGTGCTCCCAATAACCACCTCTTCTCCTCTCTCAATCTTCTTCCCAGTCTGCCAACAGAGGAATTATCTCTAGATTTCTTGCAAGAAGGAAGTGAACACAGAAAACCTCTCAATATACAGTGGAACTTTGCAACTTTGATTAAAACTGCTGCATTTAAACTGTAGAACATTAACACAACAATGACAGGTACACCTTGACAGAAATTACACCAATGCTCCAACTGTCTTACTAGAGATTGCAAAAAAAACATGCATTTATTTTTGTCTGAACATTTCTCAAGGAAGAGAGCAGGGCAAATGTGTCTTTCCAATGTGCATAACATTTTCTGGGGTTGGGGTAGAGGCCCATTTTCCTCCTCAAGGAAGGGGAGAGATACAGAATGGAGATGAAAGTAGATGCCCAAGCAAGAAAGCAGACCTTCCTCAGTGAGAAGCAGAGTGACACTGCATGGAGTTGCAGGGAGAGGCCTTTAAGGCCCCTAAACTGAATCCCTTGAAGATCTTAACTCCTATGAAATAAATTTATTTGCCCAGAGCCTCTGAGTAGGTTTGCTCAAGTAGCAAACCTTTAGCTTCATCAGTTGCTGCCTGAAATCCAATTCATGAGAAGACCCACCACATGCTCCAACCTGCAATTTAGGTCTTCCTTCCTGGCTTCTCATGTCCCTTGGTAACAAATCTGAGGCAGCCACAAAGCTCTCTTACCTCTTCCATGCACACTACCAGCAACTCTGTACTGGCTGGGAGCTGACTAAGGAAAAAGCACTGAAAGTAGCTGACTTTACAGACTATGGGTTTCTCTCTGACCTATAACTTCCTTCTGATCCATTTTCAAGAGGTCCAAAATTCAGTAAATTAGGGTCAATCACCCTCACCTGTGTCCTTGGGAAAATCATGTGGTTAGTCTCCCTAGAATGTATTTTGGGCACACAAAGGAGAAGAAGGTGATTAGGAACAGTCAGTGAGTGTGGATATTCCAAGAATAAATCATGCCTGACCAATGTGATTCTCTTCTATGATAAAATGATAGAATTTGTGGACAAGGGGAGAGGCATGGAAGGCATTTACCTTGACTTCAGCAAAACATTCAGCACTGTTTGCCAGAATGCCTCAAGACTGATAGTAAACCATTTTGAGTGGACTATCAGATGAGTTAAAACCAGGCTGGATGATGAAGCTCAGAGGGCCATGTTTATACCCTACCTGTAGGCCAGTAACAAGATACATGCAGGGGACTTGACTGTTTAACATCTGTATCCATGACCTAGAGGATGCAACAAAGCACACTCTTATCAAGCTTGCACTTGACACCAAACTGGGGAGACCAGAAGTTGTTATGCTTAAAGCAGGGTTGCCATCCAAAATGCCCTAGAGAGGCTGCAGGGCTAACATGAACCTTAGAAAATTCAGCAAGGACAAATGCAAAGCCCTACACCTTGGAAGAAATAATCCACTGTGACAGTACATACTAGGGTCTGCCTGCCTGGGTAGCAGCTCTCCTGAAGAGGACCTGGAGGCCTGATGGGTCTTCCACTGAACATGAGCCAGAACATGAGCGGCCAGGAGTGCCCTGCACGGTAGTCATGGAACCATAGCCACACAGGTTCAAGGGATGTAGTTATTCCACTCCACCTGGCACTTGTCAAACTCCATCTAGAATACATTTTCTAGATTAGATGCCCCCTTACAAGAAAAAGATTGATAAACTGGTTCCAGTAAATGGAGGGTGAGCGAGGGGCTGAGCAGTTCAGAGCATTTGCCCAGCGATGAGAGACTGAGGGACCCAGGTTTGTTGAGCCTGGAGAAGGTTTTAGAGGGACCTAACAGCAGGCTTTCAATAAACATCTTACTGAGGACACAGAGACAGCCTCTTTACTGGCAGTACACCATGGATACAAATGGAAACAAGAGAGGTTCAAACTGGACAGAAGAAATAGCTTTTCCAGCATGAGTCAACCAAACCTGGAAATGAGCTGCACAGACAGGCTGTACAACCTTAATTTTTGTACACTTTTATTATCTGACTCAATAAAGACCTGAGCAACCAAGCCTGAATCCAGTGTTGATCCTTCCTTAAATGAGGGACTGTATCAGAAACCTCCTGAAATCCCTTCTAATCTGAATTATTTTGTAATTCAATGATTCTACAAACAGATCGGAAAAGACATTACTTTATTGCAGAAGTATTTCTGGAGTAGGAGCAGGTGAGGAAGTGACATGACCTGCCTGCTACTTCCCACCACCTCTGCAATTACTGCCTCTTGGCAACAGCTCTTCTCATGGCACCCATGAATAGATGGGCCAGGACCAGAGAGAAAAACAGCTGCTCTAAGATGATGACCTGACCCTGGCTACTCCCAAACCCATCAAACTACAGCCATTTTTTCTAGTACCAGTGAGGGAATGACTCATCCTTATCAGAGGTACCACTGACCACTCTGCCAGCAACAGCAGTGTTCTGAATGCAGCATGCTGTACAAGTATTGACTTCTCCAGTGTGTCTCTCCATAAGAATACAAATCCTTCAGAAGAAAACCCCTAAAAGGATATTTGTACCAAGAAATATGCAAAACTATCTCCATAAGAGCAAAGTAAACTGGGCCTTGGGCAGAGCTGCATCACAAAGAAGTTTGAGCAGTTTATTTCTTATCTTCACATCTTTAAAAAAATGTTATTTCCCAGCAACATACACATAGCTCTGTCTCCTTATAAAATTAGATATTGTGAAAGAATATCCTTGTCTAGGCCTAGGTCGCTGGAGAAGTGGCAGAAATCTGTAGCTACTAATTCTCTCTAAAACTCAAAGAACACAAGATGGCTCATGCTATATGTCTTACGATGAAGGAGATCCTTTGTTTCTTATATTCATGACATGAGGAAATATCTTTCAAAAGTAAAAACTGTTGATTGGAACAACTCAAAGAACTCCAAAGAACTCACCAGTGATGTCACTTAACACCTTTTTAAAAACAAAACCCCCACCTAACACGAAACATGACTGAAGTAATGACAGGGAAAATCCTGCAGTTTGAAAAGGACAAAGGGGATGCTGGCAGAGAATTTTAGATCAGTTAAACTTGATCTCAACTTGAACAAACAGTTAATCCAGAATTACACTGGGAAAAATAAAATCAGAGGCTAAAAATACAATGAAAAGTAGGTCTTGCTAGGCTGCCAGCGTCTCTCTCCAGTTCTTTCTTTTTTTGTTGGTTGGGTTTTTTTCCCACTTTTGTGTTTTTTTTTAATATGAATGCAGACCTGGTAGGCAAAGACAGCTGTGCTGATGCAGCATACCTGGACATTTACAGCAAAGCTACAGCCATGGCCACTTCAGGTGTCATTTCACATGCATTGTGCAGGTCCTAACATATTCCTGTCCCAGAAACCACCCTGTTCTGTTCAGTGCATGCACCAAGCCCAGCCCCAGCTGCACATAGGAAGGCAGTAGTGGCAGTCAGATGACAGTGGCATGCTGGCTGCAGGGGAAAAGCACTGGATGTGCTGCTTTCACTCAGTCTGTCTGCTGCGCTTTGCTCTGCACATCCTAGAGCCACAACAAGCTCTGGCTGGGCTGCAGGAGACAGGAACACAGCTCTGAGTCAAAGGACTGACATGCAAGAATGGCAGGGCAATCTATGCTCCCATGGAAGGAAAGGGATCGAGCTGGAAGTTTCTGGTTATGGGCAGGCTGCAGCCCCTGTCTCTGAAGAAACAAGTGTCATGACAGATTTGGAGCAATGTGACACACAACAGGCACCTGGGCAGGATACAAAAATGTGCCTTGGTCTGGGACAAGGAACACACTGGGCTGAGTTTTCAGGAACCTCATGAGGAGAGGAACATGTAGGACAAGATTCTTTGGCTCAAACTTCCTTCTGTGACATCTCAAGTCATGAATGTGTGCTGCAGGGTATTACATAGGGTATGTAATCCATGGATTAAAAACAGGCTCCCCATTTGAGATTCAAGAGCAATTGTCAACACTAAGATGATATTACACACAGACACAAGGAGAAGTTTGCATTGACTCATTGCAATTCCAGCTCATTGTTGGTATTTGTACAACCTACAGATGGATGGGATGAGTTAAAACATGGAAAAGAGTCTCAATGACAAGACTCACATCATTCTCTATAATCCAGCAAAGCACAGCTCAATTCAAAATACAAAGTTGGAGGGACAGATGCTGCAGGGGACTATCACAGAGATAAATTTGGGGCTCCCAAGGACAGCATGAGCTTTCATGTAACCCTAGGATCTACAGCATGGGAAAGATTAAAAGCACTATGTAAACAACTTGCTTACATCAATAAGGCAGTTGCTAGAGCCCCTGTTCCCCAAAGGTGCAAGCTTTTTGTCCCCTTGACTAGTCAAGACTGAGAGAATGTGCTTACCATCGTAAAGCACCTGAGAGCACAGTGCCAGTCTTGTAGAAAGAACTGTAAAGAGATACCGAGCCAAAAAGCTGAAGTTGATGGATTCAGTTCAGAAGGAAATACTGCCATACTGCCTCCTAATGGCAGGGGGAGTTATACACCAGCCAAGGGAGAAGAGAACTCACTTTTCTGCGGCTGACACCTGTTTACATGAGATGAGTTACAACACAGAATTGTCTTCAAACACTGCCTACCAATCCTTGCAGATGTCCTGGAAGAAATTGTGTTGCAGGACACTATTTTCACCTGATGAGAATACACCATCTTGGACTGCTGAAAGACAAACTGTGTGCATCTGAGAACATATTTAAAGTCAGCTATCTACAGAGGACCTGCAACAGGACTCTAGATATATGGAACAGATCACACAGGGTTAGTAGAGACATGACTGGATCACAACTGTATCTGTGGTTTCTGATACTTCAGCTCCACAAAAGACCACTCATCACCAGTTTTCAGTAATTAAAGGACATGCAGATACTGTCCCAGAAAATGAAATAAAAGCTGTTTCATAAAACAAATTTCATTTTTACTTGGAGCCACCACAAACTGTGATGCAAGTCCTCTTTGATAGGTAGGCAAAGAGACAAAGCAGCTCTGAGTGCTCTAGTATCATTCCATAAAAGCACTGAAAGTCAACCTGCAGTAACTGATCACTAGCTCTCTGTTGCAACAGTTCCCATCCTATTTCCCCATACTCCCTTTTGTCAGGAGGTATTGTCTCTTCAATCCTTGTTGGGATGTTTTTTGGAGCACTGTGATCAGCAGTGAACCAAAATTGTCCAACCCTTGTGGACCTTTTTTTCCTTCCTACTATCAGAATGAGATTTCATCTTGATGTTCAGAGCTTGGAGACCTAGAGGTCAGAGGCCACCACACGATCCACTGAGCCACCCAGTCCCTAGATCACAATGTTAACAAATCACCATTTATCTTTGTTACTGCAGCAAGTGTCCAAGGCAAAACAGTGCCAAAGATCATATCTGTTGGGATAACCTATTGATTTGTGTCATATTCTGCCCAATCCCTATTTTATTCTTGCTCAGGCAGAGGTCAAGACAGGTTAAAAATAACTCCTTCAGCCTGAAGTGCAGAACTGAGGAATTTAAAGCCGGGCTGTTCTTCCCAAGGGTGGGGGTTCAAAAATCTCCAAGACAAGCAACAGAATCAGAAATCTACAGCAGTTGTGAGCAAGACCTTGTAGTCAGGGAACTTAAGCCATGGCAAAAAGTTTTGCAGTTTGAACTATGAGATTTATTTTTTTTCTGTGAGAGGGAATAAATCAGTCATCTTAGTTCATTCAAGCAACTAAGCATTACAAAAGTTTACGTGATGTACATACACAGTAAATGCTTTGAAATACCAGTGGAGATTAATGCAGATGCTGTTACAGCATTCACATCTCCTAGCCAAAGTACACTGACCAACATCAGCATAATTCACTGTACTTATTTGATAGTAAGTTAAAATTTTGACCTTTATTACAGGGGTTANAATCTTCTGGGGAAAATTAGAAATGAGTTCAATGTCCCATCAAAAAAAAAAAAAAAAAAACCAAAACAGAGTTGAAGCAGTTACTGCTATTCCTAGCACTGATGTTCATGTGCCATTTTTCTCAGAGAACTCTCTAGGTAGATGCAAATTTTTATTTAGATTATTTTATCCCATTTCAAAACCTTGGAGTTAAATTGCCAACACTTAGAGATATTTTCCCTTCCATTAACATTATGCCCTCCAGAAAATGAAATTTTAAACTAATACACATTTACTCTTCTTTTTCATTAAAAAAACATTATGTACATGCAAAGCAAAAATCATTTCTTTATTGAATGTACGTGATCTCCTGAAAATTTTGCCCAGTGATGCAAAAGAGGATCTTACCTTTACTCTGGCTTCATATTCCCACTCTCATGTATAGATTAGATGATTAAGAAAGAAACAGATTTACTTCATCTTCTAAAAACACAATTTCTGACACTTGTACTAAAGCTCAGCAGACTTTAATGGGCCTAACAGGTGAACAAGTCCTCTTCTCTCCACAGAGAGATTTACATCTGAGTATCATTCACTTATGAGGAACTACAGGCCTTGTAAGTCCTCTGTAGAAGAAAGGAAATTAAACCAATCTATGCTACCAGGTGATAAAAGTATGGACTCTGAATGACAGAGACAGAGAATAAAACCTCCCACCAACTACCAGCACCTTGCCTGTAGAAGAAGAGGGAGTATCAACTGTGCAACAAACAGGTATGAGAAAATTCAATCGCTTTCCCAATAAAATGGAAAAAAAATATTGCTTCCCTTTCTAGATCATCCTTGGACCTGAAGAGACAGTATATTTTAGGAGTATTCATTAGTCATAGCACTCTGGATAAGAAACAATTAAGGATTTCATTGCCCTTGTGCAAAAGTAACATGAAAAGTGTGCAGCACCTCCATGGGAAGTGAACAAAACAGAAACTCCAGTTCTGCCAGGACAGGTCCCCAGACGGGATGATAAAAATCTCCGTATAATGTAGTTTAGTGAACTAGAGCAGTAAAACCACCCTAATGTTGTAACAAAAAGCAAAGGAAAAATCAGGAGGGGCTGAAGTTTTCCTGGGCTTACAGACTGGCACAGGGGAGGCAGGTTGGCTCACTGCACACGCTATCCTGCAGTTTTGGCAGAGGAGAAGGGCAGGTGAGAGAAAGCAGGGGACACTGAGGCAAAACTTCACAGCACAGACACTATTGAGAAACATGAACATGTTCATCTCTGCCCTGTCACAAAATTGACCTGCCCCAAGGTTAGACAGGCTCAGAGATGACTAACCTTGCTGACTATCACAGACAGGTTTCTCTCTTAACAACCAACATGTGGAATAGCCAAAGGACAGTTTAAGTCTCAGCAATACCATTACTTGTATGATACATGTTCCAAAGCCAGCTCTTCCCTTACTATATTCTTTCACTGGCCATTTCTGGAACAGCAGGGCAGAGCCCCACTCTGGGCTGCAGGAGCTGGCCACAGGAGTCACCCAGCTGGGGCTGCTCATTTGCAGGTTAAAGAGGAGACCACCAGCACAGGCAGGAGGAAGAGCAGACGGGGGCAGGAAGCAGTAGAGACCTGGCAAAGCCCTCTCCTTTCTGCTTGCTCTCTAGTGGTTCTGCAGGCGATTAATCCAGAGCATCCAGCCATACCAAAATCAATAAACAATTTATACGCAGCCCAGGGAATTTTTCCACACTTAATAAAAGTCTCCAGTCACAGTTATGGCTTCATTTCACCTTAACATCTTCTTTAACTGTCCCTTCTTTCCAAGATCAATTAGAGGCACGTGCAAAGAGAAAAACAAAAAACACAACCACGCACACACACAAACCAACCAAAAACAGGGGAAGAGCAAGGTCAAACTGAGCAGCCCAGCTTCTCCTCACCACTCTCCTGAGGCAAACATGGAAATTCAGGATAACATATTGGGACACCTTGTTTACACACGCTCCTTGCAGCCTCTGGTTCTGGGCACAGATCAGCAAGACAGCAGCCTTATTTAGGAGAGCTGGAGTATTTGGTAAGACTCAGTTGAGCCTACAGAAGACACCTGTGTTCCCTGCAATTTCAATGGAAATTCAGCACCTCTGAAAAATTCCAAATACAAAGGGTGAAACTCCACCCATCCTCAAAAGGGACACAGATCAGACACCTTTTAGTAGCTCTTCATCTTGTGCTAGGATGATCCAGTCTCACTGTCCCAGTCATGCCTTGGCTTTTGATGAGACATCCAGAACCCCTCCACTGAATCATCTTCTTTACTCCAGTGATCTGCAAGAGGAAAGGGGTAAGGAAGGAGGGTAACTTCTATTAATAGCAACTGGGGGGAAATAGTTTTTGATCTCTCCTTCACTTTCTGAATTGAGGTGCTAATATTGCTTTGATGTTGTGTATTCACTTGAAAAGTATTTGAAAAGTTGTCTGTATTTTCTTGGTAACTTGTTTGAAAAAACTGTCTCTGCACCTGGGATATCTGCTCTTGAACAAGACATAAAACAGTGGAGGGCCTGGATCATTTGCCAGATTTTCAGTTCTTATAAAGCTTCTTGAGTTCAAATGCTTCCTCAGATAGAACCCAAAGTCTCTTCCCCAGTTAAGTTGAGCCCATCAGCCACCATAGCTGTTGCAGACAAGAACAGCTGAAATAGCCCTTTTCATTGTTTTACAACTTTTCAGACCCAGGCAGAGTAGGGTTCAACAGCTCCATGTCCCTGATGCCAGCACTGTCTTCAGGTCCTTAACCAGAAACATACAGCATAAACTGGCTGAAATCATTACAAGTCCTCAGTTCTTCTAACTGCTTCAGGAATCAGCAAAGGAAGATTCACTTTGCCTTCATGCCCTCAGACACAGGAAGAAATCACCTGAGAGCAGCCCTGGCAAAGCAACAGCTGGGGTGACTGATCTCTTCAGGGAAGACACTGCTGAATGGCTGCCTCTTGATAGAAAATACTATTTCCACAGTTAACAGTTTGGCCTTTTACATTGCTCTTAGAGAGAGGGACCTTTTCATTGAAAGCAGTTTTGAAACGCAAATAATGGAGACCACAGAAAACAGAACAACACTTATCAATCACCATGCCACTGTCACCAGCAAAGCACCTCCCCAACTCAGGCCTCAAATCTGAGGTGGATGTATACTGAGCCTGGGTCTCCTCTTGTGCATCCTTCACCAGAAAGAAAGAACACAAGGGAAAAAGCCTGGGGACAAGCAAACACCACTCTCTAGCTGGCTCTCACTGCTTTGGTAGGGCATACACAGAATGAAATGCATGCACACAGTCAGCAGGGCAGTCTGGCTTTCAAAATTAAAAAACCCAAAGAAGGTGGAAAATAGGTTAAGACATAAAGAAGAAAAAATTGCTCAGCTTTCAACCCAAACCATATTTCTCTGTTAACATCTCCAAAATGTGAGCTCTGTTCTCCAGCTAGATCTCTATTCAAAACACATCTACGTCTTATCTTGGTTCTTCCTGCCTGCACATACCTTCATACAGGTATCTTCCCTGATGACTTTTCAGTGTGCTTTAGCTAGCATCCTGAGATGCTCTTGCTCAGGTCCTGAAGGTTAAGGACAATAAATTCAGCAATCAGCAGTCTAGTAGTATCTCTTTTTTTCAATTTCATTTCACACTGATGTCGTAACAGATCATGTGTCATCCTGCCCTTCCTCACCTTTACTCCTTGTGGCCTACACCCACATCTCTCTCTGCTTGGACAGTATGTTCTCTGAACAGTAAATGCTCTTATTCAAAGTCTGTAAAGCCTTAGGGGCAGATGAACTTCAATACGGACCAAAACCTTCTAGGGAGTATAGGAGACAGAAAGAGAGGAAAGACTGAGTTTACATTGATCCCACAGGCTACAGCAGTAGCTCAGGGCACCTTGGTCCTCAGATTCTTTGAAGTATTACTTTTCCAGAAGACCACCTGGTCAGTTTTCTTCACACAACCTTTGCTGGAGGAATTTAGAGCTCTTCATCCACCACTCACTTGATACTGTGTAGATTTTTCAGCACACTCACACTAAAATAACCTAAGTTTGCATCAGATGGAGTGGAGCATTTCAAAGAAGGTTATGCAAACCTGCACCTGTTATATCCTCATAATTCGAAGCCTCTCAGGGAACATCAAAATCACCAATATATTAAAGCACACATCAGAAACTAATAGAGTGTTAAATATTTCCAACTGAGAAGAGCCTACATGTCTGAGAGGAGAAATCTCCAGTAAAAGACTGTGTGCTGCTGCATCACAAGCCTTCGGCAAGACAATAATTTTCTTACATGCAATATTTTACAGATTGTTCAAGGCTAACAAAAATCTATCTTCGTTACTTAAATGCAAAATATCTCAGTGATAGAGAATTGGTCATCACCTTGTGCCATGGTGCTACTGCCTGTGTCAGTGGGTACACAGCAAGAAGCCCTAAAAACTGGGACCTTCAACAGAATGCAGTCATGAGCTACTGGTTAGCCTGGGAGTGTTTGGAGGAAGAGGAGGGGTCTAGACAGAATAGACATGGAGACCAAATAAAGAATGCCCTAAGTTAGTCACTGCATGGAGCCACTAAAAACTTGAAACAAAAGAATTCAGAGTATCACTGGGACAAAGGTGACCAGAGGGATGAGATCTCATAAACCATCCACTGGTGGGAGTCAGAAGAGAACTTCTCCTCCACAAACGCATTACTACACATTTATTACACATCAAGTTTATATCTACCTGGAAAGCACCAGTTAGAAGCAAGGCAATCTCCCAGGCTGTGACAAAGCAAGCTTTCCATTAATACTCTGTAATGCCACCAAGAAAAACAGAAGGAGCACAGTATTTTCAGAACTACTCAAGATTCTCACCTGCCCAGGAAACCCAGTTTTGTAAACATAAGTAAGTTGATGGGGTTTTTGGTTTTCCCTTAATGTCCAAACACTTGGCTATATACAACCAACGTCAGGTGGTGACCATGAGCAATAACAGTTTCTTAACCATTTTCAGGGACCTGATCCTATGGGGATATAAAAAAAAAAAGAAAAAAGTTCCTTCAGGGAAAAAAAGTAAGAAGCCACTAAGCATAGGCTATATAAGAATCAGTTTCTGTAGCTGTATGCGATGAGGCCTATCATGGCTGAAGCACTCTTTTGCAGCAGCTGACAATAAGACCATCCTGCCCTTTAAATCAACCTGCTTTATGCTTTCCTAGATGGAAAAAGTCATATGTTATGCTCTTTCCTTAAACTCAGACCTTCCAATCCCCAGGAGAAGACAGTAACTGCACTTCTGCATCTAAGAATTACTCAGCACAGCTCATCAATGCCTCAGAATAGCAGTTGCATTCCCCGGATTGTCTCACTACAAGCACAAGAGGGCTGGAGAGTCAGACTCTCTTCAGCTGTGAAGGAATGTAGCCACTACATCTGTGTTCACCCAGGCACACAGAGGTCAAACAGCATTGAAGCACTGACACTGCCACCCTGGACCTGGAAGACAGGAGAAAACAGAGACCTTTCCGGATTTGAGCGCACACCCCAATCAATCAGACATATTTCAGGCATTTGTTGTTTGTTTGAGGGGTAATTTTTTGTGTCTGGTCAGTTGGTTGTTGTTGGGGTTTTTTCATCCTTTATAAACGGCAATTCTTTCCCCTCTGGCTTCACAGAGTTCTTCCAGACCCCAGAATGCTTCAACAGTCTCATCTCAATCAAAAAAATCAAACAAATTTTCATCTACCTAACCTACTAAAAGGGAACAAGAAGAACAAAGCATTTGTGTTCAACAGGACAGATGGATTTGTAAAGTTAGATGGTGCAGCTCAAGCTGAGAGGTGTTTGTTGATATGACAGAGAACTTGAGAGTGGGCTCAAGTGACAAAAAAGTGAAAAAGAGTGACACTTGCATTGCCCAGTGTGTCTCTCATTCCATCTCAAACAAGTTTTCACTCCAGTGAAATCATCACTTGGACATTCTGTGGTGACTTGAACACTTAGGAAGCATCCCCGTTAGCAAACCCTAAGCCTCCCTTTCACAAGTGGCAGACTGCTGTAGAAAGCCACTTTACCAGGCAATAACACCTGCTGGAAAGAAAATTCCTGTAAGCAGATTCCTTGTGACTGAAGCAGCAACCTTGACCAGTCACTTCAGAGCCCTGTTACATCCATAATGATACTGTCTCCACCTTTCCCTTCCCCCCAGCATGAAAGATGAGTGGTTTTGTGGAACGAGTCCCCGAGCTGTGATGGGAATCCGTCTCGCTTGGCTGCAAAAAATATATATATCCTGGTATGGCTGTGATGAATCCTTTCATTATTCATCTGCAATTGCCCTGCTACTGCTGCTGTTCTGTTCTCACTCTCTCTCTTTCTTTTATAAATAAAAATGAAGCAGATTAATGACAAGTATTGACAGAGGTTGCTTTTAAAGAGCCACACCTGAATGTGGGCTATGGGGGAGAAGCAGTGGCAGAGCAGCATCAGAGGGATGGGAAGACCAGGAAAGACTAAGTAAGAAACGGGAAAAGACAAAGATGCTCACTCCAATTGGGCTGGGTGAGTGGAGCAAGGTATCTTTCTGGTGATGTGGACCTGTATTTGCTCCAACAAATGAGCTCTGGATTAACAGAGCTTGTGTATCCAAAATATCGGAAGTTACTCTGGATTAACAGAGCTATGCATCCAAAATACCTGAAGTAACTAGAAGCAGTCAGTTGCACTGTCAAAGATACTCTGGAGCAAAGTTTGCAGAGACTAGAGCCAAATATTCACAGGACAAAACTGCAAAACACAGAGGGGCAGTTACACACTGATCATGCAGTGATCAATAAACAGTCCCTGATAATGCTGTTTGTCCTACTCCACTCCAGGTAAGTAGTGAACATCAAGGCTCTAGTTGCTACAACTGCCAAAGCTACCTGTATTTTAGGAATGCACTAGATGGACTAAACAAATCCGTAACCAGTCAAGTCAAAGGTTGACACAGTGAGTGAATGCATCCAGTGGAGGCAAACCTGGCCTCATCTACCCTTCCCTGTCTATTCCCACTGTGAGAAGAAACATGCTAAGTGTTATAATCAAGTAGCACTCCAACAAGATGAACTGTTTATTCCTATTTAACATTTCATCCCCTTATAGAAGAAAGCAGGAGTGGCAGAGATGGTATCTACCTTCAAGACAAAGAAAAATCAACTCACTTTGGGTTTACTTCTCATCTTAAAGTAACCTGTTGAAGCAATTCTGAGCAGATGGGCTGCAGGAGACAGAGCTCAAAGTCTTGGCCTCTTATAACCAACCTATACCTGTTCCTTGTAGATCCTGGCACATTTTTTCTCATCACACAAGCAGATGAAAGACCTGACCTGCAAAATGGCTAACTCAGACTGCTTGTTGTGCCACACACTGCTGCAGCATCACAGAGAAGGGCAGAGAACTGCAGCCATTGCATATGCCTTAGTATTTATCCTAGATGTTGCATCTTAAACCACCTAGGTGCTGTTTAAACCTACAGACTAGAATAAGTCTGCTCTCTCAGTCAGAGGGCTACTCTCTTGTCCTACACACCTACTGATGCCCTTCAAATCTGCTGGGGGTTTAGAGATTACAGTATTGTTTTTTCTCCATTCTTCTCTCTTCTTTTAGTCTCTTCCTCATCCTCCACAGACAGCCTGAGTTCTGTTGTCACTTCTCTGTATATTTCTATCCCTATGGTGATCTCCAGTGATTGCAGTCTCCTACTCTTAGGTCACACGCTTCCTAACTCAAAAAAAAATCTATCTACCTGAAGATACCATGTCTGTCACAGCCACCTTCTACCAAACCATTTCCAAGGCTATCTCCCCTTCCTGCCATTGGTTACATTTCCTATCTAGCTCCTTATTCCCTTCAAAGTGTTTGGCATCACATATGAGCAGCAGAGATGTGCACAGACTCATTGCTGCTTGCTCCTTGCCAGCCTCCCACTTAACTAACCCATTTTCATCCTTTCCTCAAAATTGCTCCTGCTCTTTTAATGCCAAGCCACTCTCCCACCCTCCTGTCCTCCTCAGAGCACACTGCTCCTTGGACTCCTTTCAACAGCAGCTAATTCAAGACATTACAGCATAGAAGCCTGTGCCAACATCCAATGCATAAACAAAGATGAGATACATGAGAGGAGAGAACACACTGTCAGCATTTAATAACAAACACTAATTGCAAACAGGGGGATGGACTTCTCCATTCCTGTTCTCTCAGCAGCCTGAAGCGATCTGAGCCAAGGGACGTGCCCATTCACAAACAAGGATCCATTAATCCCTAAATGACTCAGTAGCTGACTGATTGTCACCAGCCTGCTTGGTGTCTCACTGATCCACTGAATGGAGTGGATCTTGGGAGTTTTATTTGCACCTCATTAGTGTAGGGACACAGGCCCTACACTAAGGCCTCTACTGATGCAATTTCAAAAGCCTTTCAGGTCTGCTACACACCTGCCCTATAATCCTTGCAAAATTTTAACATCTCTCTGTGCCTCCTGTTTTCCTGAGAAAATTGCCTTGTATCAGATCCCAAAAACCTGCAGAGCAGGCTATCTGTGGGCCTCAACATTTCAGTACTTTTACTGAAAGCTGTTGGAAAAGATAGCTAGCATTTTTAGTAACATTCTCATTTACCAGAAAAGCTGGTTCTCATCACATGCAACATGATGTAGAGAGACCAAGTATTTTCAATAATTGTGCCCCATCATTCATTGTTCTTCATAGATAAACAAATCAGACCCCAAATGAGAAGACACCCATGTAAACAACACTTCGGGTTCTCTGGAGCAGACAAGTCCCTTTCAGCCATAATCCCTATTTAGGAAGCATATGCAGTTATGTCACAGGAAATGTCCCTTCTCTCCTCAGCTAAAGATAGTGTCAAAACCCTTAAGGAGCACCTGGGAGAAGAGGCATACGCAGTTCTTTTAGCATCTCCTCAAAGCCCCTCTTGCAGCCTTGCACTGTGTGGATTTCCTATGAGCTGCTGAATCCCTGGAGACTATGGGGTGGTGGGCACAGATCTGCAAATAATTGAGCCAAAGTTAAAACCTTGGTGCTTGCCATTTGTGTGAGTCTCCTTCATCCAAACCATTATTCCCAGGACTTTCTCCCAGCCCAGTCCTGCCATCATGACTTGGGCTGCCTCTGGCACTCCTTGTGCACATCAAGCCAAATCAACTGACTAAACCAGCAGAAATCAAGTAATTTTTTGCAATTAAAGTGGTTGATGTGACTCAGAGGAGTCAATGGAGGGAAAGGTAAGCAACAGGAGTTTACAGCCAAGCATGAAGAAACAATGCAGTGGAGATGGAAAAACAAGGCTTTTCCTTCCATCAGTCAAACAGTTTACCTCACTTGATGGCCTTGCATCGTGTACTTCCGACAAAAAAAAAAATCCCTAAAATTTCAGTCAACTGCAGACTTTTTAGAGTGCTTTAGGATGTACTTGGAAGAAAAAGTAGTGCAGAAATAGAAAGTCAGCACCCTTCCAAATTTCCACATTCCATAGGGTTTCAGCTCCCACAGACACTCAAGGTGATGTTGGAAACCCTTTGAATGCATCTGCAGCTGAACTCACTGTATCCTGATGTATCCAGCTGCACATGCATCATACATGCTGCTCTAGTCCACATGGTACTTCTCCACTGATTTTAAGCTACACAGCCCTTCAGAATTCAGTGTCTCCTCAGTACCCTCCCCTCCTCAGGCTCTGGGGCCAATAGCTGCAGTGTTACTTGTATATTTACTTAAGGCAGACTTATGATTTTCCGCTGTTGCCTTGCCTTGAAAACTTTATTACCTTTGATGTTGCTTTCCAAACGAACATCCTGCATTAACCCACATGATGTTCTAGCCTTCACAACACTGAGCAGATTTGAACTCTGTGGAAAGACAGAAGATCTGGAGTTTACTGACCTTCACACCCCATTACAAAGTACACCTTTCTCTCAAGCTTATGTTTAATGAGATGACATGAAGGGCTTAAGTAATGGGATATAGTATTCATATGGATATAAACTACCCAAGCAAAGGCCTACTCCTGCATGTCTCTTCTTCCTCCTTTATCTTGCCCCTTGTGTCTCACAGTTTTGCCCCTTTGCCCTTGTTCTGACTCCTTCCTGATCCTCCCACCAGGTGACAATTTGAATTTTAAAGCCATTTACATTCCAAAATGTGCATAATCAGATTTTTATCCTGTACTTTTCTGATGTGACTTTTTTATTATGACATCAAGTACTGACCCATAATAAGGATGTAAATGCCCACTTTAATGTCTATTAGCAGTATCTGCAGATGCATATAAAATTATAGTATCATCACATAACTACATATTAACCTCTTGAGCTCCATGACAAACTCTCCAGGGAACACTGTATTCCAATTTTCAATTACCAGTAGTAGTTCAGTGACAAGCAGTAGAAGTTGTACTCATCCATATCCTAAACACTCAAAGTACTTGCAGAATGACAGAGTAGACATATTCTAAAATAGACTAGTCCTGATGCTTCTAGTCGCCAGTTATTTGTGACAAGCATTTGGGTTCTTCCCAGGAACAAATACATAGTTACATTTATGTATTCATATGCCTGGGATGTAACTTACCTGAAATAAACTTGTGGTTTTCACCAAAGTTGTTTCTGAGTCATATCGTAGTGCATCATCATCACTTTACTCACAGTGATTAGCAGAGAGAAGATAAGGTGTACAGCAACATACCATGTGTCCTCTTTTATGCTTCTTTGCTCAGAAGACAATGCACTTTGCTCAGAAAATGCATACTTAGCACAGGTGTGAGGTGTAATGTGTGAGCAAGGAATGAAGTGGACTGCAGTACTTTACTGCAAAGATAAGAAAATGACAATTGCAGCTATCTGTCCAGTCCCAAAATGGTATTAGTAATGGAAATTCAAATATTCTGATTTTCATCTTTCAGGTTAATGGAATCTGTTTACATGAGAAAATGGGTATTCAACAGCAGAGCCTGACAATACACATCTAAAAAATGAACACATAAAAACTTGTAGAGGAAGGTTGTTTGTGTTTGTCTTTTTGGTTTTTTTTAAGATGTGCTAATTTCTCTAAATGGAGAGAACAGAATAGGACTTAGGATTGTTGAAAACAAGACATTTTCTCTTTGTACCCTTCTCCTTTTCACCAATACAGCTCAGTCAAGTTATTGATTCTGGTTCCAGAGGCATTCTTCCCAAAATATACACTATGACTTCTGATATTTTAAAACTTTGCTAAATTAGGCTTTAGAAGGCAGCCTATAATTTGTTAAACAACAGTAGACTTACATCACTAGACAATCGTTACTTTGTAGTTTAGAGAAAATAATCAAGAGGACAATACTTGAAATATCACTGTAAGACATTAGTCAAAATTCATGTCATCCTATGACATTCACGTAAAAGTATATAAATTGTTCCATAGCAAGTTTTCACCTACCTATTCTCTTTCTTGATATGTAGTAGACAAGTTATTTCACAGCAGATTCTCTATGATACTATACATTTGGGGCTGCTCTTTCAAATCCTTTGAAATTCAGGAATCGTAATATTTCCAGAGACAAAACATATCTGGAGAAATTAAAATACCTTTATAAGGAAATTCCAATACAAAGTGAATACATACCAACAAGTCCTGGCTCAAAAATAAATAATATATATACACACAGATATACATATATCTGGTTACAGATAAAAATACTCAAAAGGGAGGAAATCCCTTTTCTGCCATCCTAAGTTGTCCCTTGGTCCATACACTTTACAATAATGCTAAATCAAATGATTACACAGTTTATTTTTGAGACTCTAACTTTATACAGAGCATAGAAGGCATGCCTCCAGAGAGGTGAAGGGCAAGAACTGAAGGAGACGAGCACAAACGAGTCAGACCCAATGACAGGACAAAGCAGGAGGCTGTCTGGGTTCTCAGGATGAAAGCAACTGTCCATCAGCTCTGGTGGAGAGATGCCTGCCTGCTGCCATCTCTCTCTTAGCTGAGAAGCCATAGAAAGACTTTAGCAATAAGGACTGTGCTCCTCACCTCATCAGTAATTGTGGCTGGATGTGCAGAAGCTCTGAGCACTTATAGTTGCTAAGGAAGCAAGTTGGAAATGTGATTTGGACCCACATAAGGGTACAAAGTCAGTCCCTGCAAATTATCAGTGTCTGTGTATCTCATCTTAGGCCCCTCAAATTCAGAGATAACTCCTGGGTTTTGCTTCAGTCTCAAACTCCTCACTTATGAAATAAATGTGACAATAACATCCAAACGCTCAGCACACAAATTCATTAACATTCTAAGCTATCATAGCAGGAGGTACCCTGAAGATACTAACAAGGAAATTACTTCTTTCCTTTTCAGAGTGGAGTATGGATGCTGTGCAGTAAATAAAGCTTGAAGTCAGCATAAGGGGGAGAAAAAAAATCCAAACTAGCAGCTGTACATTCAGAAACTCTCAACTATCCAACACAAAGGCAGGAACCTCGTGTGAAAGGGGCCAGATGGACAGGCTGAGACACACAACCCTCAAACCCAACAACAAATCATGCAAGTGCCTGATTGCATTGCACTGTACATGCAGAAGGGCGCTGATTACAGCAACATGGGCCACTCAAACTGCAGCTTTGCCATTAGAACACAAATTTTCTGGTTTATTTGTTACTTGAGGGGTGGGTGGGGTGCTGAACAAGATTCTTATTTAAATGTCTAAATACATATGTAAGCAGATGGTTTACAGTCATGCAGCCTATCAGTGTAGGGAGGAGGGTGAAATGTCACCTTCCCCATTTATCCCCTGCATTGTTCGAGTGCAGGACAACTGCCACACCTCATGGCCCCCTCTTCCCACCCACAAATCAAACCCCGCATGTCTTATTCCTTCCTTCCTGTCTCCACAATATCTGAAAGGACCAGCAAGGGATAAAAGATACATGAAAGCTCCCCTTGCTGTTCACTGGATGGCTAGGAAAGAAAATACAGGACTTCTTTCACTCACCACACAACATTCAGCAGTAGGAGTGTCCGGCACAAAAGGGGACCATGTATTTCCCCATGGAGGAGGACTAGGTGAGTCCAAGCATTTGTAAAATATTTTGTGAAGCAGTGTGAAGAAGAGCCCTAAGACAACACTGGTGAATCTCTCAGGAAGCTGGTGACAAAATTACTAGGGAAACATCAATGTCAGTGCTGGCATTAGTTTATCAGAGCCACTGGTCTACTATCACTGCACCTGCAGGCAGTCTGTGAGCTATGACACTTCTCAGAGGAAGACTGGAGAAATCTTTAGGTACAACTCTCCAATCTCCAGATACATTTTTTAAAGTGTGTTTTGAAAACTCTGTGTGCTACATCTGCCCTATTGCAGCAACTCCTGAGATCTGTTCACATTCTCTTATTTAGACACCTCCCTGTCACTCTCCCACTAAAAATGAATTAAATTAATGTAGTTTACTACTCTGAAACCCTATACTATATTTCATTAAAAAACTAAGTATCTGTTCTTACTGGGAAATTGTTCTGTGACAGTAGAGAACAAAATTTGTACCCTAGATTTGAAATACCCTTTTCTTTATATGTGAGAAGTTCTCCATTAATACATAGCAAGTCTACTTGTATTCATATGTAGTTTCAGTTTATTTTTATGATCTGGAAAAGCACGAAGCAATGTTTCATCATTTGAAAAATATCAAAATTGATAAATAGCATTATAGTCCGCCCTGTTATCAAACTTACCACCAGTTATTCAAACTGAACTGAGAAAATTCTCAGCCCTGGGATGTAAAATTAAAGACATGTAAAAAAGCACCATTCAGCTTTTCCTTTTTAAATAGAAATTAATCTAATTATCAGATCAAAGGCTTCATTACTCAAAATTTAAAAATTACAAAATTGCAAGTATAAGACTGAAACAGCTAATTTTTAGACATCTGAAATTTTTGACATTACCAATAATATGCCAAATCTTAGCCCTTCCCATAAGACAATCAATTGCTCCTTGTTCCAACTCCTTATATCTAACAAAAATCAGCATATTTCACTGAGAACACTTCCCAATTCTCACAGGTGCAGCTTGTAGATGAGAGACAAAAATAATCACTTTTAAAAACTGGACCACCCTCTACTCCCAATATGGTGTTAAAAACTTGAAGCCATTTCCAAAGGATCTTGATCTTCTTGTTTAAAAACATTCAGTCCACTTAGGATCTAATTTTTTTACAGTTTACTCATTAGAACAGTTGAGGTAAAGGAATTCCTGTGTTGCTCCTACCACAAATATGCATAGCTATTAATACTGGGACACAAGCATAGGCTAAAGAAAATTCAAAGTCCTCTGTTCATTTGATCTTTGAAGTCACTTATCATGGAAAAAAAGAATGATGCCAATCTATCTTAAAAGGATGTTAGTGGTGGCAAAATGAAATTATATCCATTAAACTATCAATTGAAACTGACCTGCTCATTTAAATGACATCCCATTTGGGAGTGGGCAGATCTGAAGCAGTGGCTTAGAAAGGAAAGGCTATTTAAGAAATTCTGGAATTGTTTCAAATTCCAAACAGGGTGAATCTCACTTGTCTAGAGACAATGTCCTGACAAACTGGGAAACAAAATCATTGCAAAAAACTCCAAAGAACAGACATGATAAATTACCTCAAACCCTTCACTCAGGTTTGCAATTCAAAGCAAGAAAAGCATAGAAACTCCCTACAGACCTTCAGATCACAGTTTATACTTACGGAAACGGTCAAGGAAGCATGCAGATTAATGGAGAGCCCAATACTGTAAATCTAGTCAGATGTCAGCAAAACCTCTCTTCTCCCACTCTCAACTCAGTTCACTTTATATCAGATAAAACACTTCTTTCATATATTGATTTATTTCCAGTTTCTATAATCAGAACAGAGATTCTGCAAGAGCCTCATTCAGAGAATACACATCTTATTTAAAACAGATGAATACAAGCAGGAATCTTTCTTATTTACATGTTAACCTTAAAATAGAGTCCCAAGAACCCAGAGTCCAAGCTCTATCAAACAACTAAATCTTATGACCTCATATAATATTTGGGACATGCACAAGACAGCTCTTCACAGACTTTGAGTAGACCTGTTTGTGAGCTATCTCTATGAGAGCCCTATTTGACAGCAGGAGGAAGCTAAAATGCAACTGATGGTAGCTTTGGCTCTCTGTCTGGTGTTGTCAAAACCTGAGGGAAAATTCAAGGACGTCAGCCGTGCCCAAGGGCTCTAGTCAGGCCAGACCAGTCTCAGATCATGGCCCTCTCTAGAAATGCCTCCAGCAATGAAATCTCACATGCACCAATCTAGGCAACCTAGGCTTTAGCTCCAAGTTCATCTTTATGCCCATCTGCAAGACAAAAGATGGTTTATTACATAGTATTTCCAATGCCATAAAGGGTTTTCTATCACATAGCCATGACACCTCTGATTCTCTTCTGATAAAACTAAACAGACTGAGCTCTTAAGTATTGCAAATTATAAATTTGATTGGTACAAAATTAAAATTGTGATATAATACTGCTAAAGGAAAGGCAATAGATTTTTGAATTTAAAAAAAAAAAATCTTACTTTCTAGGACCTTGTACATTGAAAAGCAGGGGTAAGAACTTCAGATTCAGACTCAACTGCCTAAATACCACCTCCTACAGTAGTGAAAGAGCAGCACTTGAGCAGCAAAGACAAGCAGCGTATTTGGATATAGGAATATATGAAGTCTGAACAGCAACATTAGAATACTCTATAAGGAGTACCATAAGTGATTCTCACAGTTCCTCTGTAACTCTGAAAAACACTTCAAGTGTAGACATTAGAACTGAATGCATATGGATATGGAATACTGAGGGTTTTCATGCAGGAGTACAATTAAAGGTTAAATGACAAGTTTTACAGTATGAATTTTATGAAAAATTATGTATATGGGTTAGTGGATTACATAGGACTTGTTGACTGGGCATACAAATACCTGTCAAAAAAGCCTCATTGTAAAGAAAGAACAAGACTTTTCAAACTTGCTGGGAAAAAAGCATTTTAAGAAACAATGTCAGGATGTTGATACTAAGAAAAAATATTCCAAGAGATGCTATTTACTTATAAAGAGGATAATTACTAAGAAAACTGATTACAAAGATATGCTAATCCTGACTTGATGTTTTCATCATCAGGATGTGTCCTTGTGAAAATATATTTAAATCCAGTTGCAGGATAAATACTATAACCAAAAGTTCAAAAATGTCTTCTCCAGCCTTGAAGAAGTTTGTACATCTTTTGTACATCATTGGGCTGAGAGAACACTGAAAAAAAGTATCACTATATTACTGCTTCATCATCATATACCCCCCAGGTATCCAAACCAGGTCACTACCAAGACAAGCAGACCTTTGGTCTGACACAATACAGCCTTTTTCATGCTTTCATCCCATTTCCTTCAAAGGCTACAAGGACAAGAGGGCGGCTTTGCAAAACCCTGATCATCCTCATAATACTGGCATCTCTGCTTTAGGACATTGAACACTCCAGCTCAGAACACAGGGTTCAGCAATACATTTCCTGATTATTGCCTGCAAGTATACATATTTTGCGTCTTTTTCTGATATAACAGGCTGTACCAGTCTATTTTCATCATTGCCTAATTCTTTAAGTTGGTACAAGATTTCTCTTTACATAGTATGCCAATGAGCACATCTTTTCAACTCACTAGGCTCACAGTGACAGCCATGTTTGTAGTTGGGAAGGCATTCTAGCCACATTAAACTTGAGAAGGTTGTTGAAAGTTCCACAATGTAAATCTGTACTATATGTCATGTGACTGAGGCCCAGCCACATGTGGGACTCCAGGCACTGGGGCCAGTTTAGTCTTCCTGTACCTGCCTGTGGCACTATTCACTTTCTTAAAAAAGAGATGCTTTGGTATAATTAAGACATTATGTCCTCTGTGCTGAATTCAAGCCTCGTACTGGTTAAAGTTAATGGCCTAAGATAATCTTGTTTTACCTCCTTATAGCAAGTGCCCCCTTATGCTTTATGCCTTAAGAAGCATTACTGTAAAGTATTTTTTCCTGCATTTGATGGTACAAAAAGATGCTGTAATCACAAAACACAAACTGGAACAAAATAGTGTCTTTCTGTGAAAGACACAGAAATGAAGTATCACTGTGAAAACTGAAGTTCAACTTCCTCTGATAGTCTCCTAACAGATTATTAAAATACCTTTTCTGAACAAATGTAGCATCCTTCACTTTTGCTTTTCTGAAAAGTTCTCTGGTTACAAACTGTTCCTCAAGACAAAAAAGCAAAGTCCTTATCCACTTGACATAATTTCTTTCTTTTCAGTATCTAGGCACACATACTGGCTTTTGTAGCATCTTCCTTCTTCAGTACAGAAGGGGTTACAGTAAGAGTCACTCCATCATGCTTCTTGCTGCCCTTCCTACAATTTCCCTTCTCATTCTCTGCCCACTAAGCAGGCCTCTCCAACATGCACAAAATAACAGCAAGAGCATCTACGGTTTGAAGGACAGCACTAACCTACTCAATGTCATTATTCAAGAGTGATGCTGACAAGACACACCTCTGCATACCACAATCACAAAGCTAATCTATCATTCAGTAGCACTAGTCCCAGCCTCTAACAAGTTTCTCTCCAGCTCCTGTTTTGCTGCTTTCTTCACTTGTTACTGTACCTTAAAATCATAAATCCATCAGGACAGAAACTACATTCTTTTAATTCAGGCTTCTGCAGTACCTACCAAACTGCACATTAAGCCTGACTAGACGTCACTGGAACTACTGAAAATGTGCAAAGAACAACTAGAAAACATGCTTCTCTCAGCTCTTGATTTCCCTTTGACTGAATGTCCATCTTCTCCCTATATATACAGAAGTATGTCATTTTGAGACTGGTCACTACTGTCTACGAAAAATTGTTGCAATTGCATGAGGTCCCCAGAGACAATAAGGCGTATGTATATATACATCACCTTTCTAAAAAGACAAGAAGTAGTACTGGTGGAGTGATAGGCTAGTCAGCCCTATCTCAGTCCTCTGCAGCTTAATGAAGTAAGTTTTGCAAGCCATTTCGAGGCACCCAAAGGACAGACATGACTAGGGACAGATTAAATGATGGAAAATCAAGCCTATGAACCTGTTTTCTGTGACGGAACGAGAGGCTCTGAGGATGCACAGGGGGCAGCAAAATGATGTCTCCACTGACTTCAGTAAGCCTCTCAATGCAGTCTCTCACAGCACCCTTATAAGCCAGATGGGGGAGGTATGGACATGGAGGTATGGACGGCATTGAGTAAGAAAGATCAGAGAGAAACCGGCCAGGTTAAGCAACCAATGGTTTGAAATGTGCATGATGGCCATTTATGAAAAGAATGCCTTAGAAGACAATACTGGGATTGATTGTGTTCAGACATGATTAGTGACCCAGTGGAAAAAGACAGGACATACTCTCAACAAGATCAGAAATAATGGCATGTTGAAGAAGGGAGCCACTGATATGCTGGAGGGTGGGGGTACCACTAAGAGGGACTTGGACAGATTGGAGGAAAGAAAAGACAGAAACATCATGAAATTAGTAATTAAAATAGAATAGTTCAATTGGAAGGGACCTAAAATTAATAACTAGTGCAACTGACTGACCATTTCAGGACTCAACAGAAATTAAAGTAAGGGCATTGTCCAAATGTCTCTCAAAGCCCAACGGGCTTGGGGCATCAACCATCTCTCTAGGAAGCCTGCTCTAGGGTTTGACCATCCTCTCTGTATAGAAGTGTTTCCTAATGTCAAGTCTGAGCTTCCCTTGGCACAGCTCTGAACCATTCCCACATGCCTGCAACTAGACACCAGGGAGAAGAGACCAGCACCTTCCTCTCCATTTCCCCTCCTCAGGAAACTGTAGAGAGCAGTCTCCTTTTCCCCAGTCTAGACAAAACGAAATTCTTTCACCACTCCCCACAGGATATGTCTTCCAGCTCTTTCATCAACTTGCTATTTATTATTTGCTCTGTTTTAAAACTACATCATGATCTAGTCAAGGGAGGCAATTGTCCTACTCAGATGTGCTCTGGTGCAATCTCACCTCGAGTCCCACATGCAGTTTATGGTGCACGATATAGGAAGGATATAAAGCTATTGGAGAGCATCCAAAGGAAGACTAAGAAGATGGTGCTGCTCCTGAATATTTTTAAGAATTCCTTTTTAAAGCACATCCAGCCTTCCTAAATTCCTTTGCCCTTCAGGACTGACTCCCAAGGGATTTTGTCAATCTTTTGAAGAGGCCAAAGTCTGCCCACTTGAAGTCCACGGTGGGAGTTCTGCTGGTGCCTTTCCTTACTTCACCCAGTATTGAAAACTCTAACATTTCATGGTCACTATGCCCAAGAGAGCCACTAATCACCACATCACGCACTACACCTTTTTTATTGGACTTCATGAACCCTGTGGGTCCCTTCCAACTCAGGATATTCTATGATTTACAGGACTTTAAATGCCTTTCAGTAGCACCCAGTATGATCTCCTATATAATTTTTCCAGCTACTGGGGCCAGACTAGCAGGTCTGTGTTTCTTGGGTCTTGCTTCATGCCCTTCCTTTAAACTAGAATATTGCTGAGTAGCTTCTAGTCAGCATGGACCTTTCCCACACTCCCAAAACCTTTGGTAGGGATTGACAGAAGTCATGCTACAACAACCACTAGCTCCTTCAATACTCTGGGATGAATCCCATCTGGCCTCATAGACTGAGAAACATTCAACTGGTCCCTTACAATCTCCATGTACACAAACAGAACATCGCTATTCCCACAGTAATGGTCCTCCAAATCAGAAGATGGAGCAGTCCAAGGTCTGTTAGAATTCTAAGAGACCAAGGCAAAAAAAAAACGGACTGAATGCCCCCACTTTTTTTTCACACCCATTTGTCAGGTTATCATCTACAACAAATATCAGTCCAATGTTTTCCTTAGACCTCTTCTTGCTATTTATATACTTCAGAAAGCCTTGCTTGTCAGACACATTGGCCAGTTTCAACTCTAATTTAAAGTTTTGGTCTTTCATATCTTCTCCCTGCATATGCGAACTATAGCTCTGTAATTTTTCTGTGAAGCTTAACTTTGCTTCCAGAGATTTTACAGTCTCTTTCTCTTCTTGAGGTTCAAGAGGAGTTCCCTGTTCAGTTAAGGTGGTCTTCTGCATGGCTTGACTTTCAACACAGAGAGATCACCTGCTCTTGTGCTTTTAAAAGGTGATTCCTAAAAACTGACCAGCACTGAAGGGACAGCATACTAGTAATGAGCTCACTGAGTCACCTAAAGTAGCTCTGCTGGTATTCAGGGTTTCAGCAATTTTGCTGACTGTTTTCCTCATTACATCAAAAATTTGAAATTACCCATTTCATGATCCTGTGGCAAATGCAGCTACCTACCATCATATCTCTCAAAAATCCTTCTTTATTAATAAATAACAGTTTTAGGAAGGGATCCCTCCTAGTTGGCTCACTAAGCACTTGTGACTACAAATTATCTTCAACATGCTTCAGGAATTTCCCAGACTTGCTTGTCACACCAGTATGGTATTCCCAGGTCCTGTCTGCAAAGTTGAAGTCTCCCATAAGGGCAAGGAGAAAGACAACTGGAGAGAAGACAAAACTGAAAAAAGACTGGGGAGTCCTGGTGGACAAAAAGTGGAATAAAAGTGAGCTGTGTATATAGGAAGCAATAATCACATACTGGACCATCTTTGCAGAAGCACAGCTACCAAATCAAGGCATGTTATTATCCCTTTCTACAAGTAATCCACATGGGAAGCAGTATCCTTCACACTGAGTACTGTGTGAGCAGAGTGAGTTCTAAGTAATCTGCCTTAGATTAAAAAAAAAGGCAAAACAATGGACTTATTTTATTCATCGAAGACTGCTGTAGATATTAAAATCTGTATGAAGTTACTGAAGTCTGAAGATACACTTTGATAAACACCCTGGAGTAACCAGATACATGATCCATTTAGCTTGCCTACCACTCAGGAGAATGAAATTTGGTTGAGAATCTGACTTACTTGTGAATGGATTCTAATCTAGAAATAGGAAAGACAGGGCAGCTGCAATAACTGGAGTGTCCTGGAGCTTCCAGAAAGTTGCCATGGCAGGAAGTATGGCTTGTCAAGACAAGACCTGCCACAGCTGCTCTTCACTACTGCCACAGGTACAATCAGCCTTTAAAGGCAAGAAATACCTCCCAGGAGCTTACAACCTAAGTAAGAGCTTAACCAGGTAACACTGCTACTGACCTCAATAGGAAAATCTGATAAATTTTCTTTCCCTGCCCCCTGAGAAAAATCACATGAAGCATTGCAATCCACCCCTCCACCACCACAATGAGATGAAGGCTCTTGATTCTCAAACACCTTTCTTGAAAAAGTTTTTAAAGCATCCTGACATCACAGAAGAGAAAAAAACACTTTGGACAATACTCAGAATGTAGCAAGATATATCACAAGTGATTTTTAAAAGGGAATACAATGGCTAAAATACAAAATTTTAGCTGAATGATTAGTAGCCTGAGTCAGTCTGTTGAATAAACTCAGACTAAGAGAGGTCATGGAGGATATTCCATGAGATCAAAATCACCCAATTTCTGTTTTAGGGAACCACTCCCTACCATTGGAACAGCATGCAGTTTAGATTACAAGGCTTCAAATTCTAAATTTTATCTGCAAGTTGTCATAAGAACGTGACCACCTTTCTCATTCACTGTATTCATGAGTCCTAGACAGTCAAGACTCTACTCTTCAGATTTACTTTCTCCTCAGATGTTCCAGATCTGAAACTCCTGTGTTACCCCTTAGGCATCATTGTCCAAAATAGCTACAAATAAGACAAAGCCATGACAACTTTAAAACAGGAACATTTCTTCCTTCACAAACTGTTACAGCTTGTCCAGTAATTTAAATGGACTTCTGTATTCCTTCATTAAGGTGAAAAGGGTTTCCCTATTCTAATGACTTCTAAAATGTACCACCCAAATTTAAAAAAATAAATAAAAAAATAAAAATAAAGAGTTTTTAGAAGGATTTATAGTGACAGATCTGACAGTTTGCTTGTGCTGCAAAAAATAAATCCAATTTGGATGTCTCCCCAAGAGTAAGTAGGTATTAAGGGATCAGACACAGTGTGTATGTAGTATAACTAACTATATTTGTCAATCCTGATTTAGCAAGTCATTCAGTTTCTGTTTTGTGTATATTATGACCACTTCCCATTTTAACACACAGTTAATATAAATCACTCCTTCATATTCCCCCAATCAAATCTGTCCCTCAGTCATTTGATTCATAAGAGAGCAGAAAACTGCAAAATCACTAAAATGACGAAAATTTTGCTCTCTGCTTAAGAGTGTTAAATGCTCCACCACAATCAAAATAGATTTTACAAGTTTAAATGGTCCTGTCTGAAAGCTCCAACAAGGAAAGGCAAAAGTTCTATTAATACAAAGAGATCCTATTTTAAAATTACTTAAGAAGCTGTGAGGCCACCTGTTCCTTGGCACATGCTATACAGGTACATATTCTGAAAACATAGTCCAAGATAAGCTCCAGAGTTATTACGAAGAGAGAAGAAATCTTTGTCCATATATTCTGCAACACAGAAGGTAACAGCAGACCAAGCAGAAGTTCTATGAAGAGAATCCTCTAGTGTATACTGCAGTGTAATGTGCAATCTCAGCAGGTGGAGACACCTCCAGTAGGTATAGCAGACAATACTTTTGAAGGGAGAGAAAGCATGATACAGGAGTCTGATCTATACCCATAATGCTCTGAACTCAGGTGACAGTTTAAATGGCTTTTTTGTTCAATAGCATGTTAACTTCAACAAGCATCCTTTAGAAATATTAGCACATTTTTTTAGTTTATACACTGAGATATGGATGTTCTGTATCATCTTCTACCATACCGCAACAATACTCAAGGGTCCAGGTTTCTATCCAGGACACCAGCTTGCATATTTATATCCAAGTAGTTCTTCCAAATTCTTATCCAGCAGGAGGTTTAGGAATGAACGTTCAATAAAGATTGAAGACATTCAGAACAAGGGAGAAGGAAAAAGTCAAATGGACAATGCTGCCAGTGAGCTTTCTATGTAGACAAGCACCATATTTGCTTTGCCAGTAGCAGCATGATTTGAGTCCATTAGCACTTGGCCACAAAACATTCTGCTAATACAGGATTCAGGTTCCATGTTTCAATGTGTTAGTATTCCCTCCTCATTCCCCAGCCAAGAAAACCTTCTGGCCTGGAAGCAAGCAGAGGGAAACTCCTGCCTCCCTGAATGGCAGAGGGACTCCTATCCTGAAAATGCCAAATACACAAACAAGCAACATCTCCAGGTGGTGAATAATGATCTGAAAACCCAAAAGAATCTGTACATTACCCACTACATATGAGCTGAAATCAGGGAAAGAGATGAATTCATAATAAATACAGTGATGGCAGGAAAATTTCTAAAAGTCACTGCAGTCCCAACACTGATTATCTTTGCTTAAACATAGATTCTCAAACATGACTTAGGTGTGTGAGGCACACAGATCAGTCTCGATGATGGCAGGCATTACACACCAATACTGAAGATACCACTACTGCCAAACAAGATGTTTGGTGCAGAAAAACACCAGAATCAAGCACTTCCAAAATCAAGCAAGCTTTTATAGTTGCAATGCTTCCTTTCAGCTGTATCCAGGGCTCTTCTCTGGTGGCATTTTAAAAAGGTTACTGGAGGCAGCAATAGTAGATTTCTCAGCTGCTGGTGTTTTCCCAGTCCACTCAGAGTTCTGGGATCTCAAGGATGGTGTTGCTGGTAGCTCTGATTCTGCTGCATCCATGTGGACAGATAAAGTTGCTGGAATATAAAATTGCAGGAAAGGGGGAACAGAGGAAGACAGTAAGAAAAGGCAATAAAATAAGTTAGAACAACTGACTTCATGGCAAACCCCTCATATATATAATTTCATTTATAAAGATATTGTTTATTGAATTTCTAAAAGTTTTTCATCCAAATTCCTTCGAAAGAGAGGTTGTTGACAGCATTAGCAATTTTGTTCTAATTATTCACACATTCAAAACTCTAAGTTCCCAGTCCACTAATTAGTTCCCTTAGTCAGAGTTCCTGTCGAAAATCAAAAGTTTTAGCTGTCCCATATTTAAAGTGAATCAATTCACAATCACTCATCTTAAAATAACTTGGACTCCTTGCAAATACTCAATTAACCCTCTACTTGAGACTTTCAAAGTCTCTGAAGGCATGGCATATTTGAGGTTGCTAAGATCATCTAAGGAGGAAAACATATCTCTCCTCACCCAGTAATGGCAGTACCATGAACCTCCACATATATCCAACATGGTAAATCAGCATATTATGACAAGAAACTCCTTACCAAACTGGAAGGTGGAAAGGTGGAAATCCATTCTCATTTTCTCAATACAACTACTGCTTCAAAATGGGACAGGCTATAATACCCAGAGAGATTTGCAGATCCACAGTTCAACCCAACAGTCGCCCAAATTTTCAAAAGGATTGTAAAAAACCTAGAGATATGAGAGTTTACTCTAATTCTCAGCATCCTGAATCACTCAATCCTCACAAGTAGAACAGGACCAGGTAAAGAAGAATAATTGCCATAGGAGTCTTTGCAGCAAACAGGAATGTTTAAACAAGTAACTACTTCAACACAAAAAAACATTTCTTCATTGCAGTCTCACAACAGATAATGGTTGTTCGTGTGTTTTAGCTACAGGTTGCATCTGCTGCTCTGTAGTGAATGAAGGATAAAGAGGCCACAGCAAGCCTCAACTAGAGGACAGATTGCTTTGAAGTTTAAATAAAAAGTTGGTTCAATGCTTGAGGTTCCACATTAAGTAGATCTGGAACCCCAACAATGCTGTTTCTGGACATCAAAAATGGTGAGTCATTCCCATACAGCTACAACACAGCTGATAAAAGTACCTTGCAATTTTACATCCAGCCCATCATCTTCCTTCATCTGAAGGTCATCCGAAATGTGAAAAAAAAAAAAAAAAACAAAACCCCCAAACAACTAAGTCAGTCCTTAAACTCACAATCACCACCAATACTACACTATGTACCCCTTACTAGCAGCCTCCCCATTTAGGGTCTACATTTTTCCTCATAAGAAGAAAAAAAGAAATGGACTGAAACTGGCTTCTTGTTTCTGGGTATGACAAAGAGTGAGTAATTAGCAAGAAACAGAAGAGGGAAAATTCACCAAATTGCTATTACTCATTGACGATTCTCTGATAAGCAGTTTCACAGGCTGCTAACTGTCACCTTTTTTACAAGCTAAGCGTGAATACATGCCAAGGCAGGAAAAAATCTATTTATGCAGATTTTTACCCCACAGTCACTGTAATAGCTGATTAGGATGCCAGTTACCATGTGCACTGCTATATACATTATGAAACACATAAACATTAAAAACATGAGTGTAAAGATTGGTAGTTGTTCACCATTTATTGCACAACCATCTGTACTTGTGGCCTACTATGACAAAATGAAGACAGACATGACAGTCTTCATCAGATTCCTTTCAAACCAGAGAATAAGAAAATATCTCTTTTTTCATGAGAGTAAAATTTTATGCAGTATTTCTCAGACAAGCTCTAATGTGCCACTGGGGATGTTATTCCAAATCTACTATACTGCAATGGAAAGTAACTAAACACAAGGACACCATCCTTGCCTTCCAAGTCTCAGATCACTGAAGGGTCAAAGGATCTTTACCACCACAGATGATCTTCCTCCCTATGCACTGGCTGTTGCTCACTGAATTGGACAAATCTCTGGTCTAATCCAGTACAGTCAGCCTTAACTTTCTCCAGATTTCCTTATTCTGCTGCCAAACTACACCAGCCAGATTTTTATTCGTATCTGGTAAAGGCCTCATGCTTTAGGACTCACACTGTTCGATTGTGTAGTGTGGAAAACATTAATTTTCAGTCTCTCTAAATATTTGCATAAGTTTGTCCAACTTAATTTTGATAAAAATCATTTCCTGAAGTACAAATTAATTCTGAATTTTCTGCCCACTTTTTGTTGTTCTCAACAGCTCATTTATGGTATTTAGGCCAGTTAGCCTCAAAGAGGAGCATTAATACCAGAACTTTAATACTTTACCAATACAATAGAGACCCAAGGCACTTCTACAGTAATGCATTTTTTTGATGTTCATGCAAGGGTCTCTGGGAAAAGATACTGTACCAGAACTCATAAATACTCACAATTCATGAAAGTATGTGAGAAGACATGGAATAAAATTAGTTGTTTGGTTCCCAAATAAACATTATCTCTAGCTGGCTTTTCACATTTCTGCACTGAGGAGGGAAATAGCATCCACATCTCATCTGCCTTTTATTAGCATCTTCTGATTTCAGCCAAATTCAACTCAAAACTTTCTGTGGATGGTGGGGGGGTGAGGCGACAGGGGAAGATTTGTAGCTGCATGTTTAAGAAAGAAGCTAAATTCATCACAATGACAGGGGATAGTGTTGGCAGAGATTTGAGCTATTTATTCTTTTAGGAAAATCCTATAAAGAATGACACGAGGAAGCCTCTATCTGCAGTCTTGTTCATCACACTGGTGAGGAGTCCGATAACAGATGTATGCAGTAGCGTGATTTAGTGCCGGGAGCTGGCCCCTGATGTGTATTAATACAGCGGCAAAGCGGAACGAGCCCCTCTTCATCACTCATCTCTATAAAAGAGGTGGAATCCGAGATGGCCCGATGTTCGGCAGAGCAAGCCCATTTGTTCTGCTGACTGATGAAGCCAGCTCAGGCTGTGTCCTTCACCTCCACGGGGCACTCAGGTTGCAAAAAAGGAGATCACTGAAGCAGGACCTGGTCAACAAGTGAGACGAGAGCAGTTGGACTCAGAGAAAGAGCTATTTAAAGGTGAAGAAATCCAGCACTCTGTGCCTGCATGATAGGCATGGGCCTGCATTCTGATTTACCTGTGCTTCACCTTTTGCAGAAGTAAAACACCACAAACATAAAAAGCCTCAGAAGTGAAAAAAAATGAGATTGCCATGACTCCTCAGGCACACGGGAGAAAAATCTTTATCTCATCAATATCCAACAAATGTAAGAGTGTCCAATTAATTCTACATTACTACAGAATAATATTACGTATCTTTTTAGGTATTAGTAATTCCATAGCAAAATCTCCTTTGACAGAAATAACATCAGATTCCAGAAGTTTCCAAATTACATGTCCAGGTTATGCTTCAGCTGTAATTGGGAGTCTGTAGTAGAACGTCATTTAGGACACAGCTTCCGTTACCAAATCATGAAAGTTTCTTTCCACAAGTCAGTATTGCAGCAAACCCTGCCCACAGCTGTTCACTTGGCTGAGGATATTTCTAAACAGGGTCTGAGAAAGACATCTTTACCATTTCTGACTGTTAAAGACTTTGTAGACCTTGTCTCTTGATGATCAGCAAAAGCATGCTTCCCGTACTCTACTAACTATGCTTTTTACTTATTTTGTAATACATAATAATCCTCTTTCCCTCATCCATAATAAGAAAGTTTTCCAAACCCCCGAGCTACTTTCCACAGCTAAGTTTCACTCCAGGTGCACTCTTAATTCTTCAAAAAGTGTTCACTATACAATTTGCCTAATCAAGTAAGTACAACTTAAATAGTATTTTGAAACACGTAGACATGGAAACAGAGACTTTCCTTACAGAAAGTGACCAGCAATGCAGTAGAGAATACATTCTGAATAATAAACAAATTGACAGGTAACAAGGGATGGTGAGACATTAATCATCACTTTATTTGGTCTTCCCCACTGTTTTCACATCTCCATTTTTTCCATCATCTTACCCACTACCTTGTTATTGGATTACAAGAATAGTTATTTAATAAACTAGTTGGAAGAACATGTGCAGTGGATAGTCACAAGATAGAGTACGGCGAAAGGACAGAAAGAAGTATCCTAAAACCCACCATGTTCACCAGATCAAAGCTCTCTCATACTCTGATGACTAATCAATGACTTCTCAGAAATTTGCCACATGAAAATAGACCAGGATTTTAATGATTACATCCCCATAACAAGAGAAAACTATTTTCATCCAGAAGAATAGGACAATCCCCAGGGAATAAACTGTTTCATCCAGTGATGATACAAAAATTGCCAGATTTTTCCTACTGTGAAAGTGTCTACAAATACCCTGATAAAGGGCATCAGACCCACCAGCTAATGCCAGCCCAACACTGAAGGAACACACTGTACATACTGATCAACTGCCTATTACCATGAACTGCATAATTTAGGACAGTGGAAATAACACCTTATGAAGAAGCAATTACTATTCACAGTAAGGTGAAGCACTGCAAATTATATTAACTTAACATTGCTACATTGCCAAAAATTTGATTGTAGGCAGCTTTTGATGGTATGTAAAAACACATGATATGCTCTTTCACACATTTCATTAGTTTCAAACCAAAGTAATACTACTTTTGCCTTTGGCACTTTGCTCCAAAGGGACATGACTATAAAAATGCTGGCAGGTTACCTGATGTTGGGCTAGACATGGAGGCTGCAGCTGGCTTTCGTTTCCTCTTGATGTCCCTTGAACATGGTGGTCCCAGGTGGACATTTGCTTGCCTACAGAGAAAATAAAACAGATTAAACTCAATTGCAAAATCACATTTCTGTAAGACTGAAGAGTCACCTCAAGCTCCTACCTCCCCATCAGCTTCTTAACTAGTAAGTAGCACAACCCGAAAGTTTCTTGGGGAGTTTTGCTCACATTCTTTGTCAATATAGATGGTGCTCCTATTTCCTTTAAGAGATCACACATAAACTGCTCAGAAGAATAATTATTTCTCAGACTTTAAAGGATATGGTTTTGCATTAACTCCAAACTAACTCCTTGCATACATAAAGATGTGATCAAGCAGTGATATGACATGTCCTACCATTACTTCTATGCAAGAATAACAAATGTCTGCAAGATTGCTCTTTATACAAACTGTGTGATATTTGCTCCTTAGTCAGAAATTATTTTGCAATCAATTTAGTACTGTAGCCATCTTAGAATATACCTATAACGCCAAATGTCCGTGCATATTGTTTCCACTACAGTTGTAAGTTTGTAAAGTTAGGAATGCAAAACTGTCTCGTGCATTTTTAAAGTCATAATTTCCTTATCAAAGTGCTGTGTAAACAGCTGAATCTGACTTATGGCAGCCTTGCTGCACCTCTAAAATGGACTGAAAGGCATAATCTGTACTGTTAATATCAAGTATTAAGTCTGAAGCCTACCAATGGCCATTTCAGTTTAATCATTTGCCAATTAAGAAGTGTCCATTTGCCAATTAAGAAAAAAAATCTGTACTGTTGGAGCTGACTTGAGCTGAGAACTCCTCCAAGTCATATACCTGTAGGAGGCAGAGAAGTTTAATTCAGAAGTAACAGTCTTTGCAGCAGACCAGAGAACTTCCTCAAATACCATCCATAATGAATATATATGCCTAATTTAGCAATGACACTGGGTTCAAATCCCTTCTTCATCCAATATAACAGACTTCCTTTGGAAAGTTCCTTGGTCACTCTTATTATCAGATCTGATGTGCAAAATGCAGAAGTACAGTGCAAATAAAATTAGTTAAACACTGTGAAGAGCTTACATGGTGTAAAATTTGGAACCGTATATGTTTTGATGATTAAGTGCTAAAAAGCTTCAGTATCTTCAAAGCTTGTTATTTTGATTTTTTAAAAAAATTCTTTAAATTTTAACAAACACTTTCATCATATACTAAAGCCTTTGAAATATAACAAAAGGAAAACTTCATAGGTTTTTATTTCCATGACAAAAATCTATTAAAAAAACAAACCCTTGTATTTAAAATACCTATTATTTTAGATGCTGTATTTATGCAAAACCAAACTGTGCTATTGTGTCTATACAGAACAGTGCAGGGACCACAAAGAAATTCTTATACAAGTCCAGTCTACAAAGCAAATGCTGCTGGGTCTATCTACTTACCTGAAAAAGAAGTGCAACCACAAAATAAAGGAAATACCTACTGTTCCATCTTCTCAACTAAAATACAAAAGTTCTACAAGAAGTCTATAAGATCTGTCCTCTAAATCTGCCACTGAAGAACAGTTTCAAAAATTTTTAAATTGTGCCGCATTTCACAGCCAGTCAGTTTTTCAAATCTGGGAGCACATATTAATACAACCAGACAAAGAAGTCTCCTGAAGGGATCAATCAAGTGTACTCTCAGTAAGCTCATCAAGACCAAGTGCTGGGTTTTCCACTTTGGCCACAATAACCCCATTCATCGCGGCAGGCTGGGGGAAGGTTGGAAAGTGGGCCAGAGGAAAAGGGCCTGGGGGTGCTGGTCAACAGCAGTTGAATATGAGCCAGCGTGTGCCCAGGTGGCCAAGGCCAGTGGCATCCTGGCTTGGATCAAGAATATTATGGCCAGCTGAACCTGGGAAGGGATCATTCCCCTGTACTCACTGAGGCTGCACCTTGAGTCCTGTGTCCAGTTTTGGGCCCCTCACTATAAGAAGGACATTGAGGTGATGGAACCTGTCCAGAGAAGGGCAATGGAGCTGGGGAAGGGTCTGGAGCACAAGCCCTGTGAGGAGCAGCTGAGAAAGCTGGGGTTGTTTAGCCTGGGGGAAAAGAAGCTCAGGGAAGACCTTATTGCTTTCTACAACTACCTGAAAGGAGGGTGTAGCCAGGTGGGGTTCAGTCTCTTCTTCCAATCAACTGGCAAAAGAATGAGAAGACATAGTCTAATGCTGCACTAGGAGAGGTTCAGGTTGGATATCAGGAGGACTTTCTTCAAGGAAAGGGTTGTCAAACATTGGAATGAACTGCCCAGGGAGGTGGTCAGAGAAACCATCCCTGGAGGTGAAAAGCTTTCAAAAATACTGGCATACCTACAGAATGCACATTCAAATCTCATGTTTGTACACTGAAGTGACTGACCTCTAAGTAACTTTGTGGATGCTAAAAACTGCTTTTGTACATTACTATAATAGTGGCTATACAGTGTTTTAACATAGCTGTAACCATGTATTCTGAAACATCTAAACACACACAGCCTGAAGATAACATTCAGGTTTTTATTTTGCATCAGTGACACAGTATTATGTTACTAACTACAAGACTACATAATTGTATATAATAATCCAATTAATTTTAAATAATATAACAATAACAACAAAAATAATTTTTAAATGTTCCCTTTTTAATTTTATGAACTTACACCAACATTAGCCAGCTGACCCTTGGTGGAGAACCACTATGGACTAGGAAAGAAGTATGCACTACCATTTCCAATAGACTTCATGCATTTTTTCCCAGCTCACAAATGTTACAGTTAGATTCTGCATAAGAGCTCCTGTCCCTCAGTTACATACTCAAACATCTACTCTTACCTGATGATTACACTAGGGGTAAAAAAAAAAACAGAAAAAGAGAACGAAAGAATCTCAAAATCTCTTGTAGTGAAAGTAAAGGCAAAATCACACTTCAGTTGAAGACTACTAGCAAGAATGCTGTATCTAGTAGTCCTGCCTCAAGGATACAAATGCTCAGAGGTCATAAATTGTCTCTGTAACATGTTTTTCCTTCAGGTTTATCCCTTATTGATCACCCACACTTCAGTTAGTAAATCAGGAACCTATTGATTACTCACTGGCTCTGACTGACCCAGTGGTAAAAGTGTCATTTCAAGTGGCTGGTGCACTTTACAGGCACCATAAATCTGCATGCAGGGAATCTCCAGGTGGTAAGTACCTTGGGAGAGAGAAGAGAAGAAGACTGCATTCAGAGACGGTAGGGCTCAATAAGGCATGGACAGAAAGGATGTCTGAGGTATAACTTATGAAATATGCAGATTTTTGCTAGATATCACCCTTTTCAATATAAATTAGAATTCTAATTACTAGCTTGCATGAAGCTCTGTATCAGTGAGGTAACAAAGTCAGTGAATTCCAGTTTAACAGCAGATTCCTATAGACTCCTACAAACACAACCACCACTAGGAAAATCAAGTCATGGATATGCCCAGCACCCAACATACCAGTGGACAGGCTGAATTATAAACCGTGAAAATGTCACAAGTTGCAATGATGAATTAGTTCTCCTTCCAAAGCTGAATTTTAACAACTCTTCTGAACAGTTAAAAATTACTCTAAAGTAGACTAGAACAGAAAAGGCTGATGGAAAATGCATATTTGTGCATTGTCACAGTCCTCTCTGTGAAGAAGTTTGAGACCAAAACCCTGTGAGATGAAAGATCTAGGCCTAAACTTACAAACTAGAATAGGACTTAAGACTGTCCTTACTAGCCTTCAATCTCTTCTGCTAGGCCTCCGTGCTTTCTTCAATGCTGCATAAACAGTAATAAGAAAATAATTCCCTGGTTTCTTTTGGACTATAACAGGTTTATCATAAGAAAAAAACAAAATCACAATGCTTAGATGGATCTGCCAGGTGACCAGAGACTAATGTAGTTTACAATCTAGAGATGACTAAAATTCTAACCCTGGAAGAGAAAAAGGAGAACACACTTAAAGAAACACATCAGGATCGAAAATGTGGCTGTTTTGTTGGCTGCAATATATTCAACTCACACAGCAGTCACTGCCAGGAGTTAGTGAATGAAAAATTACACATGTATGGGAAAAATGGCTTTCAACAATATGAAAAGTCTATAGTGTCTTTTTGACAGTGGTAATATTTTTTGTAATCACAAACTAAAGGAATTATTCAGGAAATACTTTTTGTCTTTTGCTTTTGTTTTTAACATAGTACTTATGGTACCCAGTTGCACATGGAGGTCATGGTGGAGAAAAAACAGGCTTGGTTATGCAGAAAGATGAAATTCATGGTAGTCTCTAATGTGTCAGAAGTAATGCTTCCTTTAATTTCTTTTCCATATATTTATTCTATTACTTTATTTACATGTTTTTTAATGACATATTATATACATATTATATGTAAGTACATATTATATGTACTTACATATACAGGACTCCCATCTCACTTCTACAGTTTGAGATGACTGTGCACTGGAGTTTGCCACTATTTTACATCTACCACAGTATCTCAACAGAAAAATTAGGATTGGCAATATAATCTGTGGGAAACAACACAGAGCACAAGGAGACACCAGCCCACAAAGAATCTTACTGAACAGCATCAGGACCCTAAAAACTTCACTATCTATGAAGGCTAAATTGTAGGAAGATGTCCATTCTTCTAGAAGTCAGGGTAAAAATCTAAATCTCACATCAAAGGTCTCTGAAAAGGCCATACAGAGCTAAATGTGACAACTTTGGTTTTCTTGGCGGCAAGAGGCACATTGCACACTTGTGGGTGTATGCCTCTCTGTCATCTCACATCATCCAGCTTGTCTGCTTACACTCTTTATTCTAACCCTATCCTCAGAAGAAGCAAAGCACACGGATTATACAGTGAGAGGCAGTCATTAACCTACTACTACCATAAAACCAAGGGATGTTATTATCCTCATGTTAAAGTGAATATTAATAGAGACTGCCTTTTAACAAAGATACTGCTACTAAAACTCCACACAACCCAGCTGTTGCTGTTGTGATGCTCTATTCAGAGCAAACACAAACCAAATGAAAGGCTCTTTTCTCTAAGCCCTGAGGTGTTACCTGAGGCTGTTGATGGTGGCTTCACAAAATTAACAGTAAAAGCAGAATTCTTCCTCCTCTTTGACTACAGAGCCAGCTGGGCACCAGTCTAATCTGCACATAACATGTGTAAATCAATACAATTTGCTCATCCTATCTGCATGCAAAGCTCCCGCACACACAAGTGGTTCTCGCTATCACATCCCAGTGTAGATATTCCCGATGCACAGCAGTCTCCTATGCCCTGCAGAGCCTCTTGGGAAGGCTTCTAGAGCACATTTTCAGACTCCAAAATCTCTGATAGGTCAGCTCACTTCTTCAATCATCCAAATCTCACAGATCTTCAACAGCAGCAGCCTGTTCCCCAAGTAAGCATTATAATGATGTGGAAATTCCATTCCTAAAAGTCTCTGTGTGACAAATGCAAGTGAATCCATTTTCTTCTTGTTTTCCATGTAAGCACTCTAAGCAGAGAAGATCTGATCCCATATATTATATTCCCTATTTTCACACTGAATCATGCTGTATCTGTGCCAGAAAGACTCCTACTGTTTGCCAGATCTGCTGAGTACACAGATTTGAAATAGCAAGTAAAAAAAAAAATTCTGAAGCCAAGGGGAATTTATTTTTCACTGCAGAGAATTAGGATTCATCAAAATGGGTATATCAGGCCTCAGTCGACTGCATGTGACACTAGGTTGATAGCTGCTGCTCATTGCATGCCTGTCAGAAGAATTCAGTTATATTCCCAACTGGAATATTAGCCAGGCTTTAGCAAAGGAAGACATGAAAATCCTCCAGCTAAATGGAAAAAGGGTAAAGAAAAATAGGGAGAAAGGTTGCCTAGAATGAACTGGATACTGTCCTGCTCAGGCAGGAAAGTATGAAATTGTGGACATCTGTTCACTCCTTCGGCTGCCTCAGAAAAGGCCTGGCATTGAAGGCAACCCCTGTATTTCCACATGCTTGGGTAAGACGCAGAAATATCAAGATCTCTCTGCACAGATACAGAAGTGACAGAACAGTATTTATTTTCACACAAGTATTTTTAGAGCTGAAACTAGAATTTGAGACATGCAAGTCTGTTCAATTGAACAGCATCACCAAACCCAGAATATGGGGCAACCGGCAGTAAATGAGGAGATCACTCACCCCTCTATATTTTCATCCCATGTCCCAGGAAAGATGACAGACTTGTTTCTAAATCAGATTAAATTGTAGATTTACAGTTAGTATTAACAGAGTACATGCAAAGCAATTTTCTTTATCTGTGCTGTTCAAAAGTCTAAGACAGTTCTCCAAGTCTCCACCTTCAACATCTACCTGCCATCTAAGGTCCACTTTTTCTATGACCTCTAGTGGGAATATTTAATTGCTTTTTTACACTCATAATCCTATTTTCAAGGCTAGGCAAATAATAAACAGCATTAGGGACATTTTATCTCCTATCTTCCTCTCTTATTCTGGCTGCTATTCAAATTAAAGGGAACGCTGGTTCTAGGCTCTTCTGAAACTCTTACCCTGCCTCAAGGGAATAGCATTCCATCAACCAACAACCTACAACATCTTTTCAGCTACAGAATATTTAATAACCAACATCTAATATGATATTCAACTTCAGCCTGTACAAAATCCTCTTAAGTAGAAGGAGCTCAACAACAAAATTCTGTTCAGACCACGCCTCCCAGAGAGGCAAACAGGCAGAGGGGAAAGAGAGAAGGATCCCTTGAGTGGCCCATGTAAGTCTCTACTTGCTTGCTTTTAGCAGTCTGCATCATGAAGTCGAAACCTTAACAGACAAGACATGATTAGCAAACGTTTTGTGCTCTTAAAGGAGAGTAATTATAGGCATGTGAAAAAAGAAGAGATCCCTGAGGTACTCTTCCTTGCATGCCTCCCGAGAGGCAGCAGGGCCATTAAAAATTCCATGATGAAGAGGAAAAACAGTCTGGGAACAGCCAGGAGGCAATACAGCAAATTAATACACCAGCCATCCCTTGGGAGGACTGCAAGAAAGCAGAAAACTCTCCTTGCTTCACAAAATAAAATTATACCACTAATGATAACAGTCACCACACACACTAAACTGCTTCTAATGATGGGTGTGAAATTCCCAGTGCTGTGCATACACTTTGAATGAAAGCTCTTCTCATCACAGACATAAATCAAGAAAGGTAGTGTACGATTTATCCTGCCTTTCAAATAAGACTTCCCAAGGAACCTTCCACATAGGCTTGTCAGTGTCAAGGAGGAGGTTCTTTCTCAATTCTCAGCTGCGCTCAGTATTCTGAGCTCTGCCTTCAGCTCTGCTTAAACAAAAGTACTGGGTTGCCAGTCTTCCAGACAAACTGCACCAAAATCCACCAGTGAGACAAAGAAAACAGTTTCATAGCAGAGAAAATACTCCACTTGGTAAATATACTCCACTGGACACACTCCATGATAGCAGAAACAAAGCAGAGAAAGGAGATTTTGCATGGCACAGCAAGCATCAGGTTGAAGAAACTCGATGACCACAACATCAAGACCATTTTCTACTAGGTTTCATATTATTTTAGAGGATTTGCTTCCCTTACACACACACCACATTCTGGCAAATTTTGGACCAGAATTTCTCCAGGATGAGGTGCGAGTTGACAAAAGCTTCTTAAAGCACAAACTACAGAAATTTATTCCATACATGGCAAAAGCAGATGTTAACTGAGGCAATAGCTTATCTGAGCTTACAGAGATCAGCTGAACCTCCTGTAAGAAAATGGACCACTAATGAGTATGCTTGGCATGTAAAACTAAAGAAGAACTACTATCAAGAAAATGTTTCTCTGAAGGAACAATCTCCTTTCTATGCCCTTAGCACCATCTTTACATAAAGCAGGCTCCTTGTACCAAAGGGTTCAACCCTTGCCACATACATGGGGCCACAAAACACATTCATTCTTTTCATATTTCTTTCTCCTATTGAAGTTCTTGAGCACATTTCACTATAAAATAGGAAATATTTTCTCAAATTCCAGGCATTTAAAAACACAACTGCATCTGGGCTAGTACAATTTCTCTGTCAACTCAGTAACAACTCATCAGTGATCATGTTTGTCAGGACACCAGCCACTTGTTCATTAGAGGATGGAACCAAACATATATATTAACTGGATAACTAGACTATACACCCAGAAAAACCTAGCAAGCACAATCTCTCCAGGTTTAGAAATCACTTGCAAAGAGCTTGGCTTTGGAAAGGGCCTTAACTGACCATCATAAAGGTAGAGATTTTGCCTAGTTTGAATTTGCAAGCAGGATTTGTCCAGCTCACCTTTGTAGAAGAGAAACTTCTATAAACCACCAAGTAAAACACTGGAGGCAAAAGAAAGGTTATCCTAGCTGAAAATTAAGAGATCATGCCATCTTCTTGCTCCACAGGCAGAAAACATCCCCAGAGTGGGGCAAAAGCACAGAGAGGAATCAATTTGCTGATGCAGAATCTTCTGAATTCTTTTTATTCTCATCCAGTAGAACATTTAAGAGCTGATTTCTTCCTCCCTCCCCTTTTCCAGCTTTAACATGCTGGCTACAGCAGCATGAGGTCATGGTGCGACATCGCAAAATTCCCTGCAGAAGTCAGTGGGAAGAGAAGCTTTGCTGGGTGGGTGCCAAGCTTCTGTTCAGACACATACAACCTTAGTACATTTTTCATGCTCTATTTGCTAATTAACAAGGGAAAGAAAGCCATGAAGCTGAAAGTCCAGACATTTCTCTCAGATTGGGTCCCTGCTACAAGCACATAAGCAGAATTGTGTCCAAAGCAAGGCTTTGTCTACTTGCATGGGGAAAGAGCTCAAGGGCACCTTACCTTTAGATAGTCACCTGCAGCACAAAAACAGGAGTCACCTCTAAGGTCAACACTTGAATTTAATTTAGGATTAGTCAGCAGAAGGTGCCTGACTAGTATATTAACCTGAACTATGCAGCCTCAAATATACCTAACATCTGGCCAAACCAGATCTAAATCTCAGCTATTGCTGTAGAGAGATATCAAACCATTAGAGGTCACTTCAGGTGAGTTCTTAATCTGCTCAGAGGGTCTATATTAGACACCCAGGATACCAAAATGCTTCAGCATGTCGCCCACCAGTTTGTCAGCATTTTCCCTCTTATCTTGTTTCAAGACAAGTGGGCAATGATACTATGTCCATCTGTACCTATAAAACAGATTTGCAGCAACTCATTGCACATTTCAGAACACACTGCAGTTATTTCTAAAGGATCAGTATGTTCTGCCTGTCATACACCATTTCATACACTGTAAGCACTTAGTTCACTGAAACTCTCAAATAAACTGCATTGCTACATTTTTTGCCTAAGTTTGGACATGGGCTGCCCAGGGAAAAGCGTGTTAAGTTCCAGGTCCATGAGTACTATTCAGATCACACAGCACTACTGAAGACATTCAGGAGAGCGAAGTGAGACAACCCCAAGAGAGCAGAGCAAGGGAGTTACCTGGCAGTGCAGTGTGCTGGTGAGCATCTTCGGTGGGAAGCATCAGCAAGCACATCCAGAGAGTACAGAGGAGATAATGGATTGAACTGGAAAGTCAAGAGATTTTATTTAAGCAAAGCATTAAAAGAAATAGTGCCCAGATAAAGCTCCTCAGATCTGTTCTGTTCACACAGTATAAGGAGACCTTTCTAGCACCTCAAGGGGTAAAGACTAGATGAGAACAGGCTCGCACTTCAGACAAAAGGCTAGCCCAAAGGGTGAAACAGCAAATCTCATAACCACCTTCTCACAACAGACAGCCTCAGCACACTCCTCTTCCAACGTGCATTATTAAAAATGCTGCTTGACTAAGAGCATAAGTGCTCTATTGCTGCATGCCATGAGAAAAAGTCTGCTTCTCTTTCAGAAATCATCTTGTCTACCTTCACATTGCAGAGAAAAAAAAGTCACTGTTATGAGTTGTGCCAGCACAGAACTTTCCACAGAGCAGTTCCTGTATTCCCAAGGGTTGTGTATATCACTGAAACAGACCTCTAGAAGACTCAGATCCACCAGGTTAAGTTCACAATGAGCACCAAATTCATTCCATGGTAAGTGAGTTGCTCCTTCCACTCCCCTCCAACCTCACAAGCTGTCTTTGCAAACTGCTTAAAACAAATTTTTGCAACAATGAATGGTCAGGCTAATGTAAGATACACTTTTGGACATACACTAGACAAATCTTGAGGGTATCAAAGCTGCACAAGACAGCTTACTGTAGAAAATACAACGGTCAGGATAGAAATGGAATAATCTGGTCAATCAATGCATGGAACAAACTTTGCTCAATATGTATATAGAAGCTTTAGACTGGTAGTTTCTCTGGGCTACCTGCTTTATACTTCCATTTGGCATTTCCTCTTCATTTATAATTCACACCTTAAGGCAGGAAATGAATTTCCATCTGCTTTGCAAAGTGCTAGACCAATCTCCTGATCTTCTTTTATTACTAGGATTACTGACGCATTCTTAAATAAGGACAAAGGAACAATCCACACCTATAGCAGGACTCATCATACAAGCTATCTGCAACTTCAGAACTCAGTACTAGGCCTTTACCCTCCACCTTTCTGAGAAAGAAGATGAACCACAGAGCTGCTGCTATCAGGGAGCTCCTTAAGTGGGACTGCTCGTTTACTGTCAGTGAAGTAACACTGCAACTGCACAGTAGGAGGAATCACCAAGAACCCTCCGTTACTGGAATGGCTGATTCAAATTCATTTAAGAAAAACAAAAGTTATTTATTTTGGTCATTTTAAAGCTTATGTAGTTACTCTTATCTTTAGCAATATAAAAACAATCTGTAAAATGTTCTCACTAATGGAAAATACACAATTGCACAAAGGCTTGAAAATTATTTCTTGCTTTATGCACATTTTTAGTCACCTGAAAGGTAAAAAAAATTCAGTCCTACTGCTCACCAACCACAAAACAACTCGTGTAGGAATAGAAAGGAGTGTGCATGGCCAGGAGCACTGTTACAACATGACTGCTCAAATGGGAGAGTGGGTTTTTTTTGCTCTTTGCTATTAAGAACCTCAGCCTTTGTATCTTAAAGTAAAAAAAACCCATAGCACTGAAGCTATGAAAGACTTATTTGGAGAATAGAAAAGTACACACACAAGAGTTTCAGTCACAAGAATGCCTATTTCTCTTGCTTATCACCTCTTATATTTTCTTGTTACAGCTGCTATTTAACTACATCATTTAAGCTCACCATTTTTCCCTTCTCTGTGGATGAGACTATCAGGTAGAAGCCTGAGCCAAACAAGGCAAAACAAAGCATTTAAAAAAGAAAAATGTTCTAATTCTTATAGAATTTTGAGGGGGCAAAGCTCCTCCTGTCAAGAGGCATTTTCACTCCCACTCACTGTCAGAAAGAACGGCCTACACTAACCTGAAACGGGGAGATAAATAAAAGGAGTTCCTGAGCTATTCAGTTTAAATAGACAACACAACTCCTGAGAAATGGGTTGTGTTCAAAGCCCAGAAGACATCAGTTAACAAAATGAGAAGGGACATACCTCATGTGCATAGGCTACAGTGTGTGGGAAATCAGAAGCCAGCATTATGTTATTTCTAGAGAGAAGGAAACCAAGAAAATAAAAAGGTAAAGCAAAGTCACCTTACCTGGTTGCGATCTCTCTTCCCCATGGATGGTAACCAAAAACTGGAAGGAGGCAGAGTCGAAAGGACAGGTAGGAGCAATGCCAAAGAACGAACATGGCGGGGGGGGGGGGGGGAAAAAAGGAGGGAGCNAAAGAGGGTTGGGGATAAGAAGAGAAGGGGAAGGGAAGAACAAAGATGGAGGGAGAAGGAAAAAGATTAAACATCATCAGGAGTCATATTAAGAACAAGAAATTTCAGATACATGGAAGAAAATTAGGCATCAACAGCTAGTGAAGGCTGGACGCACTGCACTACAGTCAAGACGTGCCATCCTTACCTACCCATTCCCCAGAACAGCATTAAGGAGATGCCAAAAGATAAGCACCATGACTATTTCCGGTGCTGACTACAATTTAAATACACTAACTGGGGAAGGAGACATAACACCAAAAAAAGAAAAAGTAATTTCACAGCTGCCTTGTCAGCATTATTTCTGCAGTCTGGGTATGCACCCATAGTACAGCTCCACAAAAAAGCATTTAAAATAATTAATATATGGGGCTCAGTCTTCTCTTAATGTCCAAAAGATCTGCAGTTACTGCAATTGCACATTATAAGGGAGGAAGAAAAAAAAAGCTGACTGCAAAAAAATCCACACACTGGGGCAGCCTTATATAAACACACACACACATATATATATATATAAAACAAAGGGGAAGTCAGCAATTACAAGTAAGAAAACAGAGAAGTCATCAGAGAATACTGTCTCCCATTCCACAGGGTACCCTTAAATGTCCATCCAACTCTTCATGTCCTTCACTCCCAGAAGAGAAAAGAATCCTATAGCTCTTTTTCCCCTCTCAAAGTTCAATACAACAGCTGTTAAAGGCCTTACTCTTTCTGGCGTGGATCACTAACAATGTGACCTAGCCTCTCGGTGCTCAGAGTGCTCATGGAGGTCTCCTGAAACACAAAGACAGGCAAAAGGTTGCAAACTCACACAGTGAGCAGAGAATAGCTTGCTGCTGCCAGGAAGAACAAGTCTTATTCCCCTGGGTCATATCCTTTGCTTACCAGCCCATTTGCAGCTAACATGTTCACTCCTTCCTTTTAGAACTTCACCTGAGATGATTTAACTTATTAGAATGGCAGAAAATCATCCAGTTTTATTTATGAGGCTTGTTTTTTATTTTTAGTGATTGCTTGCAGAGGGGCACACCATAAACTGGACTAGAACAAAGTACGCAGCACAAGGATGCATGAGAGCAGGGGAGATGGCTGGGAAGTGCTTCTTACATGTTACTGGGGTCAGTTGGGCTAGAAACAGGCTGAGATAGGACACTACACTGTTTCATTAACAGTGGGGATTCACCAACCACCAATTAATAAATTAAGGAGTGAAAGCATGATGCTTTTGCCCTTACTGAAAGCAGCAATTCAGCAGCAGGACATCTAGCAACTAAAGAAAAGGTAGGTCCTAGGAGAGAGGACTTGCTCTGGGAGCATGTTGCTTCCTGCGAGATGCTGCCCTGTGTATGTACTCAATGCTGGCATGCACGTACATACACAGCCTGAAGCACCAGCTGTTCACATCTGCATAGCAACTGCCTCCAAGAAAGAAGTGCATTTTTCAGCAAGGGACTGAAGATGAGGGCAAAAGTCTTTCACAGGGGAGGTTTGTTTGCGCCAGGTACATAGGCAAAACACACTCAAAGTTTGGGGGCAGTTGTAGCAGCAGGAAAATTATTAACTTGAAGTGCCATAATGTTTAAATTTACAGTTTATTACTGTGTAAATTACAAGCCATACTTTTGGTAATTAGCAGCTCGCTGGCGGGGAGCTCTGAATGAAACTCATTATTTATGATTACAATTTCGAGAGAGATGGGGAAGGGGGAGCAGTGACCTCCGCAGCAAATGACAAAGATCCCTTTAAGGTGATGAAGATAAATTAAACAAGTAAATATTATCCTTCTCATTTGGATCATTAGAGGTGTGCTGCCAGGCCCAGTCACTTGCAGGTGGCCTCAGGAACCCTACGTAAAGTCAGTTTCTTGCCAGCTGAGGATTCATATTTTGAACGCCGGTTACAATTAAGCAAGGTGAGTGGAAGAAAGAAGAGGCAGACAAGGATCTTTCAAGTATGACTGAACAGAAGGCAGCTGTCACACTCCTCTAGACTCCGGGCCCCCCTAACACACCTAGTTATCAGACTATGGCCAACCAGCTCAGAACTTATGCCAATGTTTCCAAAAGCACAGAGCACATCCTAATAAAAAGAAAAGCCAAACACAGCCAATACCTTCCCTCTCAGAATCACCTTTTACAACAAACAGCAGCACTCAATGCTCCAGACCCAACCAGGTGTGCCCCTCTCTTTTAGACAGACATCTGCAAAGCATCTTTCTATTACAAAAGGGACTGATAATTTTGTTTGGTGTTTGCCCTACATATAACAAAACTAGTCAATGGCTTTGGGCAGCTTTGTCTGCATTTACCATTTTACTCTCCTGTCTGCCCACTAAAAATGCAACTGACAAAACCACCTTCCAGTGCTGCCATTCATACCAGTCTTCTTCCCTATATAAAATTTGGCCTTCCTTCACCTTTGAGGCACCTCTCTGCCCTTGTAGTCTCAGATGAGCATGCACAAGTCTCGTGCCATCATCATTTTCCCCTATATTCTGTCTAAATCTTCTTGATATTTATGCTCCCTGTCATTCTTCTTCAGGCCTCCTTTCATACTGCTTTCAGTGCTGATCAGCTGTCTTTGCCACTCCAAATGTGCCTTAAAATCCACTTAGTCACTCAATCATTCTCTGACAGTCAAAGCAGTTAAACAAATCAAGCAATACATGAAACAAAAAATATACAGGACCACTTTCTGCAGAAAACAATTTACATGGTATCTTCAAACAGTATTTCAGGACTGATCAGAATTTGAAATACAAAATTACCATCTTTCAAAAGGGCATACCTTGCCGACCAGCCTCCTCCGACCTTTACGGAGGCAACGGGCAGCAGCTCCTGGAAGGCGATTCAGGCGAGCATGAAATCCTGAAAACCAAATGCAGAAAAACTGAGCAATGAATACAGAAGATTCTTCCTGACAAAGCCACCAGGAAAACTCCTTAGTTCAGTAATCAAATCAGATCCTCTGTCTCTTGTTTTTCAATCTCAAAGATGTAGATATGCCAATTTATTCACAAATCAAATAAAATCCTTACATTTAAAAAAAGGAAGACTGCCAGCAGGCAGCTGGTATGACTATTTCAGTAAACTTGGCAATAACTTAACTGGATCTTAAAAAAAACAAACCAACAAAACAGATCACCAATACCAGTTTAAATGCAACACCTATGAACAGAATCTACTCATGCCATCACATCAAAAGTTCTCAAACACAATTCCTTATGGACCTCACCTCTCTGAGCTGGCCGTGAGGGCAAAAGGAAGGTGGAAACAGAGAGCTTATCCAGGCCTGAGTCAATCCTCTCCACTTCAGAGCGGTGATCAGCTCCCCACTTGGGAAGAAGGTTGGGGACAGTGAATCCTGGAACACATTCTCCTTCATAAAACCAATCACTTTGCTCATCATCTCCTAAAGAAATAAGATGGAATTAGCCACAAATAACATCAATGTACCCTGTGACAGTCCCTCAAAATACTACAAGTAGGCATATCTGAATGTGAAACAGCCGAAGTCTCATTAGGAATTCGTTCTTGAAGAGCCTTATATTTGTATTCTGTTTCAATGATCCTCAGTAACTATAGGGCTTACTAAATGCTTTAAACTATCCAACTCATCAGTCTCCAGAATTTCCCTATAGAACAAAGCCTCTTTATAGACCTGCCTAGGGCAGGTTTAGCACTCTGTTGCTACTGCATCTCATCAACCTTAGTTCAATGTTGTGTGATGTCTTATGCAGAACTCTTTCTCTGAAGTAATTACTGCAACACCAGTAGAGGCCAATCATTTGGCACATGTTATAGGCTGTCACAGAAGAGACTTCACAAGAGGGGAAGACCAGGCTCACAGGGTAAACAAAAGAAACATACTGATGAGAAAGACCCCTGGTCTCCTAAGACAAAAACATGTAACTGTCAGAAATGGTCAGTCTGAGTGTAAGTATTAACCATGCTGTGAGTTGCTCTCAATCAAAATTTCTTAGAATCTCTCAGAACTACAAACCCTCTGCAAAACTAAAGCAGCAGCAACAGAAGTCATGACTAAAGTCTACACAGAGCTGGGTTGCTGTACTTAATGCAATTGCAGTCTAAAATTGAACTGCATCAGACAGTGTTCATAGTAAATCTGTCTGGCCAGAAATTCCCTGAGAGCAGTAGCACACATGAGCAGCGTATGAAAAAAAAGCAGGAGGAGAGCTAAGAACCTGACACACATAGCATTTCAGCAGCCCAACTCATAAACAGTCCCATGTAATTGCAAGGTGCTCCATCTTGCCTTAAAAAACTAACCTGCCTACCTTAGGGTAAATTCTCATTTGCCTACCATTAAGTCTCAACTCAAGCAAAAAACAACAACAACAAAAACCACAAAAGAAAAAAAAGGTAAGAAAGAATACAATAAAGTTTAAAAATTTATCCTAGTGAGAATGCTGCAGTCTTGCACATAACAGAAGAAGCAACACATGAAACCAACTCTGATCAGCAACAGGCAGGACAGACAGAACACTTTATCCCAAAGCTCTGACATTGTTTTTCTGTCATGCATCAAGTTGACTTACCAGTTATATCTTAAAATATAAAAATCCCATCTCCACTTCACAGTAAATTAAAACTAAGTAACATTGGATAGTTCCTCTAAGAGATCATAATTTGTGCTAAACTACTCCTAGAAATTTGGGTCTATGAACATAGTGCCCTGTCGTACCTCAAATCACTACTTACACAAGACCAACTTTAACAATCAGCATCATATGCTAACATGCAGTAAGTTTCACTGTGAGAGATCCCAGTGCACTTAACAAATACAAAATCAAAAACCCCACCTTACAAACAAATTATGAACTAGGATCATTCTCTGCTCACAGAACTGTGCTGGTATGTGCAGTTGCAAAGACAATTTATTTAATTAGCAACAGCACAAATATTACATGATGCGACCTCAAAAGAAAGAGGGGAAAAAAACCTGCATTTAAAAATGCTGTCAGTTTATATTTCCCATTATTGAGCTTGGAATTGTGCTGGAAAACTATTTATAAGGTGATGATCTGTGCCAAAAAAACCTTAAATTTTGTGCTCTCTCCACCTCACTGACATGAAAAGCTGTTGGTTTTTTATTTACTTAATGATTAAGAATTGCCAAGGAAAAAAAAAGGAAAAGGAGATGTTTTTATTTAATCTGAAAGAGCAACAATATTTTAACCCTTTTAATGTAACTGTAAGGTCAAACATCTTTGCCAGAAAGCTATCACAGTATAAACTGTTTGAACAGAGAGAGACCTGATGACAAGGATGTCAAACCTGTTCTCTTACCTAGACAGGGAAGGCTATAATTGGACTTTATTAATTTATCTAAGTCATATTTCTACATGTTCCTGTATATTGAGCATCCTACTTCTAGTAGCAGCCAAAAATTACTGTCTAAAACAGGGTATAAAATCAGGGCGAGTATATAGGGCAAGCATATAGACACACACTACCCAGTCTCCATCAATCTTGTCTCAGGTGATGAAGTAAAACACTTCAGTCACCACTCTGCTTCATCATCTGATATACAAGTGCTCACTAATTTCAGCTCCCCCTGAACAATCATCAGTAAAAAGAGAAGGCAAACAGTTCTTCTGTTGCCTTTGAAGAACTAGAGTCTGGAAACAGTTATTTTTCAGCAAAGGCCAAAGCTGATATTTGAAATCCCTACTCTTAAGAAAGTATTATATTCCCCTAAGATCACAGATTGGTCCTACAGCTGAAAATGCCATCAGAAAACACATAAGCATGTTTGCTATCATTGTGTTGCTTTACACAGGTACCTGGGCCATTAACAAGCTAGTGGAAACAGCATATCCTATTGAGCTACTGGTGCTACTTCCTTTAGCACTCGTATATTCCCAGAAGAGATCTCATCCAAATCTTAGCTTGTGAAATGTGACAGAATCAGACTGCACAGAATTGCTGGTCTCTAGGGTCACATTCCACATGCTTCAAATGTAATAGTCCCCAATGCCTATGTGCCAACCACAACCTATTTCACACTTACTTCTGCCATATCCCCTATCCACTGAACACTGTGCTGTGGTTGATAAATAGAACCAGATTGCACTTCACACTCAAAACTCCTAAGATACCATTTCTACAACAGACATTCAAAATACCACATTCAACTAATGCATACAACAGCAAGGGAGGAACACACATTTAAATAAATGAAACCTATGACATATTACCATCATCTTATTAGCACAGTCTATTAGGTGACTTGTCAGTATTAAGTTATTTTTTTCCCATTTTCTCTTCCTGCCCATAGAGAATACAACTAGCAGATTCAGGCACTAATGGTATGTAGACAACACTTAAAACACCTAGAGATACAGATCATAAGCTGCGCTTCTTCATTATGAAGAGCTCTCAAATTCCTCCTGTATGTCTGTGCCTTTCCACAATAATAGCTTCTTATATTGCAAATATTATGGATCTAATACACAAAGTATTTAATTAGGAAAAGTGTAGTGTTACGAAAATCACACATGTGTAGCCCTCATCTCATTTCTTAACTTCTAGCCACTCCCTGACAGTGGTTTTTCCTCACACACTTCTTTCTCTGTCTCTCTTCAAACACAGATCTTTCTTTGCATTTGTAAAGAAAGTAAGAAACTCCCTAGCAGCACATGAGGAAAATCACAGGACATTTGTTACCTTGGCGGCCTTCATCATTGGTAAACAGGCCAGTATCACTGCTGCTGCAAACACTGCTGGTTTCACTGGAACAAAAACACAGAAAAAAACCACATGGTTACAATTGCAATAGGCACAATACAAAAAACACTCTATTACATTTTACTGACCAAAATACTTTACGCACCTCACAAAAACTGAATTTCAGATACATGACTGGCTCTAGAACAGAACATAACTGTTTCCCATTAATATTTATAAATGCTGCATCACTTGAAAAAGAGTAGAATTCTGTATCTAGTTTAGTTTCAAGTTATCAAGGAGCAATTAATAAAATGGCATTTGTCTCAGGTACTAGAATTAATAACCCTAACCATGGTATCATCTGGAATACTCTGTCCTTGGGTTACTTAACAGCTACTGAAAACCCTCTTAAGTTTTCTACTTCAGATTTCTTTTCCTCAAAAATGTTACACTATCACACAAACAGCCTTCCTCCTCCAATCTTTATTTTATATGGAGCAAAGAGCAGCTAGGCCATTTACAACTCTCCAGCTACATACCTACGCACAGCATGACTTGCTGCTGCTGAATGCAACTTTGTCATAGCATGACATACATTTGCTGAAGTAGTTCGAGGAAATTTAATTCTTGAACAAAAGAATAAAGCTAGACATTAATGTGTAGAAAGCCATTAATTGACTGGAAAGCTAGACGAGTATTTGTAGCAGAAGTAAATGCTCATGTCAGTCTGAAGCATCAAAAAGCTTTAATGCTGACTTGAAATCATTGGACACTTCAGGCAATACCTCCTCCGATTTAGTTGAGAGATACTAGGACAAGCAGAAACTACTTACTGCCTACTCCCTGAGCACTAACACCTTAGATGAGAACACCAGGTGTAAGTCAGCAGTAGAATCAGTCTCCAGGCAGGGAATGCTGTTTGAAAGTACCTCTGGATTCCACTTTTCCAGTGAAACGGGATCATACTAGAGACCAGTATCAACTGGAAATCCCTTGATTTACAAGGCTAAATGATGCGGGACCACAAAATGTGTCACTCCAAAGAACTGCAGGCACAGAATAAAACTCTATTTTGTGAGCATATTATTGTTCTTAGAAAATGAACCCTGAAGTACAGCCAAGTCAACTCATCATGCTGGGTATCTAAAACTCTGTATCTTCATCATTGTATAAAGGCCATTTATACTTAAAGGATGAACAATCTGTACAGTATTCTCACCTTTCAGCATGTAAGTTAATATCAAATTCCAAATTAATCCATTATAAAGCTTGGCCATGAATTCATCCTCCCACATATATACCACAGCAATTAAGGCTAAGGACTGAGAACCATGAATTAATTGTTTCATCCCAAGCTCTCCTACCAACATACAGTGGTATGACCCTGGATCAATCTCTTAGAGTGCCTGCTTTCCCTTTTGATAGCCTGGATAAACAATCCTCACAAGCTGCAGACGTGAGGACTGAGTGACTGCTTCATAAGGGTTTTAGCATCCTCAGAGGAAAGGTGCCTGAGAAAGGAAAAAGCACTGACAAGAATCCAGGTCATATTAACAGTACTTTAAGCACCCTGTTGCACTGAGAACTCTTTAGTTCCTTATAGATAAGCATCACTGCCAGTGCTTTACAGGAACAAACTTTCAGGGATTTCACTCTCTTCACTACCCTTTTTTACACTGCAGAGCTGAACACAAACTAGACTCCTATGCAGGCCTTTCTGAAGGTCCAGTAAGCACTGATTAATGACCTCCACTTGCAAAGGAGGCTACTTACCTTAACCATGAAATAATGAATGCTATTGATCCGACAAGCTACTGCTATAGAGTGTTATTGATCACCCAATCTTTGGTTAAAATGGTCCTCATTTAGCAATTTCACTGTCGCAAACACCTGGAGCAAAGCATGCTTATAATTAAATAGTTTGGGGGAGTTAAACTGAGAGGTGATGGACAGAGATCTCAGGTTTCCCCCATTTATTCTTTTGCCTGAGCTATTGTTTGTGTCAGGAGGGATATTGATTTTCTATAAAAATAAGAAAACAAGAGGCACCGAGGGGCTGCAGAAGGTCAGGCTGGGCTGGAGAAGGAGGGGAAGCAGAACACTCTGTCTTTGTCACTTGCCTTCCAAGAGAGAGGATTTTTTTTTTTTTTAATGGAGAGACTGGCCTCCAATTCATCAGCTTAGCCAGACTCATGAATGCAACTGCAGGCTGTCATCAAAGCAGCTCCCTTCCAAAGGGTAAAGCAACTTAACTGCACATTCAGAACGAGTGATGGTCACATTCTCAGGCCAGAACATTGTACTGGTTTTGGCTGGCACAGAGTTAATTTTTTCTCATAGTAGCACTTTGGTTCTATGTTTTGAATTTGTGACCAGTGTTGATAACACAGGGATGTTTTAGCTATTGCTGAGCAGTGCTTACACAGTGCCAAGGCTCACACACTGCCCTGCCAGTGAGCAGGCTGGGGGTGCACAGGCAGGACAACTGACCATGACTAACCACAGTGATATCCTACATTATATAATGTCACGCTTAGCAATAAAAGCTGGGAAAAAGAAGAATGAAGCCAGGGACATTTGGAGTTGTGGTGTTTGTGTTCCCAATTAAGGTTACAGATGATGGAGTTCTGCATTCCTGGAGATAGCTGAACACCTGCCTGCTGATAGGAAGTAGTGAATTCCTTATTTTGCTTTGGTTGCACACATAACTTTTGCTTTACCTACTACGCCAACTTACCTAAATCTAAGAGTTTTCTCATTTTTACTCTTCCATCTTCATCCCTCATACCTGCAGTGGGGGTGAGCAAGCCAGCTTTATGGAGCTGAGCTGCCTATCCAGGTTAAACCACAACAAACACATCAGCACTAAACCAGTGAAATCTCTCAGCATTGGTGGGTCAGTAGAATCCCAGGTTTGAAAGAGTCACAGTAAGAGTTTTGTTACTTGAAAACAGATGAGACCAACTGCATATCTTTCACAAGCAAACACACTACTCAAAGTGATTTTTTGACAGCTCTTGTACTATGGTTTGTTCTGCCCTCAAAACAAACCCAGACCATTCTGGAAGTATTTAGACAAACAAGAGAAAAAACTTCAGCACTCAATATATAATTTGCCTTTGTTTTATTATGGCTGCAGGGAATCTCAAAACATTTAGGGACAGAAAAGTATGTTACTTCTAACAGTCTTAGGAGCTGTCACCTTTGTACAAATACACAAACAATTGCTTAAACTAAAACCATTTGTTTCCTTTGTTGTTTCCACAATTATTTCTAGATCAGGCATTGGGTCGTGTCATTACCCAATTCAGAACCATTTCAGAACCATCATCATTTCCTCATCGTATCCCTGCACATCCATCCTTCTCTCAATTTATGTTCACCTTTTGCCACATTTGACTAACAATTTCAAAGATTTCACTACATGCACGCTTGAATCACAATACTGCAGCTCATCTTCCTCCAGGAATGGATTAGGCACAGTCCCACAAGCAAACTAGAAAAAAATACCATTTCCTCATTAAGAACCCATATCCAAGACTTTCTCCATGAATGGGAGTTTATCAACTGAATAAATAGGTCTTTGACCTGACTTAGGGTAAGAAGTCTTCTAGAAAGCAGAGAAAATAATAGGTATTTTAGCATTTACAGATTCATTCCTGTGTAACAAACCGAAGCAATTGTCAGCATAGGGGAGGAAAAAGAAGGTTAAAAAAAAATCCATTCCAAATACACAACTTAGTTTGCCTGAAAACCCATTTAGTTTTGCCACATCCCCTACTCTTAGAGGAGTGACCAGTAGTGGAACCAGTTCAGTATAAAAGTTTTGTAAATCACCAGATCACCACAGATTGCTTCCAAGTCCCACAAGCAGCATCAGTCACCTTTCATCTCATCAGCTTGTGATGACAACCACACCATTTGCTCTCCCAGGCATCCAATTTTCTTCTCCCTTCCTCAGGATACGCCCTTGTCATACATCTGTGAAAAGTACTTCTCTTAATGTACCAGAAAAAAACAGCTAGAGCACAGTGGGAGTGAGGCAAACACAGCCACTTTCGCTCTGCTGCTAGCAGCCAAGTGCTATATTTAGAGCAGCGGAGACCAAAGCATGATCCTTCACTGCTGTGAGGGAAACTCTGCAGTGAAAAGGGCTGTGTGTATTCCTGCCTCCAACTGTGGCCCTCCCTAGTGAGTCACAGCGCAGATCACACATGTGGTGTTGGAGAGGTCAAATATTCCAAGCACTAGCTTTCCAGAGAGAATCCCAAGGATCAGGCAGCAGATGGTAAGTGTCATTTGATGCATACACTTGCACAATAATTAGTCCGAGAGCAAGGGATGACTGAGACAGAACAAAGCCATTTCCCAGCATGGTCCTCAAGTAACAGTCTGGACATAGCTCTTTATTTACTCTTTCCAAGGCTGGCACAAATAAAGGCTGGATGAAAGCCTGCTGGTTTAAGTTCAAGTTTGACATGATGGAACAGACTCTGACTGGTGTTAAAAACAACAACTCAAGGAACACTGTCCATCACTGCCACATCTAGTAAGGGTATTTCTCAGTCCATCACCACTGATATGCACTATTCAGGGGCTACTTAGCACACTTCTTTCCCCGGACTAGTAGCAAACAGCCCTGAGAAGATAAAACTACTTTAACAACTAGTAACGAAAAGTTTTCATTCACAAGTTTCTTGTAAAGCCCCACTTTGCACCCATTTTTAGCAAGGACAGCCACTCTTAAAAGTGACCACACAGTAAGAGTTACATGCTACAAATCACAACTGACCCAGTAAAAACACAATAGTGGTTTCCTGGACCACAGTGAGGACTTACTACAACCTAAGCTATCACAGGGTCCCAGAAACCACCACTGAGAAGTTCGCAATTCCAGGTATTATCCACAAAGCCGTAATAATAATGAAGTGCCAACTGTCCGCTCTGACAAACTGCAGGAGCTAGACTGTCACAAAGCTTAACCGAACCTCAACATACGAATATTCATACTGTATCAAAGAGTTAGACTTTCTCCCAAATTTCCTCTCCTCTGATAGTGACTGTTAATTACAGTGCCTGAGAAAAGAACATGACAACATGATAAATGCACACTTCTCTGTATGTTTCTCTAGCTTTTAGAAGTCAGCAGTTTAAAAACTTTCTGAGCAGGATCTTTCATCTCTGGACTGTAATGTTTAACAGCCCCTGATATATCTAAGTTCCACATCTCCCTTTTTGAACATATCTAAATTTTGACCTCTAAAATGTTCTGCAGTAGAGTTCCAGACCTCATGTTTCATGAAAAAGATTACTTTTTGTTTGTTTGTTTTAAATGTCTCCTCAATGTCTGCTGTTCTTACACAATGGTAATTAGAAATTCAGCAATCACAATCACATTTGGTTTTTGTATGCCATTCATTAAGAAATTTCCTCCATTTGATTCTTAGCAGTTGCCTCTTTTCTAACCTGAAAAACCTCTTTGGACAGAAGCAGTTTTATGATCCCAAACCTTCAACAGAGAGAATAAAAGTCACACTTGGGGAAAAAAATTCTCAAGGGCAACGCAAATTTAGACCATGACATTTACATGTCTCATTTTAATCCCTTGTATGTGATTCTGCCACAAAATCACTGAAGTTCCCCAAAACTGGACACCAAGACATCAGACTCCACTGTTTGCACAGGCTTATCCTCTAAGTAACATAAGTTCCCCTCAACTTCTTCATGGTCTCACCACATTCTCCCCAGAGCTAGGCTTTGACAATCAGACCAAGAGCAGAAATGTAGAACTACAAGCGAGGTTAGACTGAGGTTCACACAGTACCTGCACAGAGGGCTAGCAGTAATGATGGAAGATCTAATCTGTTATCCACTACTACTTATAGGAAATGCTGAAAACAAGAAACTGAGATCAGTTCCTATCAATCACGCAACGCAAGTGCCAGCTTTGGTTTACTCCCCAAACCATAGGCCACAAGCATGGCACATCATAGCTGCAAGGCCACAGACATTTCAGTGGACTCCTCGTGCAACAGGAGCCAGAAACCTACCAGCTTGCCAGCTTTTCAAGGAAGCATCTTGGGTTATCATACAGTACTGACAGGAAAGACTTGGAAAAACTCTACAGTACAGAAGCAGCTGAGATATTTCTCATCTTCAAAAAGAGAGCAGTACTGAATACTTTTAAGAACTTCAAAAACAAGGCACAGCATTTACAAGCAGCTGCAAGCAAAGCGGCCATCTGACTAGCACAGAGAAGAAACCGAGATCTCACCATTCTGACATGTTTTCATCTGAACCTTGTTTCTGATCATCAGCTTCACACTCTATCCGCTCCTTCCTTCCCCCGTTGCCAAGGAAGGGCCTGTTCTCTCCTGACTCGCAAAGGCCATGACTGGATGATGTCCAAGGGGCATTCTCTTTCCAGCGTGAAAGACGCTGCTTCTTGGCTGACTTGAACCTGCAGCCCCTCTCACAGTTCCACTCCGACACCCTGAGCTTTTGCTGGAGACTGGCAGCCACCTCTGATGTCACACGTTTGACCTTCCGTCGGCGCCTGAGAGGTCGACAGGGTGCATTCTCTGTAAAGGAGTCTGACTCATGCCACAAGTGTTGCTTGCTCCTCAGGGTGGCACTAAGAGCTGGATGTCGCTTTACCACTGCCATGTCATCAGAGTCACTGAAATTAGCTGTCAGCACCTCACGGCAATCTTTGACAGCTTCGTCCAAGCTTGACTCTGAGGCCTCGCTGTAGCAGCAGGCATGTTCTGCCTGATGTGTGAAGTCTGAGCGTCGTTTACGACCCCGCCTCTTGCGAAGCTGACGCCGCTGCTGCCGTGGGCTTAGGGCCATCTCTTCCCATAGTTCATCCAGTTTGTTTTGCTCTGAAGTCTGCTCTAAAGCTGAGGCCAAGTCATGCACCAGTTCATCCATTGGCAATGCCTACTAAAAAGGACAACAAACAATTAGCACAAGGCATAAATGCTGCTACCAACATGTCACTGGACTGTAATACGCCACAGCCTTTGTACCTTTGTAACATTAATGGAGTTAGACATTTACTTTGAAGTTACCTGGGAGGATCCAATGCAGGACAACTGCCACTTCCTGGACTAACACTCACTTCTTCTTTCTGCAAGGGTTAAATCCCTCTTCTAGCCATGGTGGCACAGATCTCTCTCTACTGCAGCAGTTGGGCTGAGTGGTCTCTGTCTGAAAAGGCCTTAAGGTTCATCTTCTGTGTTGAAGCAGCATGCTCAATTGCACATCCCAAAGGGTATGGAAGCCTGCAACTAGTTTTTGCTACCCAGCGTCAGTAAAGCCACAGAGAAGGATCAGCCTTCTTGACAAACAGATTGAGTCTTCCAAAAAGTAGACAAGCAGCAAAGCTGGGAGTAAAACAGACGGTAGAACAGGTAGTTTGCAAGCCAGCATCACTTCAGCAGCAAAGTAAGGTGCGCGGGACCCTGGGCTCCTTAGAACAGGGTGTAGACGACCAAGCCTCAACTCCCACTGCCGAAAAATACCACCCCTACACCTCAGGGCTGTCAGTGTGCCAATCCCAAAGTCGTGGCCAAATCCCTCACCTCACAACATCCCTCCCCTACCCTTGCCTTGCAGGCGTGGGATTTCTCTCGCCACCAGGCTCAGAAACACCCGCACCCCCAGCCCGGTGAACCGCAGGCCGCCTCCCTTAGTCCTCAGCGACCCGGCCGCACTGACTCCCTCCTCTGGGGAGACGCCGCTGCTTCTGCCCGACACCCCCCAGCTTCCCCGGGAAAA
>VWZU01014238.1:777899-839608 GCA_013397095.1 Sterrhoptilus dennistouni | reverse complement strand
GTTGTGCTCCGGGCTCCCCTCTGCCGGCCCGGCCCGCCCCCGGCGCGGGCTGCTGTGCTCCGGGCTCCCCTCTGTGTGTGCGCTGGGGCCGCTGCCGGCAGTGGAGCCGCTACAGGTCCCTCACCTGCCAGCGGGGCAGCCCTTGCCGTATACGTAACCTTCAGCTGCTCGGTTATCGTATTTCCTTCTTAATGGACAACAAATAAAGTTGGTACCAAAGCTCTTCCATTTTGTTGCTGCCACGCTAGTTGTGTCTATACTAAATTGAACTTCACAGTGCTGTTCCCCTCTCCTTTCCCATCATGACAATTTACACATCACCAGCAGCCACCAGAATAAAGCTAGGTATGAACCTGCCACCGTCCAGTTTTGCGTAACATTCCGGTTTATTTCTCAGATTTCATTATGCTTCTCCAGGGTTTTTTTTCATCGTCGGGGGTTTGTTTGTTTGTTTGTTTTCGGATGGGGTTTTTTGTTTGGGTTTTTTGGGGTGGGGGGTTGGTGGTGTTTGGGGGTTTTGTTCTTTTGTTTAGTTTTGGATGGGGGTTGGGAGGGGCTTTTTTGTTTGGGTTNTTTTTTTTTTTTTTTTTTTTTTTTTTTTTTTTTTTTTTTTTTTTCTTTTTTTTTTTTTTTTTTTTTTTTTTTTTTTTCAGAAGGATATTTGGAGTTTTCTTAACCAACGTAGCTGCACTCACATTCAAGCCAATACTGGTTCGTTTTCCTTGTAATGTTTTACAATGCAGCATATTGAAAGTTTTGCCAGAGTCCATATTTATATTATGTTTGAGGTATTCTCTTCACTGATTTTGTAAATTAAATCAAAAGAAAGTAATCAGATTTATTTTGATGTGATTTATTCTATATAAATATATACTGCTGCCTGCTGCCTAAGGATCTCTTATCCTTTATATTCTTACTTTTCCCCCCATTTCTGTTTATTCCATCACATTTCCAAGAACAGAAGTTACTCTGGAAGGGTGATACTTGCCAAGACCACTGCTGCCTCCCTGCTCCCACCACAAAAGACCAGCACTGTGTTTGCTCTTCCTCAGTCCTCTGGCACCCTCCTTAGTTTGTCAAGACACTTCAAAAATAACTGAATCCTTGAGTTTGCCATTGATTCCTACACCCCAATAGGACAAGCTTCATTTAGCTTTGCTGAGCTTTCTTCATGCTGTTTATCTAACCAGTCCTTTATTCCAGTCTTAAGCTGTCATGTTAACATTTTCATTTCCTTGTAATTCTCTATTACTTCATTGGAAAAGAAATATTAAAAGAAGAAAAGCAGTCATTAGATAGATTTTTTTTATCCTACTTCTAATAGGTGACTTGATTAAAGTTACTTTATGTGCACCAATTTGTCTGTGAAAATCTGTCCTTTTGGTTTTTTAACCCTTTCTGAGGCAGTAACTCACCTTACTTGCTAGCAGCATTTTGTTTTCCCTGCCAGTTTCCCATTTCCAATACAGGGGTTTTCTTTTTACTCTCAGATCTGAGAGAAAATCCCTACTAAAATCTAATCCTGTTTCACCGCTGCAATCCTTTTTCATGCTTCAGGATATAAAACAGCTACAAAAATGTCTGGGTTAGAGAGAAACTCCCCTGATGGGAAGGTTATTCTGTAAACATCACTTCAGAGCTTCTTACCCCTTCATTTCAAGCACTCAATACTGGCTGCCGTTCCAGGCAGGATAACAAACCAGACAAACAACTGTGTACAAGAAATCCTGTATTCAGATGTCCTGGGGAGATGGCAGCAGATGCCCACTCTAATTTCTCTTATTTTCCCCTCATTTCCCAACTAGTTCTCTGCTGTTTCTCTAGGTCAACAAAATGTTTTGCAACTGGAATAATTTTTACTTCACCTGTCCATTATTTTTTTCCACATTCAACACTCAACCCCAAATTTCTGCAGATGTTGTCAACATTTGGCCTGAGTGAAGACAACATACTGGCATGCAGGGTCTGTTTTCTGTAAGAGAGATAGGGCAAAGGCAAGAGACAGGATAAAAGTGCTCTCGCAATTGCAGGAGTCATAAGAACTAAAAAGGGTGCCACAAAGGAGCACTGATATGTATGGGGGAAAATCAGAAAATTTGAATTAAGAGTTCAAGAAATATAATGAAGCAGTTGGGATAATCTGGTTTTGAGCAGTTTATGGTATTTCTATCCAGTCTTACAAGGTTCACCCTGACACGTGTCAGCAAAAGCAAATTTTGAATCCTTGCCTGCATTCAACTTCATCCCACATCCCTGGCAAATTATTTACTCTCTGTGCACTTTGTAGGTTGCCTGAATGGGAAGTGGCCCAACTTCTCAGCACTAGTTTTGCTCATTAAATGCTTCAGGGATACAAAATGTTCAGCACTCTTATCCCACATGGATTGTTATCCATCACTGGGCTTTGTAAAGATGGGGGTATTTCCTGCCCAGAGGCTGCAGTCACCTGCACAGAACTGCTGCTGGGCCTGGAGGCAGGAGAGGTGTGTTAGCGGTGAGGGACATTTCTGAGGCGGGCAGGAGAGGGTGTGTTACTGGCGAGGGACATTTCTGAGGCAAGCAGGAGAGGAAGCTTGGCTGGATGCTCCGCTGGTCGTGGCAGTGTCTTGGCCCAGCTCTCTCCCCAGTGGGCAGTGCAGCCATACAGCCCAGAAGGATGGGGAGAGCAGCAGGGTCATTGCTCTACCCCAGCAAATGCTCTGCTTAGTCCCATGGCACTTTTCAGCAAAACCTTCCAGGGGTTAAAAGGAAAAAGAGACACAGAAAGGGGACAAGAGACAAAGGGAGGAATAAAGTCAAAAAATGTGCCGTGAAGCTTCTTGCAGCAAAATGCGGAGAAAGTCATTTCCAACTTCTTTCATCTCAGAGATGAAGCCACTAAATAAAAGGGCAGCGCAGAACACAAGGGCTTTTAATCTGTCTCATCTCCTTCATAATAACTGCAAATTTTCCCTGGGCTCCTGGGAGTGAGCCTCTTTCCTCTGTCTTTGCCTTATCTCCCCCCTCCATATTTCACAGCCGGCTCGGCTCCCCTCACTCAGCTGCCCCCGGCCTAGTCTCCGAGAGGCCTGTGGGAGCCGCCAGCTCCCAGGGCCTCATTGTTCCCGGCTTGGGAGGAAGCTCAGGGAGGGAATTGAAGGCAAGTCAAAGGGAAACGGCATCATCGCTGCTTCATTAATGGGAACCTTTCAGCAGAAAACATATCAGAGCGAGGTCTTTTCAGAGGCAGTAATTAGCAATTTGGAGCCTTCCCCCCTCAGGAGATGCAGCTGCGATCTAACAAGTGGGAGCAGTGCTCGCCTCCTTTTACGCTTCATATTTATTGTTTTTCATTTTCTCCATCTTCCTTCCATTGTCCAGCCTCCTCCTCATGGCCAGATAAGGGCCCTTTATTAATCACTCTCTTTTAATTCTTCATTAATGATAATAACTTTCTCTGGTGTGCGAAGAGGAGTTAATCTTTCCTGGGTATTGAGAAAGGACAGGGCTGAAAGGAAGGGAGGGAGGGAGGGAGTGAAGGAGGGAGAAGTGCACAGTGGACAAAGCTGTACTGCCATTCTTCCTTCCTGCCCCACCACCTGGAAGGAGTTTCTGAAGACTTTGGCTATCAAGTTGCAAGTTGCCCATTGGAAAATCTTGGAGTGTCAGTTTGGCTCCGATGTGTGGGTGTGGTGGGATGTACCCTCTCTCAGAGATCCAGTCCTTACCAAAAATAGGTGTATGTTGGCCAGAGGAAGAGACCTTCTCTGTGCATCTTTGCCAAACACTCACCAGCATCCTGATGTGACTAACTGGGTGTGTCTACTTGTCTTGGAAGAACGCTCCCTCAGATGCCTTCAAAGCCCAGTTTTTGAAGTCCAAGTTGAAACAGCACCTGAAGGTGACTGAAATGGCATCTGGGAGGATGTCCACATGTCAAGACCCTTCTAGGAACATCTCCCTGGGAGCTAGTACGGTCTGCCTTGGATTGTTCCCATCTGGAGGTCACAGTCCACCAACGTGGATATTTGTGTGAGATGACCAGTGCCAGGCTGGCTCAGCGTGGACGGCCCAGTGACAAAAGCTGGGTGAAAATGGCAAGGAGGGGGAGGAATCTGTCATGGAGGCTTTGGCTACATGTGTAAGGCAACAGTCACTGAATACCAGCTCCAAGAACATAGCTAGAGAGGATCCAAACACACTTACAGAGCTCAGCTTCTTTTCTTTTGTACCACTGGGTTCATACAAACCCCTGCTAATAAAGTCCATGCAACCTGATCTAGTGATAGCTTTAGTGGTGGATCTCATGGTAGCCCTTTCTGAGTAACTGGGCATGCCACTATCAATTAATAATATTTTAGAACTACCAAATGTGATGAAAAAGGGGAAGAATTCCCCTGTCGCCTGGATAGGTGGTTCCACAACATCATGGAGGATTATCAGTCTGGCAACAGTGAGAAACACTGAGGGAAGAGAACAAATGACATGTGGAGAACCCAGCAAATTCAGTGCAGAAGCTCAAGCAAATCCTTTGATTGCAGAGAGAGCTTTGTGTCCTTCCCTTACAGAGTGGGTCATATCCTAGCTTCACATTCCCATATAATTCTGTGGATGTTGCCAAACAAGCCAGTAACAGTTCAAATCAATGACTCCCATGGGCCTGGAAAAAATGAGCCACCGCACGCTCCTGAGACACAGGTTACCCCAACACCACCAATATCACTGCATGCTGATCGGAGGCATTTGTTTGGCAGCACTGGGAAAGGGTGGAAAAACCAAGCTGGTGAGGGAGTCAGGGCTGGAGTGGGGAGAGACAGTAGGGAAAAAAAAAAAAGGAAATTTGGTGTTTTCTCTTCGGTGTCATTTGCAGGGCAAATATCCAATTATTTTATAGACCATGGCAGTAAATACTTTTTTCTCTACAGTCAAAGCTCTTGCTTTTGGCTCAGCATCAGAACTCTTGCCAGAAGTTGTGGAACAGACAGGGTCAGTTTATTTCTGGTTACTGTTCTACGAGCATCAGGTGGTGTTTCCCTAATATGCTCTGGTTCCCAAGCGTCTTTGACAGTGCAGTGAAACTCAGGCCTATATTTATATAATCTGCTGCCAGCATCTTTGGTATCCATTTAATATGGACATTAAGGATTCCTGATAATCCTGATGATTAGAGATGACCTGTCCTTTAACAGAGCTGTGTCTAATTTCCAGCGTCTCTAATACACTCCATGGAGATGTCTAAAAGAACTTTCTAGCTATGAACATGAAGTAATACAGAAAGTGGGGCCGGCTTGTCTGCAAAAGTTGTATTTTAATTTTGCAGTGAGTCAGTCTAATTAAATGTGGACTGGATTTTAGGTTTTATTGTTTTCCCACACCACCTCTACGTAACGCCAAAAGACTTCACTTGTGCCCAGCAAAAGAAAGAGGTTTTCCCATGGTACAGCAAAAAATTGATTTTAAAACATATGTCTTTTCTTCAGACTCACTGAATCAGATCTTCTCTGGTCTGACACTGCTCCCCTGCACTGGAAGGCCAGTAGGGTCTACCACATCCTCCTCCACCCTTTCTGCCCCAGGAGATGCTTTGGACCTCCTGGGACTCGTGCCTACCTTCACACATGTGGCGGTGGATGGACAAAGTCTGCATGGTGGAGACAGAGTGAGCTGAAGTGAGGGGAGCCAGAAGGTTTGTGGGATCTGGTGTGTATGAACCCTCCTTCCAGTATTGTTTGCTGAGCACTGAATACCGATGCGGATCCTACCTCAGTGAGGATTCATTGGGACTCCACCACTGCTAGCAGCTGGCTGAGCAATTACCATGGACAGGATACAGTGTTTGAACTTGTGACAAGGTGCCACTCCTGCTGATATGGGCAAGTCAAACTCCTGATTGCTGTGAAGAGTACACTAAATATAGGTGTGAAGCAATGTAAAACAAACGTGATTGTTGCTGTGACAGGTGAGAGACAAGGTGTCACAGATGCAGAATTCCTCTGGAAAGAAATTAATAAAATGAAATCAGCTTTACTTGGATTCTTCCATGGAAAGGACAGCAAGAAGGATGTTAATGCTGTAACTTGAAAACAAGAATTAAATATAAAGAGAAACAGAGGGCAAGGAAGGCAGGAACTAAAGAACTACTAAATAAATTGCAGGATTCCCCTCAATCTTGCAACAGAAAGTCTGGTCAGGAAGCCATTCATCTCTTATCTAGCATGTTGTGTTTTATAATTTTGCTTTATTTGGCAGTTGATCAAGGACTTCTGTAGGACTGGAATGATCTGGGTTCTTACTGGAGTTCCTGTCTACCTGCCATTGCTGGTGTAAAAACAGCAGCCTCAGAGACACCCATAGTAGTCTACCAACCAGCCACAGGGAGCTGACTAAATCCCCTGAGGATGCTTTGATGCTCAGAAAAGAAATAAATATTTACCAAGGCAGCAGAGAGCAAGCCGTGGTACCAGTGATGCTGGTGAGCGCTGGAGCACTGTGGATGCTAATGTGGTTGGGCAGGAACTGAGTGCTAGCTTGCCCTCAGAAAGAGCAAGCAGTGTTTCAAAATCCATAGGCCTCAAAGCAACCCAGCAGAGCCAAGTGTGGGGATCACCCACAAGGGCAGGCAAAGCCTTGAGGAGGCTGGAATTATGTCTTTTGCAGTTAGAATGATTGCCGGTTTTGCTTCCTAAAAGTCCTCTACGGCCTGTCCTGCTCATTCCTCTCCTGTTGCCCTTGCATCTTGTGATTATCTGCCTGCTGGTTTCCGTGCGATCAACTGGTACAAAGAAGAACAGCAGGTCTTATATATAGATAGATCTGCGGGGCATGTCACAAGTCTGCATGAAGTGGGCAGGCTAGAAGTTGCTAGAAGGCCTTATTGACTGCATTGTCATTCCTTATTTTACGGGAATGCGAAGGTGTCCTGTTCCATGGGTGTGTGAACTGGGCTGGGTGTTTCAGCCAGGAGTACACTTGTTGGCTGGCATCTGTAGGTTGGGCTGGGCCAGATGGTCTTTTTTTAAACATGGAGCTATTTTACATATGGGATCCATAAATGTGTAGTTTTAGAAAGCAATCAAGAGGACAGCATTTTCTGAGTCAGATGCAACAGCAACTACACCCCTGCCCCAGGCTGTACTTAACATCTCCCTGCCCTCCAGACCAGCCTAGAGCTAGGGCTCGCCTCCCCTATCTCCACGTAGTTGTTTATTCCTCTACCACTGCTTTCTTTCAGCACAGCATATTTGTATTTGTCGACTCCTTGCTTCTTGTTGCTCAAAACCCAAGCAGAACTGCTGCAAGCCCCTGCCTCTGGAGAAGATCCTGCTTGCTGTCTTTCCTGGCTTTTGCCTGCTGGCCTTCCACAGCCATTCCCAGCACTGAGCCCAGGCACCCCCTTCCCCTACCTCATACTGCGGCTGGGGGAGCCTGGGGTGCTGACATTGCCAAGCCTTTCGGAGGGTTGAGAGCACTTCGTGGTAAGGAAGAACGCAACAGCATAGATCTGTGGGGAGGGGGAGGGGAGCAGTCCTGACAATCCCCTTCGAATTATAAACATATCCTCTTTAAATACATTTCTAAGGATAACATTTGTATTACTGCGTCCTGTGGCTGCTGATAGGGCCCTGCTTATCGCCTCGGTCTCTCCTCCTTTCTCTGGGCTCTGCTGGGAAAGGTCCCTATCTGGAACCGAGCTGGCAATCCTCCGCCAAGCAATTGTTTCAGTCCAGGGGAAAAATTAATTTCTGCCTATCGTTAATTGAGAGAATTGTGTGGAGAACTGAAAGGGGGGTTGATGGGGGAGTGGGGGATGGAGTGGGGAAGAGAGAGATCGTGTTATTAACAGTGTCCCTTTCATAACCAAATACCCTGATTTCCATCAGTGAGATGAGAGGCTCATTACAGCAAGAAGGTGATTAAAGAACTTGGAGGAGCTATCAGGCTAAGCAGGAGAGTGGCAGGGAATTCGGGAGGGACTCCCAGCAGAAGGGCAGCTGCACCAACCAACCATCCCCTCACCCTCACTGCCATCTCCTCCACCCCTCTTCTCCATGTCAGCACCAGTGACCCCGTACTCACATCTGAGGAAAAAGCAATGAAGAAGTTCCACAGATCAGCAGTTTTAGTGGCTGAAGAGTGCTTTATGTGGTGGCAGAACCTGCACATTCTAAACAAAAGCCCACTGGAGCTGTTCGGCTCCTAAAGGGCTAGCTGACAGCTCATCTTAAACGCCTTTCCCTGATGGCCAAGGAAGAAGATGCACAAGTGTTGGCCTCCTTCACAGCTACATGTGGTCATGCATAGCTGTTCAGAGTGTCTCACATTAGCTAATCCCTCAACAGGTGGCTAAAAACTAGGACCTCTGACTGAATCACTCACAGAAATTACGTACAAGGGGAGGAAAACTACCCCCTACTGGACTGAGATCCAACTTTTACACTCCTCTTTCTGTGTGTGCCTCCTGAGATATTTCCTCTATTCTAGAGGTATCAGTGCTGTGATATAGCCCACTAGCCCCCAAGCCATTTCATGTACCATGTTTATGTCTTCATGAATTTCCTGTCCTTCAGCTCACAATCACTCCCCTGACAAATAGCTACAGAATCCCCTTGATTCCTGACATTGCTAGAAATAACTTTCTCCCTCTTTGTGAAGGTAAGCAGCCTTGAAAATTCATCCAGCCGACATAAACACTAGGGGATGAGACTAGGATCAAAAGTTGAACTCCCACCTTGAATGTGAACGATTCTATGAAAAAAACCCATCACTTTAATTTTCATTCCTTTTTCAATATAAAAATTTGGTATCCCAGACAAATTTTGAGTGGACAGGAAGATAATAATGTTCCTGCTAAATTAGAGTAATGTAACCTATTACTCTCATAGTTAATACTCGTTAATGCTTTAGTTATTATGATTTTTTGATTGTTAGTCTATTGCCAATAATGTACTTAAGACTGTCAAAAATCTGGTTTTGAGATGATAAAGGGTCTTTGGCAAGGTCCATATGAGAGAAAAAAGCTGCAACAGAGAAGTCAGAGTGTCAACTGGGCAGCTGCAGATTGAAAAAAACTGTAGGGTCTGAACTCTCCTCTTCCTCTGACAAAAGCCTTTCCTCTAGATTCAAGATGAGGGGCAGATTGTCCCACTCTATAGGCTGCAGAAAAATCAATCCAGTATAAGACTCACAATAAATTGATGTAAAACCAGAAATACTCCTCACCTGGATCACACTGGGGACCACGAAGGCAGATAGAAGTGCTCACTGTCACAGTGTATAAGGTTCTGCATACAGTAACACAAATAATCTTTCCCAACTCCCAAACCAGGGAGATCTCCTACCCCTTCTTAGCTTAATCCCATCTATGCATGACCATGTCTTGAGTTCTATTAATCTCCAGCTCTTCAGGGTGATCCAGACAGGAGGAGAGAGAAGCAGACCCTCCACATAAGGCAAGGCCTCCCATTTAGCATCAAATCTTATTGCTGACAATTAGGAATGGACATGTCCAGGAATATATGGCCTCTTGAAAAGCAAGCTGGAGGCATGGCGATCACCAAGATCCATTCAATCCTTAGCAAGTTCTCTTCATCCACTTATTCCCATGAAAAAATCGTTGGCAATGAGCAAATCATTAACAGACAGTTAAGAATAAGTCCAGAACCAGAGTTAGAAATCTTTGAAGCCAGAATGATTTATGAAAGTCTGTATATTTAGCTTTCTTTAATGAAGTGTACATTTCCTGCTGTTTTCTTGTGCAAATCACCAGTAAAATGGAAATGGAGAAGAATGTTTGTCATAAAAAGCCTGCGTGTTGAAATTCTGGGTTACTCATGTTGTCTTCTAATGATGCTGACGGCTTAGCTTAAAAATTCTAGTATCACCAGTAAACTAAGTCATACAGAATCTTCCTCTTAATAAAGAGGTAGCTCTGGACTGATAAAATTGATAATAAGGCCAACATAGGCTTCATGCCAGCCCCTCAGCTAATCTGACCTCTGGCCAGAGGGGTTCTGGAGACAAACTACAACAGCACAATAGGCAGTCTGATCCAGGGGCTAAGCACTCTGTCCTGGCAGTTGAACCCAAATGCCCTCTCACCAAGCCTTAAACAGCTGAGACTCCACTGAGACTGCTATAAATTGGTAGCCTCCAGCTTAGGATATCCAGTCTGAACTACCATTCTGCACTCGCATTGCCCAGGTTCTCTTCAACTGTGTAAGTCTAGGCCTTGCATCTCAAACAGAAAGTGATCAAGTATTTGAAAAACACTTTGCTACTATCTGTTTTCTTCCTTAGACAGTATTCTGTCACCAGCTTTGCAGTATTTTGTCATCTCAGCAATGAGATCTGAGAGAGAGCTTGTATGGCTGCTTCTCATCTCTCCCTCTCTCTCTGTTTGTCTCTCTCCCTCTGTAGCCCATCAGAAAACAGAGAAGGGGAGAGATTGCATGGTTAGCCTCCAGCTAAATCTATCCCAATTGAAGGCTCTGCACTGTCAATTCCATGACTAGAGTCAGCTTTAAAGAAAAGAGCATAACTGAATGCCACCAAAGCATTTGGATATATTATAGCAAGTAAGAAGAAAGCTCCCCCCTGCCCTTCCTCCATCCAATCCTCTGAAACCCTTCCTGGTGCTCACACTGCTTGGAGACTGCTGGGTGATGTAGAGGCCCCAGCAATGGTTAGGTGAGCCTTTGGAGAGAAGGGGATAAGGGTGGTAGTACTGAAAATTAGTCCATAAGGCAACTCCATGCTCTGGTGACCTCTGCTATTCCAGGAAATCCCAGAGCAGGGCAAAGTGGGACAGACCCTATTCTGACATTTGTAACGTGCCTTTTCCAGCATATTTCTTCCAGTTTGGTCCAGAGAAAGAAGTGAGATTAGCCAAAGTTATGGAGTGAAAGAAGGTATGACACCCATACAAAGAGGGACAGGTAAGTAAGCAAAGAATGTGAGAGAACTTCAGGAAGAAGAATTTGAAAAACAGATATGTGACTACAAAGGGAGAAGAGTAAGGGTGAATTAGACAGAGAGAGATGGAGACATGGACTGTGTTTGGAGGAAAGAGCATAACAGGAGAAAGGAGGGGGCAAAGTCTGAGGCACTCAGTGAGTTCAGAACAATCTCTATTCTCTACAGCACTTTCTGTTTAAAAAAATAAAAAAGGAATGATGGAGAAGGGGAGAGAGTCAGACAAGTTTAATGATGTGTGTTCAAAGCTCAGATTGGAAAAATGACAGAGAAAAGCAGCCTGTTTCGGCTCTAATAAATTGTTCTTTGCTGTAAGAGACGCCTGTCGCAGCATTAATACAGGGCCCTAATACACGGGTCAGGGTTAAGTAATTTTCTCCGGCAACTTAAGCGAATAATGAAGCTGGCAGCGGCTAGTGGCGCAGTGGGAGAGATGGCCCGGGCCGCCGGCACTTTGTCTTCATTTATTATGCCAGCTCTCATGATTTGGGTACTGGCTGCAGCGACGGGAAGCCTCCGCCGAGGAGATATCGCTTCATTTCGGCAAGGTAATGAAAGCTGGGATGGGGGGAGGATAAACCAATTTGCTGGCTGACATGGGAAGGAGTGATTTGCAGACCTGGGTAGGGGAGGGGGGTGACCAAGCAGGAGGAAGCACAAGGCTAAACCAAGGGGGGTGCTCAAGGCCCTTCCTTAGATAATGGCACCATGTGTTTATGGGGAGGGCAATGGAGCAGGACCAAGCAGGAGGGGATAGTGGATCTGGAATGCAGCAAAAGTCAGGACCTGAGAGTGTGGGGAGTAGGGAAGAGCCACCAGGAGGAACAGTGGGTGCAGAAGAGACTGATAAGAGGAGGAAGGAGCAGGTACAGGTCCAAGGGCTGATGGAAGTGGTTGGTGAAGTAAAGTAGAAGTTCATGTAATGGTGGGATGATGGAAGACAAGCAAAAAGCAGACATACGGGGGGAGGCAGGAACAAGAAGAAGGATGAAAGGGAGAGCAAGGAACATTGTCCTCTTACTGTGGGGAAGGGAATGCTCACAAGCAACTTGTTTAAGGCATAGATACTCAGGAAATACAGTACTGGAGCTTACTGAAGTCTCTCCCCACTTTCACATCAGTCTTCTCATGAGGATAAAAGCTCCACATGAAGTCAAAGACAACCCTGCAGCCACATCTGTCCAAAAAGAGAGGAATTCACTCTCTTGCATTCCATCCCCTCCACATGGACATAGGAAATCCATCTCCAAGTGTACTTCCTCAAATCAGATTAGTAACAATTTTGTGGCTTAATTCCCAAAGCGTGTCACTCTGACACAACCTGGGCACACTATTTGCATGCTCACAGTTCCCTCTGATTACCCCTGCATTGCCATCCTCACTTCTCAGCCTGAGAGGTTACATTCCTAGCAGCTAGGGTGGCATCTTAGTCCCTGCTTTAAAATACATGGATCATTCAGAGAACATCCCTAAGTCCTTCAACCTCCATGCTCCTCACTCCCAAAACATTGAAGGGAAAGGAGGCATCAGAGCTCTGGCAGAATCAAATCTGGAACTCTTACACTTTCCTTCCCTCCCCCTCTTCTCGGTGTGGGTTAAGGATTTCCAAAAAGGACCAAGTGTTGAAGGCTTAACACTGCAGTCTCTGGAGAAGCAGGCCAATTTCACACTAATCTTCCCCATGAAGGGAGAGAGCATAGGAAGCAAGAATTACATCAAAGGGAAGTTAATGCTGAGAAGCAGACGACAAAAAGGAGCTGCTTTCAGTTTCAAATGAATACACACAGCTGGATTAAGAGATCAGGCAGCTCAAAGCCTGTATCACAAGCTTTGGTACCCAGGATTTAGCCAGCAGGGAAGAGTTCTGATCTGGGCACTCTTTTGAAAGGAGAGGAGAGTCTTTATGGAGCACTGCAGGTATTTGAGAAGAGCTGGGAAGAAGACAGGAAGGCTGATCTCTTGTTCTGGCCTCCGTTGACCTCTTCTAATAGATAGTATGTCAGACTCAGGTAATGAGGTTTGCACAGCCTACATAACTCCTGAAGCCTTTTGGTTAGTGAACAGTTACCCCATCATCCCCCACTGCTCTGCAAACCCCTCCTTCCCTCTTTGGTCTGGGGCATTGCAAGTTTGCATGGGGAATAGCCCTCCAGGTGCTGAAATGCAGGCAGTCCCTTCCTGCATAACAAGAGGTGTGTTCAGCTTCAGATTCAACTCACAAAGGCAGCTGAGCTCCCTTGTAATATAAAACACACCCTCCAGAGGACAGGGAAGCAGAGGGTGATTGCAGTAATGTGTCTGTTGTCCCATTTTAAGTGGTGCCAAAGTGAGTCCCAGCGCGCTCCCCCCGCGGGAGGCTGACAGGTGTAAATCCTGCGATGAATGAAGGCACGGAGCCCTATAAAGCTGGTGTCTCTCCACACATCTCCGCTCTGATTGACTTGTCGGCTCTCTAAGGCTGACTCTATCAGCTCCTTGCTGCCTCCAATTCCAGGCGTGATTTAGTTTGGAGATGAGAGGTGACAGTTAACATTGGTACTCGTCAGTGTAGATCAGACACAGTCACGCTGTCTTCTCCTGGCTCACTTCCTCACCTCCTCCCCCATGCTTCCCACCCCTCTGGTGTCTCCCACTCCTATCTGTTGCTCTCATTCTCCCTGCCTATCATCATCCTGTTAACCACCATATCCTTTTGCCTCCCATCACTACTGCCAGAGCTCATCATCAGTAAATTTTCCTTTTCACTTGTCTTTTCTCCTTTAGAATAAGAGACTCCTAATGCCTTCTTCAAGGAAACATCTTTTGTGCAAAGACTAGGAACAGGTGTTTTGGCCTGTCCTTTCCAGCCCCCTGTAAACCTAAGTGAGCAACATTCAGCAAATGCTCTATTTGCCAAATTTAGCCCGTTTCTCCACCGAGAGATTGTTTGTTGCAGTTGAATTCTCTCAAGTGTATTCGCTATTTGAAATTCACCAAATATTTTTGAGGAATGAATCTGGGGTTTAAGACTAAAGAAAAAAGGGATTTTGCACTTAGCATGCAAGATTACAACTGATTTGTTTGGTGTGGAAGAGGTCTTTCTAGTCCATATGCTGTAATAACCTAGATCAGCCCTACAACCCAGGTTTCCAACATAAATACTCAGATTTCACATCTGGAACTCCTCCTTGATTTAAAATTTTCAGTTCATCAAACATTTCCTGCCAATGTCACTACCTAGAACTCTTAGAAAAGGAAGACAAAGAATCACACTTTTTGTATTAAAGAGTTGCAAAATATCTAGGATGCATTCACACAGGTTCTTTTAATCCAAGTAACTTTCTACTCTTTCACCTCTGTCTCATATTTCCTAAGCCCTTTCAGTTTGAGTCCCTACTACTTTAAGCGACAAGATTTCTTTAAGCCACACTAAAAAAAGTCATCTGTTCCAGTATCACCAAATAGGAGGTGACTCAGTGGACACCATATTGGTCAAGCTCATCCTTTTCAGTTCCCAGTTCCCACCCTTCAAATTTTTGGTATCTTCTTAGCTGATTTCCACTGAAATATAATACTTTCCTCTAATCCTTGTGCTCTCCTTAGTGTTACTAAAGTCTATGTTGGACTTCTTGGCCCTTCCTTGTTCCTCACTCTTCACTGAAGTTCAAATAGAAAAGCAGACAATCCAAAAGGCCACAGGGAAGTTAAGAAATAATGGTCAGAGATCTAGAAAACCTGGCCTGCAGGGAAAAGGCTGTAACCAGGTTTGTTTAGTCTAGAGAAAAAGACGAGTGCAGGAGACATGAGGGCAATCTTCAAATCCATAGCAGGCTGCTTTGAAGAGGCAGGGTCTTTGAAAGGTAGGAAAAAAATGTACCCTTAAACTCCATCAAGAGATGATTCAGAAAGCTCAAAGATCTTTTTAGTTGTATATGTAGTAAAGTCTAGAAATAATTTGTTTAGAAAGTGTATAATTTTTCTTAAAGACCAAGGTAGGGAAGAATTTGGAAGGAATCATTTAAGCATATTTTGGCTGGATTAGATGAATTTTTAGTATACCTTCCTTCTATATTTTCTCTGAATCTGTAACTACATTGACAACATTCTGCTAATGTGACAGAGACTACCCATAACCATAGTCCCTTCCAGAAATAATCACCTCTCTGAAAACCTACAGAGGAGCCACACTAGCACATGAATGATGATAATAATATGAGGCATTAACTAAGTCCTGCCTATGCCTCCCAGCATGGCCGTGATGAAACAAAGCAGAGAGAAGAGGCACTATACACCTACCATGATACTGCCGAGAATCTGAGGGAACGTGTCTGAAGGAATGCAGGAAATGTTAATTTCCCTGCATGAAAGGCAAAGATGCCTGGCAATTTGGAGCCTGAAGATTGCCTACTGCAAATATTGCTGAGTTCCTTTCTAAGTTTAGGTAATTTAATGATAAATTAAGTTCTGAGCTTCAATGAGGTGTGACAGTAATTCTGTCCAGAGCTGGCAAGAAAGACAATGTTTAGAAAACACTTATCTTTTAATTCAGACTGCATGAATAATATTTACCCTAGCTCACTCAGTGATACTTTTCTTCTAAACATAAATTATTTCTGGCCAATGGAATTTCACAAAAAAGTTCCATCTCTGCCTCTGAGAGACAACTAGAGCAGTGCCAATGTATATATTCATCCTAAGTATGAGGAGATGTCATTCCCTGTACTGTCAAAAACAGTAATCAAAGGCTCAAAATGGCACCAGGTACGGCTGTCCACGTCACTATCATCCAACTACAAAAGTTTAGGGGAACACCTTAGTGATGGGGTACAGTGCCTGTCTCATGAATCTTGCTGTGACTCACAGATGACAGCTTGTGTTAGAGGATGGCCTAAATGAACCACACCTGCCTATCCTACTGGGTTATTCCTGCATCTCACAATTCTGAGGGCATGACAGCACTGTATGTTCTTCACCACCTTCCCAGGCACAGTCCAAGAGTCTAATGCTAATCTTCAGGCTTATAATGAGAGATAGCCATGCTATTCTGTGGCTCCCCAAGATAGCTTGAGGCATCAAAACCATGGGAACTGGAAGTGGTCTCATGTATACTCTTAGAGGTTAAGAGAGTATCTAAGTCCTAGCTTAGGAAACACTTTGATGATGTGGTTCCCAACTACAAGACAAAACTAGAAATTCAAGTTTAAGCAGTGGAACCCTCGAAGGCACAAAGAGGATCCATAGCAGAATTTTAATACCCTGAAATTACCTAAGTCAGACTGGAGGCAGAAACAGTGAACTCTCTTCTCACTTCTTGCCCCAAGGCTCAGCAGTGCTGGAGTCTAACCATACTCAGAACTATGCTCACTGCTAAAATAATTCTAAACATCATCTTAGACTCTCCAGCCCATATCTGCCAGCCAGCATTCTTAATCTTCCCATTGTCAGAATCTAAATTATTTTTCTAATTTATACAGCTTTATGATAGTTTTTCTCCTGTTCCATCTAAACTCCTCTTTTCCAGGTCAGAAATATTTACCTTTCAGTCTGTCTTCAGCTACTTTTTCCTCATTATTTGCTCTGCTGAAGATCTCACCTCTACCTTGGGGCTCCAAGGGGACATGTGAAGACTGCATGGTATATATGGGAGACTATTTACGCAGAAAGCCTCATCTTGTCATTAAAAGACTCCAGACAGGGGAATTGCAGAAGGAAATGAGCAGTGCCATCACAAGGCACTGGGTTACTGAGGCTGCCAGTTTCTCCATCAAATCATACCCAGAAGAGCACACGTACATCTGATTTTTGAACGTCTGAAGGCACTCTTGTCTATGGTGTGTTGTCAGGGTTGGGATGTAGCAGTGGAGGGAACTTAAAGTATTTTTAAGTGGCCAAAAGCCTCTTCAAACAGAGGGCTGGTTCCTCATCTCAGCAGCTTTCCAAATGCCCTGTCTTTCACCAGGGAACAAGTTTTCAGTTTAGGGAACAGCCAGGGCTTTACACTTTCTGGTTTCAGAAAGCCCCTGCCTCCTATAACCCTACTGCCCACTCTTGCCTTGTGTCCATCCACTCCCCCTCCCTACCTCCAGCCCGGGTGACGATCCATGAAAGCCCCCAGCAGTATGTCACAGGAGTGATAATTACATCCCCCCGCTCACATCATACCGCCTGCTGCTGACCTCTCACCCCTCCTCTCTTTTAATCACCCCCTGGCATCAGTCACTGTGACAGGGCAGCAGCACTGGACACGTGACCTGTCAGCCCAGGGACATGACTTATAGGGCCCGGCTGGTGGACAAAGGAAAGGGAGATAGGCAGCATAAATCTCCAGTACGAATAAAAGAGAGTGATGGGGCATTCTGCCGGGGCCTGCGTTAGCAGATTCTCGGCCTCTTGTTATTCAGCCCAGAGTTATGGTGATGAGGAAGTGGCCGAGAGTGACACGCGCTGGTCCCAATCAACCTTGCGAAACCTGCTGAGACCTAGAGGAGCCTTAATGTCACACATGGCTGGAGAGCCTCAACGAGGCGGGTGAGGGCCAGGGGAGCAGCCAGAGCTGTCCCCAGCCACCAGGGGCATCTGACCAGGAAAAGCTTCGGCAGTCGGCAAGGCACTAAGTCACACAGAACAAGGACTTTCTTCATCTCTGCTGAGCACGGTTGCAGCAGGAGTTGCACATCAGAGCACACACCATTGGCTCAGGATGCAGACTTCTCCCTAACTGGCACATTCCTCCAAGCCTCCCACCAGCCCTCTGCCCGCCTGCAGACTGCCCTGCCATATTTCTCTTTTCCATCTACTTCCTTGCACTCACCTGTTGCTTGGTAGGATCAGTCAGCTGCTTCCATTATGAAGTTACAGGACATGTGGAGTTTTCACCAAGGATTGGTCCTCCATCACACCTCTGCTGGGACGGAATTGCTCCTCTTGGGGCTGCAGAGACCTTTAACTTTTATACAGAGCACAGGGGGGAGTGTGTTTTTCCAGTAACACCTGCTATGACAGGTGCTGCAGCAGACAAAGGGCACCAGAAAGATCCATGTGGATCATCAGCTCCATCCTATGATGGTCAATACCCAGGTCATCTTGTTCCCCTCATCCATGTACTCCTCAGGAGGGAAAGTGGCAAGGGAGAGCTGATGTCCCCAGTAGTGCTGTAACTCCTCTAGTACTTAATTTTCAGAGAAGAAAAGTCAGGAAATTAAACCTAGAAGGAGTAGAAATGAGAAGGAAGCCCAGAAAGAAGGATTTGGGGCAGTTTTGAATATACTGGAGAAGAAATTAGGGAGAGGGTAACATGTGGGAGGAAGACAGGGAAATTTTAAGTACATTTTCTTTCTTTTGTTTGAAAACTGAAAGTGGTATCTGAAATTATAGCTCTTCATCTGAAAGCCAAATACTTTGATGAGTTTCCTTTGGGCATCATGAAACAGAGTAATGAAGTCCCTTTCTAGCTTTGGGTGCAGCTGTTCTGAGTGAACATAAGAAAGGTGAATCCCAGTAACCAAGAGGAATTTGGCTCCATAAACTCCTGTATCTGAGAACTACCATGTCTTGGGTGCTCAGAAACGTGAAAACACTGGGGGCAGAGTGGGAATGTAGTGTGCAGACCTTTTACACTGGTGCCATGTCTCCTGTCCTGCACTGGCAGTGGCTCTTTAACTTCAGGTCTCATTTGCATAGTGAAAACGTCAACAAAGCCATCTACTAATCTTGGCTCTTCACTCTGTGCATAAGCACCACCTCTTGACCAACTTCTCCTACCCTTCCCTGAGACCTACAAACTCCAGCATTATGCCAGATATCTCATTTATAAGACAGTTCCTAAAATGAGAAGTCTGTACAGACAGCAATGGGTGAGGGTCTGCTCATCCCATTCCCTGAGTCAGAGCCTGCTTTTGTACACTAAGATGTCTTCTCATATGTCACAGGTGAGGGGCCCTACAAAGGGCAGTACAAACCATACAGCTCAGTGCTGGTGCCACCACTAAATAAGAGAGTGAAGAAAGGTGCTGAGACTTTTCTTCTGGACCAAGCAGCCACATCAGCATCCTACACAAATGCTCCTCTCCCAGCAAGTACCTAGTGCTGCTGCCCTCCTCAGTTTCCCTACCACTGCCTGCAGCCTCCCAGTCCCTGCACAGCATGAGGCAGGTAAGGCTCTCTCTCACATAGAACAGACTTTATTTAGGAAGCTGAGGATTAGACTGAATGGGGCCCCACACTTCCCTCTCCATCCTCCCTGAAGGCTTCTTCTCCACTAGCAACTTCCTTTTGGGCCGAGGGGATAACCCTGGAGCCCTTAGCCTCCTCACCAGCTGAGTCCTACCCTCTGAGACAGGAGCACATCACTCCCTACCCTCCTCCCCTGCATCTGCCTTTTAACGATGATGGAAGCTGCTGTCAGCGTGCTGCGACAGTAATAAACACTCTTCTTAATAACACAGGGTGTCCCTCTTATTAAAATGAATAGACTTCAGTGGTAAAGCCAGGCTGCCTGCCTCACGGTCTGGTGTGGACAGCAACCCTCAAGCAGAGCAGTTTATCTACTGTAATTACTACAGCAGCCTTGGCTCCAGGACATTCCTGGTTACAGCACTGTACTCGATCCCCAGGCAGAGATTCGGGTGCATGGAGATGCTACCAACACATGAGCACACAGAAAAATGCAGGCAGATAATTGCCTGTGTGCCTGCAAACATGTACAGTAATCTCTGAGATGCAAGGACACAGCAGAGCAGTTAAATATATCTACAGTCAGGCTTTTACTTCCTGAATCCTGTTGAAACCAGCAGCAGCAGCTGGTGTCACTCTTTTTGCTTCTCTCATACATAACAGGTATATTAATACACCTATGCAATAACCACACTGCACTGAAAGCAGGTAAAAAAAGGCAAATGCCTGTTCTGTGGGTGGCAATCCTCTCTTCCCCCAGCCCACAATATATCTGCACAACTTTTCCAGTTCCCTGGTGGATGAGAGGTCGCAGGATAAATATATTCAGGCTTTACATGCCAGTGCACCACATTAAAAAGAACTGATGTGGCACATCCCTTGTGTCTACCCTTCCTGGGTCTTGGATCTCAGTTAATGTACTGGTTTCTCTCTCTTTGGGAAGCTGTCCATTTCCCATGCAACAAATTCAGATTATCTTTGTATCTCAAGCACAGACTCCCTTTCACTGTGCATACTGTAGCCAAACACCAAGTTTAGGATCCACAGGACAGTGAAGGATACCATCTGACATGATGTTTTGCCAGAGGTTCTGTTGGAGGTATGTTTGAACTGGCTATTACACAGTGGCCTCTGTGCAAGAATTCTTGCCTGGGAAACCAATGCACCTCCCTCCTCTGCAGATCTAGTTTATGTTCTTAGCCTTTACTAAGCTGGCTAATTCTGTAAATGTGCCCAATGTTGACCTGGGTGAGGCTACATGTATGCAGAAGAAAAGCTGTCCTAGGAACCATTTTCCTCCTTTTGAGCTTTTTCAAACAGAGATTATCCAAGGGAAAAAACTATCAGAAAGACAAATGACAGTAGCACATCCCAACTTTCACTCTGCTTCCAGCTCAGAGGAGTTCTCTGGTCTGCAGAGACTCAGCAAGACCAAATCTAGTCCACTGCATCTCACCTTTTCAGGAACAAGCACAGAGGAGCAGTGCACAGCTATTGCATCATGTCTCTCCCTCTTCAGTGCATTAAGACAGGTTTCCACATCACTGTCACCATCAGGGCTCACACATTTACAAGGATTCTAGAGTTCAGAACACCTAACTCCATCTCACCTTGCAGTGCTCCTCACAGAAGAGCCCACAGCAGGATGCGAAGATAGCAGTGGGCAATTCAGGAAGTTTTCCAAAGGGGTAGAATAAAAATAATCAATTCATGTACAGCTAGGAGAAGCAAATGGCAAGACCTCACCACAAGGAACAGGACTCAGGTATATCTACCATTATTATCTATGAGAGACAGGCATTTGTTAGCTCTTCTTAGAAAATACTCCTGGCATGCAATATTACCATCTCACTGGTTTTGCTGGCATTCAGCACAGCACGAGAGTAAAGGAGCGGATAGTAAAAATGAAACAATTGATGAACGAACCAATCTATTTCAACCATTGTCTTGCTGGGCTCAGAAGTCCAATGCATCACAAGAAAGCTGCAGACATGCTGTTTCATCATGTTTCCCAAGTCACTCATATGCCATGTCATCAATTGTCCATCTTTCTGCTCAGTGGAAGGTTAGCAAGGATACATCATGGGAAGCAGATGATGAATGCAAAACAAGACAAAGATCTAATCTAAAAGACTTCTAAAAGGCCAGCAGTATCACAGAATCAGTATCTCTAGCTACATGCAAACAGACTGCACCACCTGTGTCTACAGTACTTTTCACCTTTCTAGGCCATGGCAGGGATTCTCTGAAGTTCACTTCCCACCACCAGGCCTAGATTTCCAGATCCACGTGACTTGTCTTGCTGAATCACTGCCACCAAGGGCTACAGGTCATGCTGGGGGAGGCTGGCAGCAAGGCTGCTGCTCTGGGCTTTCAGAGCTGGAAGCCTGTGTTAGTGAAGAGGGCTAAACCAGCAGTAAGCAGCTCAGAGGAGACTGGGAGCACTGACAGAGCTCTGAGAAGCAGCCTGGCTTTGCAGTCTACCTCATGCTTAAATGTCTTACTTAAGCACCAACATTTCATTCATTTCTCACCTCGAAAAATAAAAAGAAAAAAAAAAAGGAAGAGAATAAAGGAGAACCTTGTACAACAAGCTCAGCACAAGAGCTGGGCAGAGCTAGGAAAAGTTGCAGCACATCCTTCACCCCTGATACTATTGATTTTATTTAGGGGACACGCAAGCTCAACATGCAGCAGTGTTGAGGTAGAAGCCACATGAAGTCTTCTTGCACACTCCTGGCTGCTTTTGGCATGTCCAGTGCCTACAAGGCCAGGCTAGCTACTGCCTGCTAGGAGTCTGGTTACAGGCTGGGTAACTCCTGCTCTTGACAAAATCACCCTGCAGCAGTTCTGCAAGAGTCTGGCTGCTGCCTATCTGTCCATATGGAAAAGAAAACACAGTATAGAAGCAAACTTTCCTCCTATGTTGAGAAAGCCGTTGAAGCTTCATTCATCACAGTCCTGGGCCCAGGCCCTCACATCAAAGGGAAGTGCTTGTGTCTGAAGTTGCCATGCTGGGGCTCATTGCCTGCCACCAAACGGTTCATGCAAAACAAGCCACAGTGTTCAGACCAAAGTGTTTCTCATAAAAGTGGATACTCCAGCTTCTTGAGAAGGCCTTGTGCTCCAGGTAGCCTGCAAAGCAAAATTTTGTTTGAGGATGGGGTTCACCGGTGCTACGATGAAATGAGACATAGGAAAGCGGACAACCAGTGATCCAAAAATCTTAGCACCAGTCACAGTTTCCCTCCTTCCACTGCTGTCAACTCCAAATAACATCAATATTTTGCTTCTGGTGCTTTTTGCTGGGATGCTGGAGGACTTTGCAGCACCTATCAGGTACACAGGAATTGCAGAGGCATGGGAACAGAAGGGCAAGCTGAGACACTGCTGACAGTCTGTCAAAAGGGTGAGGAGTCAGGAAATGACCAGCTCTTCATTAGATCCTAGACAGCTCAGACCATGGTTCTGGCAAATCACTTCTTGAGCCTGGGTGGGCTGACCAAGGGTAAGGGCTATCAATACCACCCAGCTAAAGAGCCCTGAAGTGCTGAGAAGGGTGCTGGGAGAAGATGAGGGCTTGGGAGAGCTGATCAGCAGAAGACTGATCCCAGACAGAGACACTCTCCAGAGAAGCTGAGCCAAGGAGAACTCAGCCCTGTGGCTTCCTGGGCTTGCATGCTCTACAGGGCTGTGACATGTCAAGAGGCAGATAAAGAAATTATTCTGAGCAAATGTATTTTTCTCCCACTGGCCTGCAGACAAGCACATACAGATAAAGAGAGACCTCTAGTGATGCTGGAGGGACTCTGCCTATCCTCCCTCTCTGAGCATCCCTCACAGCCAGAAACAAATATCATGATTGCTCTGACTAGTGCAGTAATAGCTTTACTCCTGAGTAGGAGAAAAACACAGGCTTATCACAATAATGTCTGCTCATCCATGGAGAAGGTGGAGGAGTGGTATTCAGATTCAGAGGGATGATTATGCCAGATTTGCAGAGTTCAGAAAAACTGGCAAAGGCAAGTGGGATAGGCTTAGGTCTTGCCCACACCCTCTCCAGTTGCAGCTCTCTGAGCTCCAACATGGTCCATGGGATCAGGCATATGATTCAGCATGTGGGGAATGGATTATTGGCAGTGCTGGGAAGTGATGTTCATTTTGGTGGCAATGTGGAACATGTGATCTCAGTGGCTGTCAGCTCCATGCGAACAGAGGCAGGAGGAAGGAAGAGCAGGTCCCTGTCTGAGCCCAGCCACACCAGGAGATGTCTTATCCTCCTTGCACAATCCTGACAACTGCAGCATCTTGCACTCAGCTACTGGAAGAAGGAATGATTTTGGCTCTTGCTGAATTCAGCCTCAAAACCCGTGTCCAGATGTGAACAAAAAGGATGATGGAGTGTGCATAAGGTCATGCTCATGATGAGCATCCCATGCCCAGCACAGGGAGAAGGCAAGTTGTTCAACATCCCAACTCTTTGCACCAAGGGCTGGACACGTAGACAAGAAAAGTGTATGTTAATTCAGATAAACAACTAGTTTATATTCAGATATACAACTAGTATATAAAACTTTCCAGGCATGAGAAAGGCTTGAAGGGAAACATGAGGAAAAGAGGCAAATGCAGGGGCAGACATGGCTATGGCAGAGGCACAGCAATTGTGCTATGCAACGTCACAAACCAGATATGTAGACCTGTCCTGTTGCTCTCAAACCCATGGTGAGAAAAGAAATCAAGGGCTCCTGCCAGCCAGGAGAGAAGGTGTCTCTTGCCTGCTCCTGCCACCTTCTCTGCAGCTCTGAGCTGCGATTACTCAATTAGCAGCTCCCCTAGTACCTTCCTTCCACTCAGCAGTCCCTCCTTTTGCCCAGCCAGCACGTAAATCAAAAAGCAGCAGCTCTTTCCCTAGGCTTTCTTTTTCTTGTGCTAGCCCAAGCCTTGGTGACCTCCCGTTGAAAGAGAGGCAGTCATATTTTGCTGGAATGCTTTATTTTCTGAGCTGCATGAAGAGTAATTGTGGAGGGGAGGGAGAGCGCAAGCACAAGAAAGCATGTACACTGCCAGCCAGGCCAATGTCCTTGTCCCACAAGGTCGTGGATCCATTTTAGCTCAAAGAATAATAATAATAAAGCCTCATAGAAGCAAGGGATTCATAAAACAAAACATGAGCTGGGCATTTGGCAGCAGCTGCCCACAGAGTGGGAAGCACACATTTAAGTTCAGAGGTACAAAAACACTCAGATTTCTGGGAGCTGGCAGGGTTTGTGATAAGGTGTGCACATGTGTATGCAGAGAGAGGTGGCAGAAGCTCACTTTCTCTTTCCCTGCATACTTCATTGGTGGTAATTCAGATAGTGCAGCAGAGGTGCATTCAGACTGAGGAGCATGTCTGACCCAAACAAGAACAAGTGGCAGGTGAGAACAGCCTGTGTAGTGAGCCCTCCCTCTACCCTGCTGCACCCCACCACACTTCCCCACACAGCACAAATGCAGCTTTCTGACAGCTGCATGGGACACTTGCACTGAACATTTCTCTTCCCTGTTTACAGGACAAACATGAGGCACAAAACAACAGAACAGCTTACGCCTAAGACAGAAGAGCCTTCTCAGAGAGAATTGAGAAAACTTGGGGGAATTGCAAGTGTTGAGATGAAATCCCAACGGGCATGTGAATATTTCCAAGTGATAAATAAGGCCCTGAGGACCAAATTCAAGACTTTTTGAGAAAAACAATGCCAGTACATTTCCTTTTGCTTCATATACAGTGAGCTTTAATAACAATTACTATTTCTATCTTGTAACAGGCATGCATGACACTTTCCTGACTGCAAAGGACATCGCTCTTGCTCCATTTCCAGTATATCAGAACAGAGACATCTAGATCAAATGCAAAGAGAGCTGGGGTGAGTTAAGACTACCTGGTACTTTGGAGGAGTCAATTATTTAATAAACTATGAGTTAAAAAAAAGTACTCAGTAGGTTAGAAATTCACAGTGTTGTTGAAAGACAAAATCCATTTTTTCCAGATAGGTGTTCTTACATTAAAAAGCTCTACAGTTAACTGGGGAAGCTGAAGGCATGATCTGAGCAGTCAGGGGGAATTTCTGCGTTTACTGCTCAGAGTGCAGAGGATTATACCATTGACCAATGTCTACAACACTCTAGACTGTAAGTGGCTTCTACCCATCAGCTTCTCCAGGCTACAGGGAGCAAACTAAATTGGAAGATCAAAAAGGAGAGGAAACTGAGGACAAGTCAGAAATGCTTTTCTAAAAGAAAACCAGCCAGCCTTAGCTTACTAGAAATCTCTGAATATAATTGTGAAAAAAAAAGACACCATTACTTGGACTTCCAAAAAAAAAAATCATAATGAAGAGGCTGCTGCTGAAGCTAAGCCAGGACAAGATAAAAGTAACAATGAAATTCTGGCATGAGATCATAGCCAAGGACAATCCCAGCCCAGACAGTGTCTTCACCCATCAAGGCATGGTCCTGCAGAACTGGAGCAGGTGCTCAGAGGCAAAGCTGAGTCCTGGTCACAGGGCCCAGCCATGGCCCTAGCATGGCAAAGCAATGAACCAGGCCCAGGGCTCATTCCAGGAGTCCCATCAGGAGCAGCAAGAGCTGCAGCATAGGTCTGAGGTCAGGAAATTAGGCCAAGCTAGAGAGAGGCAGAACTACAGCACAGCTCAGGAGGGTGATGAGTGGCCCAGGCTGAGCTTAAATGAAGCTCCTGGCTGTGGGTCCCAAGTGAAACCAGGGCAATTAAGGCCTATTGGTGCCATCAGAACTTTGTCAGTTTTGCTTAACGTACAGACGCCCTTTTCATGGGATGGGATCATACACACAAGGAGTTTATGTGCAATTTCCCTGCTCTAGCTGGCCTGAGTGATAGCCTTCCTTACACATTCCTATAACATCTGTCTGCCTCCACTCATCATGGGGAACATGTGTAACATGTGTTTGTATCCCTCAGGAGAGGATTTAGCACCATCTAGGCAACAGCATTAGAAAAAAAAAGTAAAACCCAAAGTGCATTAAAAATTACATAAATGCATTTCCATTTGTCCTGAAGAATAAAACAAAAAGGGGTATGTAGTGGGAATACCTCATACTACAGTGCACAACTAGCCTCTAGCAGTTACCAATGGGACATGGAGGATGTTAGCCCAGGATTTTAAAGACAACATGTAATTTGTGAATCTTCCTGGTCAAGGACACATGGCAACTGCAAAACACCTTGGAAGGAGGAAAACAATCTCTTGATGGCTTAGACCCTAAATTGTCCATTACAGCGTTTCCTGGCCTTTTTATCCTGAAGTATTCAATTGTGGCCACTCTAAGCACTGGGGACAAAAGTCAGTTCTCTCTACCTGAGCAATTCCCATGCTAAGGGAGTGCTTTTTTTCTCCAGTGCTCCAAATGGTGCTGTGGGATGAAAAAATAAAGTGTATTTTCTGTCCTGAGGAATGGGCTCTGCAGACAGAAAAGAGCATGAAAGCAGGCAGGCAGCCGGGAACAGTGATCTGCAGAGAGGGCAAAGGCAGCACAGGGGCTCATAAATATGTTTTGCTGTTATTTTGGAATGGCAAAGACATGTCCTTGTAGGAGCAATACCATACAGATTGGTTTATTCTTTTCAGTCCAATGAAATTAGCTGGAGCAGGGGGAGAAGTGGGGCAAACAGCAGGCAGGAACAACAGGGATGAGGGGATTGTACAATGAGGGTACCTTGTGCTTGGGACTGTACAAACCCCAGTCCCAAACCTGCCGAGCTGAATGAGGCTTTGTAAGCTCAGTGTGGCCAGACAAACTGAGGGTCAGTCCTCACAGTCATGCAGCCCTGCTGGTGCCTGGATGGAGCTTCAGCAGCAAGGCCCCTTTGGCTCATTGCAGGAGGCTGCATGGAGGCTTCAGCTCCTGCTTCACAGCAGTGGGACCCCATAGAGTCCCAAGCCTCTCACTGCCCCTTCCCTGCTCCATGGTCCATCCTGTTCCCCTTCCTGGCACAAAGAGCAATGAGAGCTTGTGCTCACTCCATGCATCCACCCTATGGGAGTGGAAGGAAGCAGCACGGTGACTGCCATGCCCATAGGCACATTGGGCACACATCACTTATACTGCATTTATTGAGTTATATATTTGATGTAGGAGCCTTTGCATGCTCCCCCCACCCCTCATCTCCTTTCACCATCTGTCTGTTTGTTGAGAAATCTGTTCCAGCTGACCTCGAGCTGACCAGCGTTTCCCTATTCCCTCCATCCTGCCACAGGCTCCTCCAGACGTTCCCAGCTCAGCTCATGGGCTTTTAGCTGACTATGCAAATGTCACCCAGCCAGCTGGTGTCTGCCTCCCAGAAACACATGTTCAAAGGCCCCCTGGACAGCCAGGCAGAAGAGGGGGCAAGTCTCTGTGCCCCAGCCCAGGGGCTGCCCAGAGAAAGTTACTTAGACAGGAATTATTCAACAAACAGATGGGAGGAGGAAGGGAAGGTCAGGGAACACAGAAGATAAGATTCTGGTGCATTTGTGTCAGCGTGTGTAGGTGTGGGTATATGGGGTTCCCAGGTGAGTGTGTGGGAAGTGCAAATGTAGTCCCTGTGTGGGGATGGGTAGTGATGGAAGGAGTGTGTGAGAAGGATGTTTTCAACAGTTTTGTGGCCTCCTCCTCCTAACAACATCTTCTGCAACGCATAAAAGGAGCTTTAACAGAACAGATAAAGGAGACACAGCTGTCAGAAGGCCAAACAGCAGGTCCATGAAAACTGCCTCCCAAGAGCATTACTAAAGCAAGGCAAGGCCTGAAGGGCTCATTTCTTCTTCAAGATCTGTCTTCTATCACCTAACATGTGACCACCCACCTAAGATCTCTAGTCCTCTATTGAGGAAGAGTGTGGACATGCCAAAACCTGAGGATGAAACTGAAGAGAAGGAGAAAAGACAGTACTAGGGGAGATTGTCACAGCACCTCACCATGGCTGATGACCCTGTAGGACGTACATGCCCAGCGACAAGGCCATGCATATGCAGCAGTGCAGCTCACCTGGGTATCCTTGCAGGGCTGTAACACTGTCACTTCCTGAAATGCTGGCAAGGAGCAGGGGTAATGGGGTGATGCTTGCTAAATACTCACCATGTACAAAGTGAGAGGAAGGCTTGGAGAGAAAAGGCCACCCACAGTTCCTTGTATGAATCACCTCAGCCGGTTAGGGACATCCCCAGCAGTTCTGCTGGTGAACCCAAAGGCTAATCCAGCCTTAATTTCTCAGGCAGAAGGAAAGGTTGGGTGTCTGCATGTAGTTAGTTACAGAGAGAGAGCTTGGACACTCTCTCCACAATGATGAGAAACTTTTCCTTTACCTCTTTCAGACACTCTCCCTCATCTGAGTCTAGGTGTCTGAGTATTTACATATGAGTACTTACTGACAACATTTGAGCAGGGGGACGCCAAATCATGTTTAGCCTTCTATAGGCTAAATAAAAATCAGGATATTGGCTCTTAAAATTTAACAAGATTCTTCCTTGCATCTACAACTAGCAGAAGTCAAGGTACCTCTCCTCAACCTAAATTTCTCCTGTCACAACTGCTGCTCTGGCCCACTGCAAAGGGCCCCTTGGGCTCCCCAGGAGAAGGCAGGATGGCAGCTCCAGATGTAGCTGACAGATGATGCTCTTCCTGGCCATAGGCGAGAACTGTGAAATGGTGAGCTGCCAGAAGCAGCTAAAGGAAGAAATGCAGAGTTTCTGTGCAAGGGAAACCGTGAGGTTACAGTACCAATACAGAGCATAGGGGAGTTGCTGGACATTGGAGATGTCTCCTTTGTATCCTCAAAGGTGACAGTGAAGCCTGTAGCCTGTCCCTGAGACAAACCTAATGGTAGAGAAAATGTACACTGCATGAAATAAGCCCAGGCAATAACGTGCTTTTTTTTACTGAAATTAACAGGACACCAACAAAGATAGACAGAGCTGAGTTTGGACTAGAAATGGACTAGAAATTGACCAACTATTCAAGGGTGGAATGGACTGTTTCTGCTTGCATCTGTGTTCATCTCATATGGATTTAGAGTAGCTCCCAGGTTGCCATTGGGTTTTAAAAACACCGAAGTGGAATACGTGAATGGAAACTGCTACTTCTTAGGTGCATGTTTCCCGTGGTTGAGTTTGGCACAAGAAATAAAAGTGGTGCTGGGGTTTTTTTACTGAAGAAGAAATTTGGGTTATATTTGCAGTACAGCAAGGCTCAACAGAGCTAAAGCTAAGGGAAATCACAGGACAGATCAGTAGACTATATGATCATAGAACCAGATCTCCTTGGTTCTCATATTCTAGATGACAACTCATAGGTCTCAACCACCCCAGAAGTTATGGTGGAGGTATCAGACAGGTTTAGGTTCCTTCAGGAACAGGGGCTTAGGTTAAGGGGAACAAGGCAACCCTGTACTGGATGATGCAGTCTTCAGAGCAGAGACTTATGAGTGCACACTTTGGGCACTGTAAGACCAGCTGAATGTCCTTGGACAGTTTGAAGCTGAAAGAGAAGGTCTGTATCACCACCCTGCTATGGCTGCTCTAGGGCCTTCAGCCCAGCCTCCATGGTAAGCACAGCAGAAGCAGACCATGACAAGCTGCCAGGAGCATGAGAGAAACAGGCTCTACCAGCTTAGTCCAAAGGGCCATCCAACCCACTATCCTGCTCTAAAAGGCAGACTGGGAACAGCACTGGTCACAGCACAAGCACTGTTGTGCACTTCAATGTAAAGTTAAGAGAGACTGCATCCATCTTCTTCTGGGGCCAAACAAGCATCAGCTAAGCACAGCATGAAGCCAAAAAGGACAGAAGTTACCTGTACTCAGCATGCACTTACATTTTCCTCACAGCCTTTGACAGGATCTCTGTATCTTGTATACAGTCCTCCCCTGGGCATCTCTGCAGTATCTTTATAGCTACATGGCTTTTCCCTGTTAACTCCAATATCTTGAGATCAAAAGTCACTCACCAAACAGGTCAAGAAAGAAACCACAAGGCTGCATCCACACAAGTGAATTGACCAGGGCACAGGATTTAGTACTAGGGCTTTTTGAGAATGGGCAGGCTCCTGGCACAGTGCTGGTGCCCACTGGCTTGTGCCTCCTCAGGCACGGCCTGGCTGAAATTTGTGGGGAGCACAGGCAATGTTTTATTTCCCAGGAGCAGAACAGAGAAAGCCTTGTTGTGCTGTGGTGGGAGAACTTCGGGACATTTCCGCTTGAGCCATGCCCTACAACTTGTATTTGCTTGAATATACTTGTATGGGCATAACTGCAGAAGCCCATCAAAGGATACCAAAAGGATCCCATTTCAATGGGAAACTAAGAAACTGCACCAGTTTCTGGTGGTGGCTGATGCTCAGAGCTGAGCCAGACCCAACAGGCAAGAGCCAGCACCTGGGCTCATAAATCCTCAGCCTAACCATAAGACCATAACTTGAGCATCCAGTTTAACACGACCCCAAGGAGCCGCTCTCTCCTGCCTGCCAGTGAGCAGTCCCGGCTTGGCCCCAGCCAGCAGCCCCGGCCGCGGTGGGAGGGGGCCGGCAGCCCTCCCACCACCCAGCCCAGGCGGGGGGGCGTGCGGGGTTCCCAGCAGGCCCCCCCATTCCTGGGGAGGTGGAAGCTGCAAGGCAGAGCGAGGAGGGGGAGTAGCTGTGTCTTATCTCTCCTCTCCTTTTGTATGTACCTCCTGGTACGATTATTAAACGCAAATTACAAAAGATGTGACCCAAACGATCTTTATTTCTTCTTTCACCGAGCGGTGCCTGCAGGGTCCTGATTCTGAATTCCGTTTCAATTACCGATGCCATTTTAACACAAAGCAGCTTCTGTCTGCAATTACCGGCACTGACGGCGGTGCAGAGGCAGCTCCGGTGGCAGAACACAAAGCCTGGCATCTTCCGCTGTTTAGAAACTTTCATTTACCGTGACTAAAGGCGGCAGACGCGAGAGTTGTCCGTCTGCAGAGGCGCACTGTGCGGCCCCGGCGCACTCCCTGAGAAACCAGCCCTCAGCACTCCCCTCCACGAATCGCTCAGGAGAACCTGAACTGCTATTCCAGCCGATATTATGTAGACAAACTAACAGAGTTAAGCCATCACGCTTTAGCTCAGCAAGGAAACTCTCTGCATTTATTGCTGGTAAAACTGAGCAGCCTGAGCTGTAGAGTGGAAACACCAGTACAGGCTGAGGCACAGGGCCATACAAAGATGAGTGTTTTCCTTTTACACTGCCAAGCTAACGCACTAGTAAAAAAGACTACAAAATACACTCCTCACTCACAGCTGGAATGCAGCCTCCTGCAAGTACAAGGCTAAATGTTCTACATACATTACCGCCGCAAATTAACTCAGGGAGAGATGGTGAGGAATCCCAGAACCAAATGAAACCGGTAACAGGAAACATGCACATCTGCCCGAGCTGGCAATTATCTAAGACAAAAGCAATTGGCACCTGAAATTCGTTGGGCATGGACCCCACTTTGCATCTTGTTGAAGAACTCAGTATCACCTGTATGGTATCTTCTGATTTTCAAGCAAAATTCACACCAACTGCAGTTTGACAGCTGAAGTCAGACACAATGGAAGTCAAAGAGTACATTTCTGTGCAGCAGCTGCACCTTGCTCCCTGCCACTGGATCTGAAAGCCCGTGCTCTGCCTCCAGCTGGGCACTGCCCACATGCTGACCCATAGACAGCCACACACCCCTCCCCAGATCACCTGGGCCATGGAGAGGCAGGCAGACACCACCTCTCCTTTACCCCATCATCCAGGTTAATTTTTGCTGCTGCTTCTTCAGTATATGCAGCTGTGCCTCTTTGTCCCTTGGCCTTCTTCACAAGCTCACCTGACCTGTCTATAAGGGTCAAGCTTATTATCTATTAGATCCTTTCCTTTCTTTCTACCCAGCCTCTCCTAATGACATCTGCTTAGTGTCCTTTCTCCACACCATCCATAATGTACCAAGCATGTGGGGCTTTCAAAGACACAGGAAGAAGCCAATTGCAGTTGTTGATGGCTCGTGAGAGGGTGCTATTCACATTTATTTTGTTACCCTTTGTTTGCCCTTGCCTGTTCCTTGACAGGTGGTCTCTTTTTCTCAGGTGGTGGTTTACTTCTCTCTCCTGGAAGTTTGTTTGGACACAAGTGCGCAGCTCCAAGCCCACATGAGCACTGCAGCATCACAATGTACAATGTGTGTGAGCAGCCAGGGCAACGCTGTTACCCAGGAAAGGCCAGGCCATGGATCAGCAGTAGGAGTAGGTGTCTGAGGTACTGAAGCTGGGTTGGTGCACACAAGAAACACCAGCCATGGAGGCCCTGCTCTCAGAGGTGACATGGTGCTCGGCCAGAGCTGCCAGCCCAGGAACAAAGACCTCAGGAATCATCCTTATCTTTAAAACCCTCCCAAAGCTTGTATGGATGGAACAAAACTTGAAACTCTTGGCCATAAAATATTACTTAAATAGGAGGTGTGTAAGTCAGGCAGGTCGTTTGTACCCCTTAGTGGCACAACCCCCATTTTCCAACAACTTACTGGGGCCCCTTGGCTGCATGGCCCTATGGGGAATGAATAAAAGACACTAAATCCCACAACCCCAGAAGACAGGGCTGGAAAATCTCTGTCCCGGTGGTAGCAGTGTCCAGTTCCCACTGGACTTCCTGATCCCACGCTGTACCAGGACAGCCCATTTCGCAAGGGCCCAGCCAAGCTGCTGTTCCCAGAAGGCGGCAGAGGGTGAAGAGAGGGCAATTTACTGCCCTGGTTATTGAGTGGTGTGTGAGTCGTTTGTCACACTGAGCCCTGGCACCTTGTTCTACCTGTGTTGTGTGTGTTTTATTGGTGTTGAGCAGAGGGAGGCTGGAGCAGAGGGAAGTCTGGGAGGAAAGGCACTCAAGTGAAAAATGAACCGAGTCAAACAGGATTGAGAGAGAGAGAGAGAGAGATGCAGGGGAAGGGGGTGAAAGGGGCCAAATTATAAAACACAAGACAGATGTGCCCACTGGCAGCAGGGTTAGAGAGAGAGGGAGAAGGAAGACATGAGGGGGAGCAGGGGAAGAGAAAGAAAGAGAAAAAAGACACTGCCTTGTGGCCAGCACTGTCCTAGTGGGATCAGGGATGCACATGTAGTCAGAAAAATAATTCTCAGTTTAACAAGGCAAGAAGAGGGGGTGGGAATGGAGGAAAGCTACAGATCCAAACAGAAAGTGCCCCAGGGTGTCCAATCTGCTGGGTTAAAAAAAAAAAAGCAAACCCCACATTTTGCTTCTTTCCCCTCCCTTCTCCACTGGGGAGCTGGCTCCTTCCCTGTACCCCCAGCCACCACCACCACCAAAAGGAATGGGACCAGGGAAAGAGCAGAAGGTCTGTTTAGAATTTCACGTTCCTTCTATTCTGATCCCTCAGTGTCAAACTTTCAAGACAAAAATCATAAAATGAGGTGCTTTGTTGGTGAGGCAGATTCAGAGATCTTCCTGTTAGGAACAAGAAAGGAAAGAGAGACAGAGTGAGACAGAGCGATAGCTAGATGGAGGGCTGGCTTTGTGCTTGCAACAAGCCACTAAAGGTGCATTTTTAATTAAATTTATACAAAATGTGTCAGTTTTATCTCTATGTTTCAAACCTGACTCTTTTCTATCAAAGTAAAGTATTGATCTTCACTGCCCCGAAGCTACCTGACTGAATTAAACAGAATAAATAGAAGAAGGACTGAAAGGGCTTAGAAACAACTGCAGAGAGGCGAATGTTTAATGGCTCCACAGTCATTTACTGCAATTAAAAAACAAAACCGTTTAGAGGGGCTGTTAACACCTTGAAGCCTGAAAAGCCTCACTTCAAAAAAGCCCCAAAACAGCTTCCAGGCAAAACATTTTAATTGCCATAAATACTTCCAGCCCCAGCCATCACTGGTGCATGTGCATGTTATACTGATAGACAAACAGATCCCTGGGCCCAACAAGACAGAACGTGCTCAGTTGGTGAGATACAGGTATGCTCTATATGGCATAGGGGCCCCTACACCCAAGGAAAGACCTGTATCCAGTATATCACAGAAATATGTCCACTTCATGAAAACAAAAACTTGTTTATCTGACAAGTTAAGGATGGATGTTTTATACCCACACAACTATTCCAGGTACATGTCTGTAATGTGACATTGCCTTTACCGAACAAATATTCTCCAAACTCTATACTCAATTGCATGTCATGCAAGTCATAGGTATCTTACAGGGCTCTCTCTTTCTCCGTTTTATGTCACAAGAAGCTGTCACAGACAGTTCTACAACCAGTTCCACTTGATTAAAAACTATGTTGGGGCTGGGATAGCCTACAGGTCCGGGAGCAGGCAGGGCCCTTACTTTTGTTAAAGGCTCTTGACCCTTATGTGACTTAAGAAACTGACCAAACAAAAAAAAAAACTCACCACATTAGCTTGGTTAATCTTAAGGCAGTGTGCTACTGTATGGCTTACCAAAGCCTTTCTGAATGGCCTGTGCACCTCTCAGCATGGAGATTTTCCATCCCTAGTTTGTGGTCATCTTCTGCTGAACTCAGCAGAACTCTCTCTGTAGAGAGAGACATTAGCAGGCTGAAGAGCCCTAGTGGCTTCAGACTTCCAGAGTTTGCACTAGAAAATAGTTGGGCTCATTCACAACTCATCCCTTTCCCTGGCTATTTCTGGGTTAATAGAGCAGCCTCATGGTTGAAAGCAGTTTTTGCAGGACATGATTACAGTTTCCTATCTTTGTGGGCATACTACCAGGCGGGCAGTGTGCTGGTGCTGTTCCTGGGCAAGATATCTTGTACAGAGACTACAAAGATTTTCTTTGTGTTTATGAAAATCTGGAAGGAGATCTATAGCCTGAAACCAGCTCTTGGCTGAAAATCAAAACAAATATATATATTGGCCTTGTGCATAATTCCAGTTAGCGAAGTAATGTGACTGTGAAACTGGATGGCTGCTAAGAGGGGCTGGATTTGGTTCCTAGCCGTGTCAGTCTCACTGTGGGACCCTGGGGAACTTGAATTATCAGCCTACAGTTCTGGTCCCTCTGTATGAAATGAAGCACATCCAATCCCCTAAGCACAGGAGCACACAGGATCTAAGTCTTGGGGACTGTGGCTTTGAAAGCCATGGAAGTGACTAAAAGTATCTCTGTGGGGCATAAAGCAATACAGTGGCCAATACTAGAGAGTCTTTAAAGGAACTAGCTCAGATCCTAAAGAAGAGGACTTACAGCACTCAGCAGGGCAAATCCAGGCTGTTTCTTGTCCATCTGGGTTAGATTTTCTACCTGGACTAGCTGTGAGTGAGCTCAGGTACAGCTACCATAGCCTGAATTGTTATTGCCCATTTATTTGTGAGGTTGATTCACCAAGCCTATAGCCATCTGCACATACAACCTTGCAGGCCACAAGGAGCCACAAGCTTAGCTCCAATTTGGCTTTGGAACTTCAGGCAGTGAGAAGGTTGCTTGACTTGGATCAAATTCTTTGGCAACTTCCCAAGGCATTTTTTCTGGCTTTGTGAACAGTTCTGCTGATCAGGATAATGATCAGAGCAGGACTTCAGCCTATCATATGGACTACAAGTCCATCTCTTTTGACTGATTCAAAATGTCCCACAACACCAAATACAGTGTCCCTCATCATTTCAGGGCCAAAAACCATCTTGAGAATTTTCCTTACTTGGGTCCAAAAAAGGAATGATTTTTGCTGAAGGAGTGAAGTCAGATAATCAAAGCTGATCAGTTAATAGCATATCAGTTTAGGCAAGCTAATCCTGCATGTTCTCATCTTTAAAACATTTTCTTCAACATTAAGTAATGATGAAGAGATTTTCTGTAAGCAGCAGGACATTTCACATAGAAGCAACAGCATAAATGTCACCATACACAGTTCTTGCCTGTGATTGCTAGAGAATCACATATTTTTAAAGGATCTGTGAAGCCACATACACGGGTTTGTACTGTGGCAGCTCCATCACCAACATCTGAACTGCAGGTTAATGTTCATCCCAGTCAGGTGCAATACTCACAGGCAACAGAAGCACAGGGACAGAAGCCAGCATGGCTCTGCTTGACAGGATTTCAAAGCTGCACTCTCACTTGAGCATCAGGAAGTTCTGCCCTATACCCTTCCTGGGCCCACAGCCTCTCGGGTGCAACAGCCCTACAAATCTGAGCCAGTTGCCATATTCTGTAGCAGAGGGTACATACGTATTCAGTCAACCTGCAACTTGTGCATCTGAAATGAAGCGTTTGAGAGCCAAAGAATTGGCCTCTTTAGCACTAAGGTTGGATACTCATGCTACTTATGGCCAAGCTCCTGCTGCTGCACTTCAGAGCATTTTGCTTTGTTACGGACCCCTGATTAACACTTTCTAAGCATTTCAGCCCACACTCCAGTCACTTTGCAGATTGCAATGAATGCAGATTTCAGTTTATGGGTTCATAAAAGTGTGAATTAGAACAACAATTTTCTCCCAGCCTATTTGCACAGCCCTTCCTTGAGTGACCTGTCCCTACAGACAACACAAATATTTCAGCTCAAGCAAACTGCCCAGCGAGGCATTTTTAAGAGACTAGAATGAGATCAGTGGCCCAGGAAGCCATGCCTGTGGGAGCTCAGAGCAGGAGCATCACTGTGAAGACCAGCACTTGCAGCTCCTGGCAGCACTATAAAGCACTGAGAAATCAACTCCCCTAGCCCCTGTAGGAACTGCAGTGATCCCAGCAGCTCTGGCCACTCATACAGGCCACTCACACCGGCTCTGAGCCCAGCATTGCTATTGCCACCCACACTCCCTTGTTCGTGTTCCACTGGTGCAGTGTAGTCACACAGCCGCAGAGACCCCAAAATAAGTACCTCACAGTGACCCTGTGCTGTGTTTCTTCTCACACCACATGTGCCTCAATCTCTTCCAGCCTCTACCCTGACATCTCATATCTTTGGGCTGTGGAAAACACTGTCACCCAGTAATCTGCCCCTTTTCCTGCTCCCTCTGTATCACTGGTGTGATCAGTCCTGTCTCTGCATGGAGGAGGGGCTGGCTCACCAAATTTCTTTAATTAAAAGAAAAAGGATCAGGTTTATTTCAGATAAGCAGGCAGGATTAAAATAGACAGAAAGAATAGACAAGGGGCAGCTGTCAGCACTCCAGCTGATCCAGTGTGATTATTAATAATGATAAGCAGGAGAAGAGGGCTAATAAAAGGATAATGAAGTGGTCCTGAAAGTGACAGGAGATGGAGCCTGATAAGAGGGCCCATGGCGTGGAGCTGTTCTGGCCCCAGTGAGGTCTGTGCAGAGCAGCCTCCTAGGGCAGACACAAGTAATAGGGCACTAGGAGGAAATGTTTCATCTCCTCAGGGATCACGGCAGAGAGATTAGTGGGCTCAGGAACTCTGGACGTCTACGCCACACAGCATTCATGACCAAATCAATCAAGGTCCTTCCTAGGCTGTGACTGTCAGGAGTGCAAGTCATCCCTCTGGATAAAGCATGGCTCTGAGAGGACTGGTCTCACTAGGACAGCCAGTTGTGGATCTCCTGTGTTGCTCTGCCTTGGCCCTCACTCAGCACAGCACTATCTCTGCACAGCCCAGGACTGGGGCACCACATTTCAAAAGGGAGCACAAGTGGAGAAGCTGCAAGGAACAGTTGCTGGGAGAGCACAGAAGCAGCATTGGGGCATCTCTGCCCTGCCTGGGGTTTACCCACCACTCCAGTTTCTCCTGGCTCTGTCAGCTCTCCAGGCCACGAAAGTGCCCCATGTCTCAGGCAGTCATCCAAAAAGGCGGAAGGATGTGGCTGCAGAAAGAGCAGCCTGGAGGATTGGTTCTGGGTGTCCTTTCCTGAGGGAAAGCTCATGGGCAGATCACAAAGTACAGGCAACGATTACCACAGCACTCTGTACTAGTGGTCTGGGTCAGTCAAGGGGAAATAAGGTGTGAAAAGTTATTTCCCAGAAGCCATTAAACAGAGAATGAAATCCCATCTAACACCAAATACGTCTGTCCTCAGAGAGAGGAGAGGATCAAATCATCTGTAAATATATGGTGGGAAAGAAGGAAGAGGAAAACTGAGGACTCAGAACCTCGAAGCAAGACAGGACAAGTCAGATGGCTGGAGAAGGGAGGTCATGGTCAGGGAATGCTGTGGGAGGAATTTTGGCTGTTTGGGACAAACTGGATTAGCTTTCATTAAACAGGTCTCTTTTATATCCAAATATCCCCTTCTCCCTCCCCAAGCCTAGAGCACCTCTCCTTCTTCAGAGGCAGAAATACCGTCGGGCCTAGGCTGTGACGGCCCACAGGCCTGCTGGCAGGGTTGTTCCACTGGAGCAGTCACACCCAGGCACAGGCAGCAGCACTGCACAAGGCCCAGGAGAGGAGCTGGGAATACAGGCTCTGGCTGGCACTGCCTGGCACTCAGCTCCCACCACTCTGGGTCACCGCGGCAGATGCTGGGAGCATATGCCACGAATTAATTCCACTTTCCCTGAGATGCTTTGGAGAGAGGAACAGCAGTGCCTTTCCAACTTATTAACATAGGAGCTCCCCCCCACCTCCACTCACTTTATCACACTCAATAAAACACCCAGCCAGAGTTCCTCTAAGAGGTTCTTTAATGGAAAGTTGCTGGGTCTGGCTTTTTTTCAGCTTTTATTTCCTCCATTTTTTCCAGTGTTTCCTAGGCTATCTCAGCCCCAATATTCCCTTATCACTGACAAACTGGACTCTAGTAAGGCATCTCCACCAAGAATGTCTACAAATATGCATTACTACAAGCAAAACCAGAGATTTCTAAAACTGATAGGATCTAGATTTAATTTTTCATTTATACACTTCTTTTACTTTATCTGTGATGAGGCTCACCATTGGCACAGTATTGCTCTATTGAGCTCTAAGTCTGCCAGAAGCTATCTGCAGGTAGACATTTACACCCATCCAGAGTCCCAGCTAGTCCCTGGGGAGACACCTCATGCCAGCTCACTGAGTTAAACATGCCATTTACACACACACTCTTACAGGTTTGCAGCTCTGCCTCAACAATGTAAGTATAGAGCAGAACAAAGACCAAGCAAGACTTCCCTATGTTGAATTGCTGATGAAAAACATTTGCCAGATATATGAAAGCCATGTTTGAATTGGGAACTTGAGATTGCTTATTTATATTTTCCTGATTCTGCCAAAGATTCACTGTGTGACCCTAAGCACACCACTGTACCTTGCATTACCCCTCTGCAACACAGGGTCTGTGGAGACCAGCAAGAGAATACTGCTGTATGCCTTGGCCAGGCACAGCCCAGAGGGCTGATCTGAGTTCCTAGGAACTGGGGACACTGTCTTGAAAACTGCTCCCTCTTCTTATCTCACCTGAAGCTCAAACAGAGCGACTGCTTTGTAGTCTACAAGAAAAAGTTACACCTGCCATTTCCTCTCCTGCATTCTCTTTGCGCAGGACTGGTCAGAAATGCGGGTTCCTGAGGCAGCTTTGTCACAGCCAATACACACTGGTGCATCACCCCTTTTATTAAAGGGTGAAAATAAGCCAAGGCACAGACTTCTTGTTAAACACAGCACAAAAAGGGTCCTGGTTTGTTCCTCTTTACAGCTTAGCCATCCTGACTCCAGCTATTTGCTGACCCTGGCTGCAGCAAGCTCCAACTGTACATTTCCTTTGCAGCTTCTGACTGCTGGTTATTTCCTCTAAACTATGACTGTATATATGAGTTTGCAGACTCTGAATGCAGGCTTTTACCCAACTAGACTATGACTGCAGGTTCCAACAACAGGCTCTAACTGCAAACCCGGACTGACCTTGCATCTGTGATTCTCTCTCCTCAGGATCCTGCTTCATGATTCTCTCCTTCATGCTCCTCAAGGTTCCTCCTCCATGATGATCCTCCCCTTACCAGCTAACTCCCTCTTTTATCTCACTCATTGGATATAGCTGTTACTCATCAGGGGTGAGGTCACCTGTATTCCCTTCCCCTACACAGCATCACAAGCCTGGGCCTGTGAAAGAGCAGCTCATGGTTCCTCTTTAGTAAGGACAGTAACATGAGTGTGACAGCACCAGGACTTGAGAAAGAAGAAGCAACAGGTCTTATTCATCTTCCCAACACTGCAACCAAAACACAACTGTGGAAGGAAGATGGGTGGGAACAGCTTAATGGAGAAGGGCCAGGAGCCCAGCACCCACCTCCCCTCCTCCAGCTGTGCAAGGAATTGAAGAGACATGGAAACAAGTCTCAGTCTATTAAGTTTATTGAAGGAAATTAAAGAGACAACTTGATCCCAGTGCACATAAATACTGAAGCAAGGAGAAAATATCTGACAGCATGGCTGTGGAAAGGTGAAAGCAAGCAGGCTCAAGAAACAAAAGAGGAAACTTGGAAACTGAGTCTAGAAATAAAGCAGATTTTAAACCATAAGGGCAATCATCTATTAAAAAGTAACCAGGAAAGAGTTTTAAATATATTGTCTGCCTTTCTAAAAGACAAACAAAGCTCAGCTCTAACTCACTGGACTGTAACATGGCCTATATTATAACAGATCAGACTAAATGATCAAAGATACCTCTTCCTGCCATAAAATAGATGAGGCTGGCATTTTTTTCAAGCCCTTCTCTCCAGCTCTGCTCAGGTGTTGCTCGGTTACCAATGTCCCAGACTGGGCATAGGGCTGGCCCATACACACCTGCTTCTTACCCCACAGTATCCCTGCCCAGGGTCCCCAGCTGAGGCAGTAGCCAAAAGCACCCAGTTTTTTCCCTCTCAGACTAGCTTGTTGTCTGATTTACTAACCTGTTTTAGTTTACTGAATTTCATTTTTTTCCCAGGATGTACAAAGCATTCTAAATTCTCTTTGGCCAGGAATCCTAAGTGTCACAGAAAAGTAGATAGTAGCTTAGCCGGGAAGTTTCTGCTTCTACCAAAACAGGTTTCTCTGCCCAGAGAAAGATTTCCAGATCATATTCCATACAATGGCCTCCCAAGCTTATGCCTCACTTAGTTTTCTACTTATAGAAGAGATGTCTAAGTCCTAAAAAACTTAGTGTTTCCTTAAGACAGATAAGTCTCCCATTATTTTTGTGGCCACAGACTAGAGCCCAACTCCTTCTTTTTTGTTGATAAAGTTGTTTGGCATGTCAACTTACACCTGAAATTCTGCAGAGTACTGAATTCACAGAGAGCTATTTGACCTGTCCTGATGTCACAAAAGTGGGGATGCAGTGCCCTGTTAGATGAACCAAACAAGCAAAGAGAAGCAGCACAGTAAGTTTCCTCCCAGTACTTGCACTCTCCAGAAATATACAGCAAGATTCTCCAACAGGGCAAGGCTTTGAAAGGCATTGGTTTAGAAGTAATGTTACTGTTTCCCTCAAATAATGACCACGGTTCTACAGGGACAAGGTATTAACAACTAAATTAGTCTTCTTTAGGTGACAATAAGAGTGAGTTACTTGGTTCCTAGGAGACACCCACCAGCGAGTTACCTTGTTTGGGAGCATCAGGCTCCATTCTTTCACCCACATGGAATAAACATTTTCCTTGCAAAGCACCTATGCCTGAAGTGATCTCCATTCAGGCTGTGGTTTTGGGTGATTGCAAAAGCTAAGTGAGGTTAGGCCTGGTCAGAATTTAGCTTGGAAACCTTAAGGTATAAAGAGGGGCTGTAAGAAATGGCAGTTTAATAGGTGATGCTGCTTCCTGAGTCAATACAGAAGTAATGTTCCAAGAGAGAGGTTAAACTAACAAGGAAAGGCTGGAGGCTGCTGGATGAAATGTAAATCAGATATCCTAACAACTTGAGGTGTCTGTTGTGAGGAAGATGGTTACCTGGATGTCATATGAAAACAAGTCATATCAGTCTAAGCTTCTTTGATAGCCATCAGTGCAAACCACACTCCATTGTACGATGGTCCACTCCAGAGAGGCTGCATTTCCATAGAGAAAAGACTGACCGTTGCAGTTATCTTTAGAGGTGCTACTGAGGTGGAATGACTCTTTATAAGTAAATATTTCATTGTGTTTAGAATTCTTAATTTATTTTGAGAACAAAAATTCTTATTAAAAAATAACCAAAACTTCTCCGAAGACAATTTTTCTATGAAGCAAGGTCCTATTTATTTTCATGTCTGAAATAAATTCTCAAATACAAACAAGTGAATAGAAAATTTAAATGCTCAACTATTTACAGAAGATGGATATATGAGACATCTGGTGTCAGAGCTCTATGGGAGACTGAGGTGGTCCTCTCTCTCCAGCTGTCCCAGGTCCCACTCAGTCACTAGTTCTGATGACACCTCTGTGAAGAGATGGTCCCAATCCCAGCTGACATCATCCTACCAAGAGGAAAAAAGACAAACATGCTGAAATGTTACTGGTGTCACCCAAAGTTCTCTAAACAATGCCAGAACAGGAAAGAAAGAAACCAAACGGCAACTGCCCTGACCAGGGAACTCTCAGATTCAGTTGGCTAGAGCAAGAATACTAGACAGAAAGAAATGTGAATATCTGCTACAATTTTAAAATATGGACAAAATCATTGATGTTCTAAAATTCTAGAAAGGACTTATTTGTTGATTCTTGTTAATATTAGATACTCCCAGGCAGGGCATAGAAAGGAGCCCTTCCACTCTTCTGTGCTTCTGCTGAAGCATGTGCAGTTCAAAGCTGCAGAAACCCTTTGTTGCCACATCTGAACTCCTGCCCACCCAGTTGTATTGAAGTTGTTCTGTCTGCTTTAAAAACCCCATGCCCAAACCCAAAATGTCTTTGTCCCTCTGTACTTTTCTGTAGAACCAGATGTAGTTCATGGTGGCTACCAAAGAACAAAGCACTGTTGCTGCAGGGATCTCTGACAGTACTAGGCCTTTCACATTTTCCTGAACAGCTCCTTCATACTGAAGGGGGCCAACCATAGTGACGCCATAAACTCACACCAAGAAAGCACTATCTATCTTAAAAATCACCAGCTGGGGAAATCAAACCTCCAACAGCTTGGACAAGCTCTTCCTCACATCTCTTCTTCACCCCACTGACAAGGCTTCCTTTCCTAGTACACTCTGAGACACACAAGAAGCTTTTACCTTGTTGGTGTTTTCACAAAACAAAGACTTACCTCTCGTAGTTCATGCTCTGGAGCCAAAACTTTGGTGAGGAGCTTCAGGTCTACCTCCCCATCCTATGAACAGACAGAGTCACAGTCTTACAGACACAGAGAAGATTAACACCATCATTTCACCAGATACATTTGTTAGACGTCACCACATTTGCCTCATAAGGGTCACTTTGTCCAGGACAACAGCAAGAACCTCATCTGAGCAACAGATACCATGTCCACATTATTTACAGACACAAACAAGTACAAAAGCCATGCTGCAGAGAGGAACAGACTCTGAGGGAGACTGCAAGTTCTTTGGATGATAAGGCTGTGTATTTTGTGCACCTGAGTATCACCGTGGAGGATGTCATGAGCGCGGAAGGAGAGGGATTCACACTGGCCAGCCTATAGCAACATCCACTTACCAGAGTCTGGAAGGCAGCGTATTTCATTAGATCTTTGTCCAGGTCATGGTAGGTCAGCACTCGGTTCACTTGCACACTGCAGCCAGAAAGGGTCAGAGAACAAGCCTGTGTCAGTGTGGAAGCACATGTGAGGAGAAGACTGGCATAAACAGCAGTCTGGTGACTTCTTGAGTGTCCACATCCCCCATACAGACTCTTGGGATGGATGTACCCAGACAGAGGCACAGCTCAATCAACAAATGAACAGTCATTGACAAATCTAGGTACCAGGTTCTGCACATGCATAAAAATAGGATGTGGAACAACCATGGACTCCCTCAGAGAAACCAGCATGCCAAAAGAAGATCCACAGACTAGCTGGCAGACAAAGGCTAGAAAGAAAATATCATAGTGAGCATTTAAACAGCTCCAGTGCCTTAGCAAAGGAGCCTCTGAGAGCAGCATCATACAAGCTACACAATAGTAGGGATTTTTGGCTTTTCATGTCTGAGCTGCATCAGAGCTACAAAATATGACTTCCTAAAATGTAGCCTTCCAAGAAAAATATGGTGTAGGGAGGTGATAGACTGTTGTACCACACCTGCCTTCACAGGTGATCCAACACTATAGAAAAGACCTCTAATAATGGAATTTGCTTGTGTTTGTCCACGAAAATCACTTGCCTTTTCTACTACAAGAAAACTATAAACACAGGAGGATCAGATTGCTTTATTAAAAAAAGGAAGAGAGAGAAAAAGAAATGAGTTCCAGTGAGAGACACAGTAATTTTAAATTTACTACTATAAACTGTCAATTGTTTTTGTTAACAGCTATCTAATTACAATAACTCCTCCACACTTATGAGAGAGGCATCTGTGGCCAGGAGTAAGATATCCCACCCCTCCAAATAAGGATCAACAGAAATCACAGTCTGTGACCTTGGCAATAAGCCCAGTAGAGGAAAGAAGACTTTCCTGGTATGTTTAAGACAAAACTCAAAAAACTTTTGTTTTTTAAAACTTTCTAGTCTCCCTTGACCTAACTCCAAGGCTACTGTGACACCACCTTCAAACAACAGGATTGTACTTTGCAAATTAACTACACACTTGAGTAAAAAGGATCTCCTGTGAAGGACAAAGCAGCCTACAGTGTGTGTGATAATGCATGTGTATTGGAGACATTTGGGGTTATGCAGGCAATCTTAAATCAAGAAATTCCCTACTTTTGAGAGTTTGATTTTGCAACATCAAATACATTATTCTAATGTGGTGGGGGGGGGTTATAGAGAGTATGCAGTAATTGCTTTCTCTGTATAATAGAAAACAAGAATTTTGCACTGTTCAGCTTGGAGCACTACTGTCACAAAACACCACACCAAATCCTGCAGAACAGCACTGCTGCTGACATCCAAAGAGCGTGAGTAAGATGGGTTTAATTTCACTAGCCAGTTTGCACTGCTGATGAGAACCTCAAGAGCACCTGGCAGTGCTCTTACCTGGGGGGAGCTGCCACTTGCATGGCCAGATCTTCCTCCTGGACATCCTCCAAGTCAGGGATCACCGGAATGTCTGCAACAAGAGAAAGAAGCAGCAGTAAGTGGGGAGTGTTGTGCACTCCTCTCACTGAAGACAAAGGCTCCCTTGCTTCACAGCTATGAAGCACTCTGTTTCTTATTAGAGGAAAACACAGAAGGGTTATTTAGCAATAATTAAAAATAAATGGTTTAATACTAAAACAAGGCATTAAAACTTTGAAGTCTGAGGTCACAATAAATCTTGCAAGAGGAAGAGATTAATCCAGGTAGGGCTCTATAGGCCATGGACTATGCATCTATAAACACAACCTTGAAGCTGAAAGAAGCCACCTGTACTAAACCTTGCTACCTCATGATGTTGCCATCATGAACTGGCAAGAATTTGCTTGTTATGTGTTATCATTTATTCAGACACCAGTCTCCTAGAATCTGTTAAAAATGAACCATGGGGCAGAAATTGAGAGAATCCACATAAAACTAAATATTGAAGGATCTGGTCCTGGAGTCTCAGGCTGTGCAGAGGCCCATGATCTTCCTCACGAAAGAAGTGCTGGTGGTCTAGCAGACACAAACACTAGGGAACACATGTCTAGCTGTATTGTAACAAACCTTTTGATGACTTCCAGTGTCATCCTGGAATAGCTGAAAGTCACTGGGTATTCCCAGCACAAGGACAATGGCTACTCCAACTAAAAAGAATGCTAGAAACAAAAGAATTGAGGATAGGAGGAAAAACTGAGTGTGCTTTGCATCCTGCTAAAGAAGCAAGGCCCTGAAAGCATTGCACAGTCTGTCATTTGACAAAGCCCTGCAAAAAGTTAGTGCAAAAAAAGGAGAAAGAGAAGGCAAAGTAACTGGAGGCAGAAAGCAAGAACAGAGTGTGCCAACACGGAGCTTCTTTAAAGACTCAAGACCACAAAGGCTCTCCAGGGGATCCCAAGCCCTCAAACCATGAAGAAGCTGGTTTGGCTCAGGGAAAAGGTTTCACTTGCCAGTGTGCAGGCAGAGCTGCTCCCTTCGGCCCTGGAATGAGCAGCCTGCTCCCAGCTCTGCCAGCAGCACGACAACGCTACTGCTGGATGGCAGCAGGCAGCTGAACCCGGCTTTGCCCCGTTTTGCAGCCCAGGCTGAGATGAATATTCAGGAGCTGGAGAGACATTCCCACCTATGGTGCCGAGGGCTCTGGGCAGGGTCTTCCCGAGAAGCCCCTAGTCCGGCCGCCTGTCAGAGCTGCGCGGGTTCTCAGCTGCCCTCCCCCGCTGCCCGTCCGCCGTGTGCCCCCGCCGGCCGGCCAGGAGGCAGCCCCGGCCCAGCTGCAGCGGGGCACGGGTCAGGCGGGCCCTGGCGCGGGGGCCGTCCGGAGCTGGCCACACAGTGGGATTTCTCGCTAATTGCTTGCCTGGCGGAAGGCTGAGCGGGACAGGGGCTGTCATGAACGCGACCACGGCAAGAGGAGTGACAGCTTGGCCGGCCTCAGCAGAGCTGTGCCTTCCAGCTCCCCAGCCGCCCAAGGAGCAGGTGCCTGCGAAGAGGTTCTCCAACCGCAGCAAACTTCCCAAAGACATTTAAAGGGAAACTGCCGCAACAGGCCCTACGCTGTCACTCAGACAGAGGAGGCAAATGCAAGGAGTGTCTCACTTGTGCATCGCTGGGCATTTGGGGCAGATCTCCACACCTCAGCTTGTGAGGACAGTACCTGGTAGAAGCTGCTATCCCACTGGCTCTTCCCTGCAGAGGATCTCAGGTCTTGGTAAAACTTGTAGCAGAATGCACTTATGGGACAAAAGCATCTCCAGGGACAGACAGACTGATGTGTGGAGGCAGCTGGTAAACTCTGCTCAGGGATAATGTGGGAGAAAGTCCCTGTATATAAGCAGCAAGGATCAAGGAGGGAGCAGACTGTGAGACTGGTCCAAGGCGGGAAATGAAGCTCTGTGCAGAGGTGCCCTGTTAAGTCCAGGTAAATGAGCATGGAAATGAGAAACCATTTAACCTTTCCTGAACTAATTTATCCTTTTATGACAAGACTATGAGCGTTTCTCAGCAAACAAAAGTAAATTAAAAACTACCTGGGAACAGAGCTGTCTTCACCCACAGAGCAGGAGAAGGTCAGATCCTTATCCACTTTTGACAGCAGAAGTGTAAAAGGTGTGTACACCTTTTTCTTCACTCAGTGCTCATTTTGGCAGCTACTTCAGGAGTCTATTCTTCCCAGTTCTCTTTTGTTTTTGTTGATCTCTTTTTACACTAGAAAAAGTTGTAAACTTAGGGCCCTGATCAGTGATGCCCCTTCCATTTTGTGAGTTCACAAAGACTTCTGGGTTCTCTAGTGCTGATTTTATCTCATTGCCATTGAATATCATAGAGAGATTTCTAAACCCCTTGCAGAGCACGACCTGCACTCTGTATTAGCAAAATTCAGGTGATCACTTAGAAATTTTTTTCCAAAAGAAATTCAAGGCTCCAATATTTTATAGACATTTTGAAAATATTTCAGACAGAGGAGATGCAAAAGCTCTGGAGGCCCCTGCCAGCCCCTCCAACAAAGGCCAGTGCACGCTTGTTCTTACTGCAAAGTGCAGATGCCTTGCCCATTTCTAGGCAGAAGCAATGCCCTTTAGGACTGTGACACTGACAGGAAACAGTACAGAAATGTCTCAAATTTTAAGAAAATATCAGGTCCCTGGGCTAGATGCTATCAGGGGCAAATAATTCCTGAAATATTTGTGTCTTTATTTCACTTGTTACTCATAATTACCTCTTTCCTCTGTCAATTCCCAATGTGCCACTTCTGCACAATCCCTCTCCCTTCTGTCTGTACAGGTTGCAAAGTGTATCAGTTCTGACTTATCACCAAGGACCCAGCCTTACCCCCCACTCATTCTCCAGCCACTTAATTGTTTTTGTTGCTCTTCTTGAGACTCACATCTTTTTTTTCCTATAAGCTCTGGTAACACAGCTAAGTTGTAGAACAGTGTCAGCTGCAGGGGGAATAGCACAGCACGGCTATTGTGCTGCAGGAGAGTAGGCATATGCTCTACTATTAATATTCCCACTAGCTGAAGGGAGGCTTTACATATAACATTAGTACATGTAGAAATGTTCACAGGACCATGTCCTTCCAATCTCACACTGCATCTTTTTCCAACAATAAAGTTGCATGACAACCCCCCACTCTGTGTGCTTTGCTCTGTGACCCACATTTTTCCTCTCCTGTTCAGTGTGGGGGTTTCAGATCATTTTCCATAAACCTGTGCTTCTGGTGCAGAACCTTGACACATACTTTACTGGCCTGGTTCTCATGCCCATGTAGGCAAACCTCAGAAATGACTGCAGAAAAGGACACACCTTCACAGATACCAGTTCACTGCAATGTCACGAACAATGAAGTGAACAAATGGCCTGTGCAAAGATGAGTGACCATCAAACACTAGATGACAAATGCAAACTCCCCTCCACCTCCCAGATGGTTATGAACAAGTGAACAAAGAATGAAATCAAAATGAGCATATTCATATGGAAGTTATGGTGGGGCAGGAGATACCGGTATCAAATGTTCGCTAATTGGGGAGTTAAGTCACTGCACAAAACTGATTGTCCCAGAACATCTAAGTCCCAGCATATAATTAAGAATAATACTTTATTTCAACAGCTGTACTTAGCTAGGTCATATACAAAAAGAGCTTCGTGACTAAGTTATGGCATGGTACCAATGACATAAGACTGAAGTGTGTGAATGGGAGGAGAAGATGGAGGGAAAAGAGTGAAGGTAACCCGTGCCACATGCAGACAGTCAAACAATAAGCAGAGAACAGCAGCTTTTCAAGTCATACAGAAGGATGGCTTTATGTGTTCATTTTAAAGTACATGTATTAACCATCACCTTTTTTACCTCTTAGCAAATAACTTACTCATAGGCAAAGAAGACAACAACAAAAGCAAGGAGCAGGAGATGGGAGAACCTGTACCAATCTAATACCCAGCTGTTCCTGCAAGTTGGTAAATTGCACTTCCCCTCCCAAGCATGGCTGATTTTTGGTTTAGTAGCAACACTTGCAGCCTGAGTATCTTAAAATCTAGTAAATTCCCAGTAAGATCTGGTCCCTGCCCAAAAGAACTAAGCTGTCTGCTAGATACAAGATGGCATAGGGACAAACAGAATCTCTTCCAGGGACAGACAGAACCTCTTTCAGGTCAGGCAATAAATCACTAGCAAAGCTACATCTAGAAACCATGTTCCAGTTCAGACCTGCAGTTAGTCAGAGTGTGGTTGCTACTTACTCCCTAAGCTGATTTAAGAGTACCCTGAGCCCCTATCCTGGCACCCATAAACAAAGAAGACTCCATCTCACCCAGTCTGATCCACTTTCCCCAACTGGGTCAGTGTTTCAAAGGCCAGTTCAGAATGGACACTCTTGTCGAGGGTACTGTGCTGCCCTCCCTGTGCACACGCCATCATATCCAGAGAACACAAAGAGGGTAGTGGCTTCTGGAGCTGGGAGTCTCCTACCACCAAGCAGCTATAAAAATGAAACTAACTTTATTTTATGTTGCTTGCTTATAAAATGTAAAACTGAAATAATTATAATATCTCTGCTGCTGCAAAACTTTGTTTTACTGAATGCTGTTACCTTCTGCATCACGTTTGGGGAATTTTAAACAGGCAAATGGAAGGTCTGATTGAAGATGAAGTTAAGTGAAAGAAATTGGTCTCATTTAGCACATGACAGGATTCATCTGTGTTCCCAAGTCCACTGAGGTAGCATCATGGGCGTTTCATATTCATGAGCTGCTGCGACACTGTGTCCCCTCATTTACAAAGCACCGTGTTCAGCAAATTCTGTCCCTGTGGACACTCTGTGCATTTCATGGTCTTGTCAGAGAGACATCAAACACTTCAGTAACCAAATACCAGAAAATGGCTTTAATTAGCACATCTCAATGCAATAAATAATTTTTCTCTCTAAGTGGAAAAATGGAGAATTAAAAAAAAAGGAAATAAAAAAGCGGAAAGCAACAAGCAAAAAAAAATCTTCAAAAAACCATAAAGAACAAGGGACACAGACAGCTTCTGCTGAACACACAAACAAGCTTGAAGCCTCTTGGAAGCTTTCTCAGGAGAGCAGCAGGCAAATGGAGAGAATAAAGAATGCTTCTTTGGATTCTTGGACATTAATTTCATAGGGATGTCTTTCCCTAACTGAAACGGCCCTACTAGTAGGTCAACATGGAACAGCATACCTGCCTGATCAACCAGCAGTGAGATGAAAACGGTAGAGTGAAAAGCAGACAGTACCACAGCTACCAGGGCACTGTCTCAAAAGCTGAGATAAGCATAATACAACCTGAGTGTCCCATGTCCCAAAGCCCCTTCTGAGAAGAGAATGGTAAGAGCACAACCGGGCCAAGCTGATGAGAAAAGTCACCCTGTGAGCAGGTGGCAGAGGAGTCACAGGATCTAGGGAAGGTCATACAGCAGATTCAGTACTGACCCTACAGCCTTCCATTAAAAAGTTATACATTTGCTTTGTATAACATTGCATCTCAGCTAGATGGATGACTGGCTGGGGGTCAGGTGGTCTGGGAGACATTCTACTTGCTTCAGTAGTGTAGTGCTTTCACAGACTGCTTGGTGTGGCATGACTTCTTCTGCACCTGACAGCTTGCAGGGGACAGGCATCAGGCATTTCTGCTGCTTCCCAAGGCTGCTGCTGACACAAAGGCTCTGCCCAGTTTCAGTCATTTGAAGTGTGAGGAGAGGCACAGAATAGCCCTGTCAGATGAGTCACTGGGCTCAGTGCAGGGCTTCACAAGTAGTAGTGCATGGCTTGCACTTATGCAAGAAGTAGGAGCAGACCCTGACAGCTTTAAAGGTGAGGAATCTCTTGCATAGGTTTGTTCATCAGCAGCAGAAGACAGGAGAGACTGGAAGCCAGGCCTAGAACCTGGAGCCCACCATGCTCCTGAGGTTATCAGCATTTAGAGTGGTAACACGGCTCCTAGTCTTACCAACAGCCTCCTGACAGAGCACTACACCTGCCCTCCTTTCCAGTAACACGTGTTTTCCTCTTTTCAAAGGCTGTTCCCTGTTCCTTTGCAGCATTCCTGTGCTAAAACATACTCAGAAGGTAGTGGGGCATCAGATGAGAAGGTATGAGGTGTCCTGAGAGGTTCTAGTGAACTCAGAAACACAAAACCCTCTTCAACATCGCTGGAGATGAGGGACTGCATTAGAACATTACTGGGGCAGGGAAAGCAGCTTCTCAGGATGCTCCTGTGGAAGTATGTTCAGGAGCAGGCGTGCCTGTTTCTATTTCATCCTCTTCATGTTACGCTGGAAAAACAAGACAAACTACATTTCTTTTATGCTAAATCCTTAGGTTTTTTTATTTTTTCTTATATATATTTATTAAAAAATGCCTCTTTGATCGGCAGCACCCATGACACCTCCACATCCAGTGACTCCTCAGAAGCCTCCCTCCCTCCACACAAGGCCACCGCTGCTGACAGCCAGCCAGGTTTGATCAGAGCCACTCAGAATCGGATTTTCATAAGACAGATGAGGAATCTTACTGCTGCTCTTTCTCATATCAGATGAGAAACTGAGGAGGAGGGGGGATGGGTCCTGAGGGAACGACACTACAATCAAGGGCTACGCAGTTCTCTCTCTGTCCCTCCACTGCTACAATTTTCAAAGGAGTTTGCCTCAGGCAGTTTTAAATGATGGTGTCTCAATTCTGTAATCATCTTTCAAGAGTTTTTTCTTAAAGGGTATTTTAGGTAAACCTAGTCCGTCAACTCCATTTATGGACTCAGCAATCACAGACCCAATATGACTGTGTTATCAACCACATTGCAGAATTTAGCAACAGAAGATGCTTCCCCAGACTGTCATTTTCAGCCCTGGACAAGCTGTGTGTGCTCCCTTGTAATTAAGGAGCCCACTGCCCCTTGGCCAGTGGTCTGCTGCTTCAAACAGAACTTCAGACAGTCTCTTGGGACATACTCTCTGCTCTCCCCTGCCCACCGTGGCTCTCAAGAGAGAGCTGTCCTCCAGCACCAGAGGCTCTAGATCACAATGCCAGCAGTTACTGGAGGGGTTCAAGCTGGCCTGGACCAACAGTTCAGTTGAAACCATCAGGCTGGGCTGAATCTGCCCTTCAGTGACCTTGCACAGAGACTCAGAGCAGTACATTGGGTGGAGGAGCAGCAAAGGGGAGAGCTGTGGCATGCTGACAGAGCCACACACGAAGTCACAATGCAGAGTCCCAGAGACCCAACAACCACTGACACTCTCTGCCCCAAAACCTTCCATTCAGCCCATTCATACCACTTCCAAAACAGCATGTCTTTCTCTCTGTCTCCATTTCACTGATGCTCAGAACTTTTCATCCATTTAGCTCTCGCCAAATCACTCCAACACTGCCTTCTGAGCCTATGAAGTACTCACTGGCCATATTCCTGACTGTTCCTGCAAATTCTGCCCTCTCTTACCCTCATGCTCAGCCACTGCAGCTGTCCTTGCAGCTCCTGGCCTCTGGAATTCGCCAGCACTTGATGTGCTCTGTAGAAACAGCAACTCACCAGGGAAGCACCTGGCAAAATTGATCAGGAATTACAAAGCCAACAACAACCCTCATTGTGCCCTATTCTCAGCTCTGTTTGGAGCAGTATCATCATTGGTGTATATTTGAATGCAGCTCAAGAAGTGTTGGATATTTTATGGCTGTGAATTACAGATCTCCCACCTGACAGATATCACTACCCAGAAGAATTGGGGACCATGGCATCTGCCCACTTCCCCTCTGTTGTTCAAAGTCTGGACTCTCATCTTGTTCAAATGCAAAGGAGCTGCTGGCACATGCCAGAAGGGTAAGAAGTCCTTCTAGAGGTTTGACATTGCATAGAGAGGTCTAATCATCTGCTCTGCTTCCTTGAGGAAGCTTCCCAGCAGGCAGGAAAGGTTTTTTTTGCCTTGAGGGCACAGATCTAGTGACTGTCTCCTGGCAGCTTTCCTCACCTGCAGGTCAGGTTCCAGTTGTCTGTGTAGCATAGTCAGGCCTTCATTTCAATCAGCTGTCTCATTCACATACACTATCTGCTTTAAAATAACAAGCTGCTGTTCCTGCAGACAGAAAATCACACATCACATCCCAGTGATTTTTCTAGGAGCCCTTTTCTAGGAGCTATGCATCCCAAGAGTAACAGAGAGAAAGCAGAAAGGGACTTCTGATGATGTTGCAATAGTCTATGTGGGAATAGCTGGAAGGATTACAACCTTAGCTAATAAGTTCCCATAAAGTGCCGAGGAGAAAAATCCAAGTGCAAAGTATTAAGGAGAAAGATATCAGGGGGAATACAACACAGCAGTGCAGAACTGGTGGACAAGAAAGAACAACAAAAAAACTTCTAGCCAAAGGACAAATCAGATTGCTGAGGTGGGGGAGGAATGTTAGCATTTCTCGCCCTGACAGGAAACAGCCCTATCTAGCTCTGTGCCAGAAAGAGACACACCAGGAGAGTAAAGTCCTCTATGTCATGCTGGAGAGAAGAGCAAAGGGAGGATAAAGCCCTTCAACTTTGGCTTGGTTGTCCCATCTTCCCTCCCACCTCATGACAAAGGATAGTCTGCACATGGCAGAAGCTCTTGGCAGCTACAGAAAAGGAAGCAGTGCGCTGCAGATAGCACCTTTTGAATTCCACAGAGAGTCTCACCTCCCATCTCATGCAGTTTCCCTGCCGTACAGAGCTCAGTCACTGCTACTCATTTTCCCTGTTGACATGGACAGAAAATTGAGCAATTACCCTCAAACTCCTCTCTCTCAGATTGCACAGATTGCTACATATAAAGCATTAAGCCCTCAATTGCCCCTGGTCAAAAGTGACTTAACTAGCCCTGTCCTTTAGGAATTAAACACTTTTGTGTTGCTTGTGAAGGTTTATTATTCCTCAAGTGTGATGCATTAAATCCTGCTAAAGCAGGTTTCTTACCATGCAGAGGACCTGGTCCCCCATGACAAGGTCCAGTGGGCACATACCCACTAACTGAGGCATTATCCATTTGCTGTGCCTGAGTTCTCATGAGTACCAGCATGTGTTCAGGAGGGTGGGCACTAAGATCACAGTGGGTGCTGTAGGAAATCAACCTAGCTATCAATTAGATAATCCAGAGCTACTTTTGGAGAGACATTGCACTTTTTCAAAACTGTCTTCTACCTTCTGGGTTTCCCCGTGCAACTGTAACAAATGGCTGAAACTGCAGATCATTCCCTTCATGTCCCTGTCGGCTCCACCTACATTTACCACCTCCCATACTGTTTCAGTCACTCCACACAGCCTGAGAAGTGTGTCCGTCCTTCTCTCCCAAACTCCCACAGAGATAAGGAGTCAGATGCTATTTCATACACAGGCCAGGAGCAGAGAAACAGTTCTATTTTTATTTCTGAAACTACAAGGTCTATCAAGCCCAAAAGTCTCCACTTGGCTGTACAAACTTCCCTCCACTCTCCATCTGCCAAACGGGGTTCTCTATAGCCCCCATACTTTTTTAACACATTCTCTAATGGACTCCAAACTTGGAGGCTCTGGTTGTTAGTGATGTATAAATTATCACAACTGAGCACATTTCAGATTCACAAGAACACCTTTTTAAGGGCATATAGTTTTGTCCTTCATTCTTCTAATGAAAAGGTTGGATGGGGGACAAACAATGTTAATGGAATGGTACAGCTCAGCTTTCTAATAGGTTAAAGGAAGGCGATCCAAATGTATTGGTTGACAGCAGCAATCATTACGCAACCGCGCCTGTTCATATTAAGGTGTACAAGCTAAGACATTATGCAGCACAAAATAACCGTGACCCATCCTTGGGGATCCATACACCAATGTCTTGATTTTTTTATGTTTAGAATCTGAGCTTTACCATTACAGTTAAGGACACAAACTCAAGTGCAGTTCTTTACAAAGGGGAGGCTGATACAGCTCAATTTACTGCACAGCCACAGCCACTGCATGCTACTCCCTGCCTTCTACACTAGGCAGTTTTTTGTATATCTCTGCTTATTCAAAAAAGTAATTTTATTCAAGTTCTGGAGTTTGTTTATATGTCACTTTTCTTCACTCCAATTACTGAGCCCACAGGCAGAATTCCTCTCCCAGAACAGTTTACCTAATCTCCCTGTTGAAATAGGACCACAACCATGCAATGCACCATCCATTTAGAGATTTTCTATATGCAAATTAGATCCACAACCCAGCATATTTGTACAAGAAACTGCCTGGGTAGGAACTATACTATATCTTTCTTCTAATGCATAGATTTAATCCAAAGCCAAATGCCAGTTTGCAAAAAATCCAAATTCAACTGCTAACCACAGGTTAGGCACAGATAAATAAGTTAAGTCTCTTAGGATTCAACATGTATTCATACCACCCTCTGCATCAATTCTATTCTATATTTATTACCCAAGGTCTTGGAGTGCTGAAAGTCACATGCTACAAACAAACATGTGGCAAGCATTTTTATGCCTGGTTAGCAAAGACAGTCATACTCCAAGTACATGACCAAGGTTCAACAAAAAGGACAGCACGTATGCGAGCAGTCAGAGCTGTTCAGAACAGACTACCAGCCTCAGTGACATATGCTGAAATTTAAGAAGCCCAAGGAACTTCCCGGGGGGAAAATTTAGTCTGTTCTGAAGATGCCAATGCTATAAAGGTGCCACTGCTGGCAGTCATATGTTGCACTGCTTAATCTGTCTGTAAGTCCCAAATAAGTCCTCATTTAATCTCATAAACTATACTGATGTCTGATCCTTTGTGACTCCAGATAATTCCTCTGATGCTTGGTGATATTTTACAGATGCAACTTTTTATACACTGTATAAAATTCTTAGCCCTTGAAAACTGAGATACCTCCTAGAGGCTTTAATAAATTTCTATGCTCCCCACAGTTGTCTAGTACTTGTCTTGAAATTCATACAAAGGATTTTTCCTGAGATCTCTCTTGACTCATCCAGTCCTAGAAGAGCAGGTAATATACACTATAAAGAAGTCTAGTGCCAAGTCAGGAGTGCAGTAGATTTCATAGCAGCCTGTACAGGGAGGAGATGGGATTACCCACCAATGTTTATGTTTAGCTTATGATCTATGATCTTGGGTTAGGGCAAGCAGATTTTTAAATTAAGAATTCCATCATGACAGAAACTCCAAGCAACAAAGATATTGCTATAAAAGATAACAGATGCTTTAAACAGAGCCTACTATCACCTAAACCAGGGGAGAGCAGGGACTTCTTTCCCCACTCAATCTTTTATTGTGCTTTTAGCTCTCATTTTGCCCAGTCCACTATTCTCCATGGAGGTGATTACAGAGAAAAGTGTGTCCTTGCCACTTTCCTGCTTTCCAAGGGTCCTCTATAATTCTGTGTTCTTGAAGAGCCAGAGTCAGACTACAAGTTCATTTCCTCATCCTCCCTCTCCATCTCCTTTACCCTCTCTCCCTCATTCATCTGGGGAGACCTAAGCAGCTCCTACATTTGTTTATCCCCAAAGTGGTAAATTTCCTTGCAACTTCTTACAAGATGCCTCCGCTCACTTTACTGGAGAGCCCCTAGACATGCATGAAGGCATTTCTTGCATTCAAGTAGGTGATACCTTACCTCCTCCATCATCTGATGCCTCCAGGCTCTGCTGTCTGAGACGATGGCTGCAGCAAAGCAGAAGAAAAAATTTCAATTGCAAGCCCAGAAAAACATCTTGTCGTGTCCCCTTTCTCCCCACAAACGTCATGACCTATCAAGGAGAGAGTTTCCAAGTGCACTTAGCCCACAGACTGATCTTCCATACCCCTCATTGCTGGGCTCAGCAGAAATCTCAGCTTAAGCAAGATGGACCCAAGACAAATCTCTAAGCTGCAGACAGTAGGGCCTGGGCTGGGTCTGGGAGGAAAGCACTGGCTTTCTGATTTTCCTTCTTTCTGTTTTATGGGAGTGACAGAGCCATCATCTACTCCATAACCCAGGAAACTAGAGAATGACCAGCCCTGCCCCATCCCAGCACACATGATATGAATTCCTGACAGGCTCTGCATCCTTCCCAACTTTCAGATCTTGGTGTACTGGTCAGATGATCAGATCAGATGTAAAAGTTGTGGAATAAGTCTCAGCAAAAATGGGAACTTACTCTTCTACTTCTTCTGCATGCTTTCTTCCTGACCTGCAAGACAAAGAAGGCTTATGTTTAGAAAAGGCTAGAGAAAATTAAAAATTTCACCTTTCCCCATATGATTGTTATTGTGCAAAACAGTTCCTGCATCAGATCTGATATAACACATCACATCTTAAAGAGTTCTGAGTGACTATTAAGCCAGTGTACCAAAAAGTCCCTGAGCATGACAGACTGAAACAAAACCACTTGGGTCCCAAAAGACAGCCACGCCCAGATATGGCAAGAACCATACTGTCTGGTTCTTTAGTTTCTCAGACACATTTTTTATCCCCTTTGCCATCAGCTGCAGGAAAAGCTGGCCATACCTCAGTAGAGAGGTTGGCACATTAATGAGTAAAGAAGGTGCAATACTTCTCCTACCTACTCCTGAGAGATCAACAGTTTCCTCCCCATGGTTGTGCATAAAGACTTTTTGGTTGCCTTTCAGGTTAGGTGTCACACCTGAGCCGGCCCACCTCAGGTCAGACGTGCAGTTGCTGCAGAAAATCAGGGTTGATCTGGCTGAGTTAACAGGAGTTCATAATAATAACATGGTGGGGAGGCACTGGCAAATGGCAGCTCCCTTGCTCTCCACCCCAGCAAGCCCAGAAGTAATTCAGTCCCGATTAGGGACACTTGTTCAATATTCAAAATGTAAAACATGGAGATTGCTGAACCAGCACTTTGAAAAGTTAATTAAATGCCAGGTTTCTTTTTAGCAGATACTCCATCACTCACTGATTGCTTTGGCCATTTTGCAGAGTGAAGTTTCATGTCTATGCGTTGGGAATAAATATTCTCCCCTCCCCTGAAGTCAGGGTTCCATGACAAAGAATACATGAGGCTCTCCCCTGTCACAGGCACTGTCCCAGGACACACCATGATGTAAGAAAAGTTGCTTCACTGCCTTGCACTGCTCTTTTCAAAGCACTTTGTGACACGGCGCAGGCCTCTCCTCATCTGTTCTCTGTTCTAGCAAGTAAAGTATTCATCTAGCTCTCCTGTGAATAATCTATTCTTCTTCTAAGAGCAAGGAATAGGATAGAGAAGATGTCTAGATATATGGAGAAGAGATATAAGGAGGAGAAAGTCCTTTGTCTCTACTGCTCTCTCTGGAGCTTGCAGTCTGAGAAGCTGAAGATTACACTGAATCAGTGATCTGAGCCCAGTAAATATCAACTGCTGTAATCAGAACTGCAGCTGTGTGGTGACATCTGCACCTGGGCTTTCAGCTATATCTGCACCCTCTATTCAGAGGCAGAAATGCAATGTAACTGGGGAAAGAGCTCTTCCTGTGAGGATTAAGTGTCCAGCTCCATCTTTCTCCCCAGTGGTAGACAAAGCACTTTTTGTGAACCTCCTAATACTATGGAGAAAGATACAGATGGCTTTGGAGAGCCCTCTACCAGTTTTCAATGGCATTTAGACTCTGAGAAGATAGAGGTAGAAAGATGATGCACGATTTCTCCTATTTTATTCCTCCTTTATGCCTTCACAGAGCTGGTTCCCACAGAGCCTTGCCCTTTCCAAGCTGAAACATCCCAAATGATGGCATTGCACAGCCACGCACAGTGAGATGATTTCCTGGGGGTTCAATTTAACATCTTCTTGGCATGATCCCGTTAGTCTTGATGATTGTCCAACCCCAAGTAACATTCTCTTCCTCAGTACTCACACTCCTTACATTTTTGCTCCTGTCTCCAGGCAGGAATGAAACACTCCACCATGTTCACACTTCCCAGGAGAGAAGGTCACTACTACTATCCCTGTAAGCAATTTCTGTTTCTTTTTCCTAAGCTCCCTGTCATGACTGATATCCAGATGGCCCACAGGGAAGGCAGTCATATTAGTCCTAGAGGCAGAGACTGCTCTGCATATGTTCTGAGATTTAAGCTTTTTCAACTTTTCCATGTTGTTAGGAAAGGACTTATTCAGGACGATAAGCAAACATCTCATTAGGAAACAGCTGCACTACATATTGGAAAACACAATTTTGGGGAACAAACTCATCAGCAGGGAGGGGGGAATAGTACTGGCCCCTTTAATCCTAGAGCCCAGGTGTTAGAACTCTCTCAAAACAAGACTATTCCTTCCTTTTCCCAGGGCAAGTTACAGCCTCATGATCAGTGCCCCCAGGAGAACACCTTAGTCCCTGTGCCACAGGTCCCAATGGTGGCACTGGATGAGGCAAGTCTCCCACGCTGACAGTAGTGCCATTTATACAGAGCATTTATATACTAACAGCACTGGAGCAGGAGCTAGAAAAGTCTGCTCTTCTGTTTAGGAAAGACATCTGCTTCCAGTCACCTGTACTAGATATGTTCGTTAATACATGGTTTGATATAGCTTTATTTGATGAAACTAGCATTTCAAGTCAGCTCATGAGCTCACAGGTAGAAAACTGCCCCAAAAATATGGTATGAAGCTTCTGTAGTGCAGGAAAGAATTGTTTGTTTTACAGTCTCTGTGGCCTTAATGATCAAGCAAAGAGGATACCAGGCAACCTACTATTTCCTCTATTTTTTTAATAAGGCTTCGTTTCATTTTGTTTGGCGCCACATTACTTTTTGAGTTCTTGTTTCAGATTGGGGGGAAAAGAATCACAAAATGTTTTTGGTTTAACTAGTCTTTTGCTTTTTTGGCAAAACTGCAGTCCCTAAATCTACATAACAAAGTGACTCTGAGAGGAAAGATCAGCTTTGTCTTGAAGGAAGCAAGAAAAATCATTAATAGCTCTTCAAAAGGTGCCCCACCTTCAATTCTGTCCATTCCATAAACTTACCTGAGGGCTAAGCTATACCTAAAGATAGTATTCCTGCAGAACCAATCAACTGCTTGTCTCTTTGTTCTCCAAGTACTATGGGAAGCCTCACAGGATTTCTTCATGATGTTATCACATTGCTTTAAGGATTGTGGAGTAGTTCTTCCTAAGAATAGTCTCATCTTACCAATGTCAATTGCCGCACATTGAGACCAATATTTCCTCCTTCAGGAATATCAGGTCTGGGTAAACAGCACCCTCTTCATTCATCTCGTGAGCTTTCTAATGGTGAGTGAAAGCAGACATTGAATGAACTCGACTAAATTCAAGCCTGCAAACTCAGCTTTCCTACTCTTTTCTCATCTTCTCAACAACACGAAGTGCACTGCCCTGCTTTGTCTGCCGCAGCAGCAGCAGGCACCCAGGGAGGGCAGCAACAAGGACCTACAAAATGAGCAACTGAATATGACTACAGATACAGTCACTCAAGTAAGGATAAACAAAACAATACAATCCCAGGAGCAGTGCTCAGAAATACATTCAGTCTGCTGTATTATACACCAGCCACTCCCCATTTTTGTGAGACAGGGATACATCTGGTTTTTTCTCTTATGCTCCCAAGTCCACAGCATCTGGAGGGGCAAAGAACATGGACTCACTCCATCACCTGGACAGTGAGGCCAGTGCTCCCTTTCCCTGAGAGGCCGTCAGCATTCCCAAACATAACCATAATCCCAGAATATTCCCTCTGACTTTGGACAGCTGCTTATCCCCTCTCTATTTCAGGGTATTGAATAGCTGTGAAACTGGGTGAAAGACCCTGACAGTCCTCGTGTAACCCCATGGTATGTAACTCCCAGTACAGAATACCTGTTTCTCTCCTACCTCTGCCCTGGAGCAGAGGACATAGATATGATCTCTCGAGTGTTGTCTTTGCTCAGTTCTTCCCGGGAGGAATCCTTCGTCCACATTAATGAGAACGGGTTAAACCTCAAACCCGAGACTTTACTCCCACACAGCCCCCTGATGTACAGCTGAGCTGCCTGCAACTCTGTGCTGAAGGGTGAAAGGCAGTTTCAATGTAGACATCATCTCTGTTAAACTGTTTCTTTCTCATTTAATGGACTACCACGGAGATCTAAATGGAGATAAAGTGGCAGGGCTCAGAGAACAGCCAGGATGCTATCTTTATGCAGCATGACAATGTGCAGTGGTTAATTAGACACCGTTAACCTATTTTAGCAGAGGACATAACTGGGATGAATAGCGAAAAACGTCCTTGAAATCTTTTAATGTCCACAGCTCATGAGAGCTGCAGACACACTTGCGGCCTGCACCGCGCCACAGCCAGGCCCAAAGGTTCACTGTGCTGGACCGGGGAGGTGTGAGAACGGGCGGCACAGCTAAGGAAAAGGGAAGAAATCACCGCAGCTAGGTAAAACACATTCGGAAGCGGCGGGACGGGAACGCCCAGCCGGGCGCGGAGGAGGAGAGAGGGCTGGGAGCGCGGGCTGCTCGCCCGCCCGCTCGGCTGCGCTGGGCCCGGGAGCT
>VWZU01014238.1:754488-777813 GCA_013397095.1 Sterrhoptilus dennistouni | reverse complement strand
GCGGCCGCCCCCTGCCGGGCACAGCGCGGGGCTGCGAGCCCGGGCCGAGGGCTGCTCTCATTGTACAGGGCAGCGCGGGGGAAATTCATCTGCCCGTGTGTGTGCTGGCGCATTTCCTGGCGTGCCTCAACCCCCTTCTACGAATGACGGGGAACCAGAAGGCCGCTCCAAGCATCCCTCTTGCTAAAAGAATGAAACGGGGAAAGAGGAGAAGGTCGTGATGTTCAGATATGCGTTTTGTTTGGAGACAGCAGGGCGATCAAAGGGCGGGCAGAGACAGGCTGGGTGCGCAGGAAGCAAGTCAGCAAACCAGCGTTTTGCCTCAGTGCTTCCACCCAAAACCATGCCCCATCTCAACATCGAAGGCTTGGCTCAGCCCACAGGGAAGCACGAAGCTTTTTGCCTCCCGGGCAAAGACTGTAATTCAGGTCTAGGCCTGAGAGAGGAGGGGAAAAAATATTTTAAAAGATGTTGTACCCTCTCTTGCTCAAGTGTTCCTTAAGTGCCCATCACCACAGTGAGTGGGCGGTGAGCTAGGAGTTGCAGCTCGTTCAATAGCCTAAGGCACAACTAACTTACACATCCAATATGACACATAAGTGCTAACTGAACAGTTCTCCAGGCTCTCCAAGTGTGGGTCTCGGTCACTGCTTGTTTGCTGTGGCACGGGAAAAGACACATTCACCAAGGCTGTCTGTAAATTAGAACTACTACCCGTTCTGGAAAGCACAAGGTGCCTTCTCAGCTATTCCACTGCACCTTCCCTGGGGCTCTGATCTGTTAAGTTTCCACCCTCTCTTTGTGGCCTGTGGCAGCCTGGAAAAGACAGGCTTTCCTTTACAAAATTAAGGAGTTTAATCTTCACATCTCCTACAATTAAAGTAAGTTTTGCCATTGATTTCAGTATGCTATGAGGCTTTATTTTCATCATAGGATGTCACCTCACAGCCCTCCACTTCCTAGCTCTGGAATGCATGGCTATCTGTATCACTGCAATGGGAGTTCAGGCAGATACATATTTTTTAAACTGTAATGGCCCTATCATCCACTTTCTGCCCCTTCACAAGCTGCCTGTGCTGGTGGGACTGCATGCTGAGCACACTGCCCCAGAACATGGCTCTGGAAGAGGATGGATACAGCAATGAGCAGGCATGCTCTGTAAGATGAGATCTGACAGACCTGCTGCTAGCCACCTGCAGCTGAAATGGACTTGGGAGCCACTTAATCTCCAGCTGAAGTGTTCTTGTTTCTCCTCAGGTCCTAATATGAGGGCTAACTTAACAGTAACAACAAAGGAGGAAAGCTCTGGCAAGCAGGACTTCAGAACTGGCACAAAAGAACAAGGTGACAGAGAGTGCTCCTGAGGATCACTGAACCTCAGCCTGCTCACTGCATCATCCCCGAAGCAGATGTTCCCAGGGTTCCCCCTCTCGCTCACTGGTAGAGAGCTGACCGGCAGAGCTGTTCAGAGCTCCCACTGAGCAACAGTAAAAACAACAACACTCAATACAAATTCCTGCTGTGTGGGAAAACAGAAAGCAGTGCTGCCATTTCTAGAGGTATCCACCACATATCTTTGGTCCCTGAGAACAGAGGCTTCTATCCAAGTGATCACGTTCTTGGCCTCCAGTAAGCACAAAGCCCAACTCCCACAAAAAATGACTCTTGAGGTTACAGGAGCACTTCAGCTTCCATTTAAAGAAAAAAGCACACTTCTGGATCCTCATGGTTACAGGAAAGAACTGACTACTAAAAGAGACAGAAAATGTATTTAAGGTTGTTTGGGTTTTTTTTCAAATCTCACAACAGAGAACAAACCTGTGATTACAAGGTTCAAAGACCTTTCACTTGTGACTGGCCTCACTGAAAACATTTATATAAAAATATTAGAAAGAATTAGGTGTTTATTACTGAATAGTATCTTGTTCTCTCATCTGAGAGCAACAGCTTCTGAATGAAGATATTTTAAGAACTTGGATTAAGAATTTGAGAATAGTAGAAGAGTTTTATAGAATAGTAGAAGGGTTTTATGGGGATGGGGGCTGGGGGAGGGGGAAATAGGGTCAAGCAAGTAGATCAAGTCATATCAGGTCCCTTTCAACAGGCAAACTGCATTAAGATAGACTTCACAGCCAATATACAGGTGACCTACAATGGCCAGACAAGCTTTTAGCCTTGGCTATGACAGATATCATTACCAAAAATGCCACACTTCTGTTCCATTTTTGTCATGCAAGCTTCATTTCTAGGGGAGCAAGAGGCTGCAATCCTACTAGACTTTCCATTGCCCAGTACCTTTCCAGAAAAAGAAGTCAAAGAAAACATCACTAACTGGGAAAAAAATAAACAAAAATCTAGGTTAAAAATGAGAGGAAAAAAAATGAAAAAGAAAAAAGAAAAAGGTAAAAAAACTATTGAAAAGAAAAAAAGGGTGAAAAAAGAAAAAAGAAGAAGAAAAACTCTTTTTCCAGGCTCCTCTGAGCACTGCAAAGATATAAATGGACATAAGTCTAACACTTTCCCCTTGCAGGAAACTCTTGCAAGTCACACTAAGCAGGTTTAAAAGGAATAAAAATCCCCTGTGACAGCCAGGGCGCTGAGAGATTCTCAGGTGACTCTTCTGTCTTTTAGCGACATTTCTTTTTCTGCCAGTTATCTTTACTGAGTCTAAACAGAAACACCAAGGAGAGCTCACCCCAGCAATGACATGAAGGGACAAGAGGACAGGAGCTTGTTAGCATTCCTGGAACATCCAGCCTATTTAAAAAAAAAAAAAAAAAAAAAAAGAGAAGAGAAGGGGGCAGGGAGAGAGAAGAAAAAAACCCACCCTGGGCCCGCACATTGCAGCTTACCACCATCTTGATGTCCTTGATGCGTGCTGATGGCATGGAGGTGGCTGGCACCAGATCAGCCCAAGAGAAGGAATGAGAGGCCAATGGAGATTTATGTGAGGAGAGTGAGATGGACAAGGTAAAATTGTCAGGAGGAGTTGTTAGAAAGTAAAATATATTGTGACAATTCCACTCCTGCCGTTCATCAATAAACTGACAGATCATTTAGTGTCAATTAGGAGTGATAGATGGACAAGTCCCCATGATCCTGGGCCAAAATTAATGGCTGGGAGGGAGAGGGTGATTGAAAATGACGGCTGACATTGAGAAGAAAGTCCTGAAGGTCCCCAAGGGGCCATTACTTGCCTCATTCCCTTGCAGATCAATGCAGGGACAAACCCAAAAACAGACACTTCAAGACAAAACTTAATCAGACTTCCTTTTCTTTCTTCTCCTTCTAAGTTGTGCCCCCTCACTTGGCAGCCTTGATCCTCTCTGGCTATACTCCTCACTTCACTGAGGACATCCGCAGATGGCTGCAGAGTGAGGCTGACATCTCCCATGCAGCCAGGAGTCTGGCTCTGCTCCTAATGTGGCAATGTCACAATAAGTCCAGACTGAGACTCACCTCAACCCTGCTGGATTGGGAGTAGAGAACAGAAGCAATGACACAAGCTTTCCCCCACTGCCCCAGACAGAGAAACTCATGAGCACTTAACTACTCCCAGCTGCAAGACAGGGATTGCTAGAGGTTCTAAAACCAGGCACTCTCAGGGGTCATTTCTTATAGAGAGAATACAGCATAGTTTAGGCCCGTATTTTTCAAACAGGAGGTTTTTAACTTTAGTTATCTCTTGAGACCCTGAATCATAAAACCCCTTAATCTCTTAAATAACTTTCCTCTGGCTCCAGGGTGCAATCTCACCCCTGCCCAGCCTTCAGAGCCTGAAATGATATCTACACAAGGGCTGGGTTACCCTGCTGTAAAGGTCACCCCCACTGCATCCTCTTCCTTCCTACAGGTGCTTAATATTCACCTTCTTGACAAATGCATTCCTGGACACTGTACCACTTCTCTGCCACAATACTTCAGCATGGTCATTTTCCTAAACAAGCCTTGATTATTCCAACTCTGTGTGGCCTATCAATCAGAAAGGGGAAATTCCAGTTACAGCTGAAGCACTTGTTGCTAAACTGCCATGATCCACATAGAAGAAACAAGGTACACATGCAGTCACTGGAAGGGACTTCCTACTGAAAGCAGCACTTTGTGCTTGCTTGCCGGGCTACCTAAAACAAGCTGTGTTTATTCCTCAACAACCCAGCTGCTGCCCACAGAGCTGTAGGAATTTTAGGGGGCTCATTGCAAGACCAAAGGGATCAAGTACCCAAGTGAACTGAAAGAGACCCAAGAAGCAAAGAAATTAACTACTAGAGAGGAAACTGGAAGAAATTCTATGAGGAAAGTCAGAGACGAGATCAGAAGTTGCGGGAATTAAATCAATCATGGAAGCACCCCTCCTTTATCAAATCCTTACCAGTATGCAAAACTGAATTCCCTTCCCCCACTGGCAGGCACTTTGTGTTTCTTCCTTTTGATGCATGAGATAACCTGACAGTAAAGCTCTGCTTTGCTTGTCAGGAGAGTCAGCGCTGATGTCATTAGGGACATCAGCACAGCTTTCAGAATGGCACTTGGGCTCCATCCAGTGGTTAGAGAGCTGCTTCTGTAGGAAAACCCAGCTGAATTTACTGTTATTTATCTCAGCAGGCTACTAGGCTCCAAGTGGCCGCCCAGGTTCTTTCTGCTGGTCCCCTTTCTGCTAATACTGGCGCTAGAATGTTGCTGGGGCAGCAGTGAGCCTCTTCTCACAGGGAATGATTCTTCTGAATACAGGTTTAACTAGATACAGCAGATTCAGGTACAGATGGCCCTGGTAGTAGAGAAAAAATAATTTCCTGTCACTACTTTGAACCATTTAGTTGCTGTTTGCAAAGGACCAGCCTGGGGGTTTGCTTAGATACTTACCACTGGTCCTTTGTAACCCAGATGTAAAGAATGGGACTCCTGGAAATGACAACTGTTCTATAAGAGTACTGGGAGTCCAAAGTAATCTTCCCACATTTGGCTTTTGAAAACTTCAGTAAAATAGATAATTATAATCGTTCTCAGCAATTTAAATATCTGACACTTACAAATGCTATGGGAACTCTGGTAAGATACTGTATCTCGCATACCATCTGTGCTAATTAATTAAAAAAATAATTTAGGTTGGAAAACTTTAAGAGTCCTCCTCTTCCTGTCTTGAACAGTCTGATGGAAATAATCAGCAAGATGTTGAGAATATTTACAAGTTTACATAAGCATGACATGAGCTGGTAAGGTAAGGGACTAAAAGAGAGCACAAAGGTAGAAAAACAGGTTGCAAACTAAATTCTACTCTAACATGTGCCAAATGGAAATAAAAAAGGACAATTTCAAGTGATAATTTGATACCGATAAGTCTCTGAACTAGAAATACAGCAGAAAAGCATCCCTGCAGGAAAAGCAACACATACGCAGTTGTAACTGACTGAATCTGTCAGAACTAAAAGCTAAGACTTCAAATGGAGAAAGAATAACATAAATAGCTACAAGATCATTGCACAAGTGGCTGCAGTATCCCATCTGACCCACAATATATTTACATGACACAGAAAATCTAACTGTAGCCACTCTGCTCATCCTTCCTTTCTAAGTGAAAGAAAAAAAAAATCAGATTTTAACACTGTCTGAAAATCAATACTTCTAACAGAACAATTCCCAACTGTAGGTTCAGTTACACCAGCAAAAAAGGGCTTAAACTTAAATCAGATATATCAACAGAAGCATGTTATTCTAACTACATCTACACTAGTGAACTTGGAGCAAGTTAACTTGATGGGCTTCCAAACTGAGTCAAATTGTTTGAAAAGCTGTGGGGAGATAGAGCCTGAGAAAACAGAAACAACAAAGCTACAGCAACATTGGTATGACATCAGCCAATGACTCAGACTTTTCACATGAAGGCTTTACCCTGGGATATATCACAAAGCAAGCACTACAGGCCAGCATGTCAGACTTTTTTAAGGGAGAGAAGAGGAGAGATCAGCTTGGGGAGAATACACAGGAAAGGAAAGACAGGGGAATTAGTTGTACAAAACCCTTGTACCTCATATGACTGGAGAAAGTCAGAACAAACTTCTTCATAAAATTCATTCCATAAAAACCCTTATTACAAATGAACACTGTTAGATAAACATATCACATGCATGATTGAGCAAGAGACGTATCTTGGTGTCATGTCCCAGTGTGCAGACTCAGGGGCAGAAAGGTCTGCAACCCTGTGTCCTGTTCTGCTTCTCCAGCTGAACTACATCCAGTGTCATCGAAGCCTTTACTCCAGACACTTACAATGTCTTGTAACCCATGCAGTTGAGATGCTGGGGGAGCACCACTCACAGCTAATGCTGCAAAGTTATAGGACAAAGCTAATATCAAACAATGAAAAACAATGGTAAAATAGCACGTGGCACAGTGCTGTTACATTAGGAACCTGCTCACTGTCCTTCAGGGCACATTAGGCACAGACCCGCACATGCACTACCTCCAATCTAGTCCTTCACCTAACCAACAATTACATAACTTGTTTTTCCTAAACAATGAAATTGAACCTTCTTGTCTGCTGTCACATTTCCATGAAGCTTCTGTTTGGTCCTACAAAGATCCAGGATCACTGGTGGCACTTTTTTAATACCCTGAGGTGGATGCATCTTTGCAATGGCAACTTCTAGCTGCAGCCAGCCTATGAAAAATAACCATCATCAGGGTTAAACTGGAGAGCAACAGGAGTTCAGGTTGAGATCTTTATTCCCTTGCTTTATTCTAGTCTCCAGATTTCCAGACTATTTATTTTTCAGAGACAGAGTGATAATTTTCCCAGAAAAGTACTAGTTTTTGCAAAGGCTACCCCAGAATACAGACCACCTTTCTCCCCTCCCAAGAAATACTGACTGTGTAACAGGTTTCTGGATGTCCTCACCCATTCTCAGTTTCAGAAAAGAAAATACATAACTTTTCATAAATCAGGGTGCCTCCAAAGTATATAGTAAGGCATATAGACTTTTATTATAGGCCTTTAACTACACAAGCAATCTCACACCACTCCAAAGCTGAGCCCTTCAGCTCTGTGAATATGAAATATTTCAGCATAACTTCTCAGCTTGGAAAAACACAACTATTTGAAAGCAAGTAATGTCCTCCCAGTTTGAACTGTCCTTTAGTTTTCACACCTATTCTATTACCATACCCAGATATTTCCTTTGTCTTTCGTGTCCTTCACGTAAGTATCAGGCTTCTCAACGCACATTCTACAATTTGTATACTTTTTCCTCCCATCTCTTCTTGCTGACCATCTCCATCCATCTCCATTATACCATAACCCTGTACACACATAAACATTGACAAATTTCACCTTTACTGTCAAGGCTGATCACTAAATCCTGATGTGTTCATTGCACTCTTGTTAGTGTGGTGCTGTCATGTGTCACTCTCCTGGAAAGGATGGAACCAGTCAAATCCCCCCATCCCAGCTCCTGCATTTAACATGCTTATCATGCTCTTGACTCATTCCAGGCACTGTACCAGGTAAGGAATGCATTGCCTCTGGCAAACAGGGACATGTACAGAGTTTGAAGGTTCACCAAGTCAATTAGCCAATGGAACCAAGCAAGAGCAATACTTCAAATGGCTTGAACAAGTTACATTGATATTGGAAAGAGAAACCATCTAAAAGACCCAGTAAACTGTCCCAATGTCTGTGACAGCAAGGTCCAACTAGTGATGTTCCTTTATTCCACACCTAAATCTCTCTTAATAAGGAAAGAGGTGAGGACTCACTTGGTAGGTGCCAGTACAGGATCATCGGCCCAGCCTCCTTGCCGGCGTGGGGGTTTAGGTGGTGGAACCTTTAATAAAGAGAAGAGACATTTTACAGACACCTCTGGTCAAGGCAAAGTCAAGCCAATTGAGACATCAGGTCCACATGCACTAATGTAGCACTTCAACAAATAACAGAGAGATAGTGTTTAAAATGCTCTTTAATCATAAAAGGAAGACATAAACTACAGGACAGGTTTTTAAGCTTGTCTGTAAACAAAAGATGCATCACCCTAATCAGTATCTGGACAAGTTTCAGGTCTATGTGCCTTTGACTTTTTGAGTACACACAATACAGTAGCTGACTGATCCACAGAGGATGTGCTCTCCTGGCAAAATAGGGTTCACTGGGAACCTGTTCGTCACTGTTGCCCACATATCAGTGGAGGTATCACAATATGCCTTTCCTAGGGTACAAGACAGGATATTTTAGACATCTTGTTTTATATGAGGAATTGTTGCTAAAACATCTGTTTTTGTCCACTGCTTAGTATAGGAGGAGAGATGCAAAGTTCAGATACAGAGATCCATACCCAAACTCTTCCAAAGTAGTTGGGATGAATCCCACCACTGCCACCACCAAAGTCCAAAGGGGAAGATCATCTGGTTCTTAAAAACATTCCCTGCTACTTTCTTGCATTGTCTTGTGTGGCACTCTGCCACCTGGCAAGAGAAAATGGGAATTCAGCTTAGGGCTTATGATGGGAATTTTCAAATGGGGCCAATGGGAATTCCCACCATTTGGAAGGTGCCCATTGCCGTTTTGGGCTTAGTTCCCCCAGCCTGAGGCACTTTGTACAGCACTGCCTTCAGTGTTCTGCATGGCAGGCAATGATGAAGGCAGAGGTAAGGTGAACTCAGCTTACATAGCTCCCAACTGATGGTGCCCAGTGAGGGAAGATGCATTACAGGGTCCTGTGAATGGACCATCATGAGAAAGGATGATTGGGTAAAAGGTCCCAAAGCAGAGAAAAAATGCTAACTGCAACAGAATGGTGGAGGCACAGGTGGCTTCCACAGCTTTTATTAACAAAGTGAATAAGTAGGATGACTCCTTAGGAGTTTTGACATCAGAGAGGACCTTGCATGTGTGGTGGGGTCAACATTGAACCAAAGCCAAATTGCCTCTTGCCACAGATGAGGACAGGGTTGAGCTAACCCCTGTCGGTAGGGGTCTCACATGTTTATTTCTTGAAGTAGAAGCATTATTTGTGAGTGTGGGAAATTAGGAGACCCTGCCAGGGGTGGCCTCTGCCTGCTGCAGGGAGGGGGTATGACCCTGCATAGCTCCCTGATAGGAGCAAAAATAGTCATCCTCCAAAAATAAACAGGGAGCAGGAATGAGGCAGGAGCTGCAGTCCCAAAATACCAACTTTCTTCAGCAAAGGGAGCACAGGAGGGCAGAGGGACAGGCAGGGAGCGTGAAACGCAGGAAACAGCCTCCTTATATGGGCTCATCCATAGGGGACAGAGCTCAGTCGACTGGAATGACCATGTCACAGAATGTGAAGCCTTCAGGGGCCCAAGTGAATGGAGTTTTCTGATCTTTAAATGATTCCCCCAGATTCTTAGGATGCCAAACCAGAGAAGAGGCTACAGTGCCAAAAAAGGAGCATTTTGAATTCAGTTGATCTGGACACACCCAGAGCCCAGGAAAAAGCGGGAACACACACCACATATGGGCGTGCATGCCCACATAAACATCCCTATTCCCATTACACACACCCCTAACTCAAAAACACACTCCTTCCCACACAGATGCTTCCCATGCAAACAACCCCCTTTCCCCTCACACTATCCCTCTGATAGCCAGCAAGTCATATTTCCAACACACAGCCTTCACAACTCCTCACAAAGGAGCATGAGGATACAAAAATGACACCAAAGAACCTGCGCCATAAGGCTGAGGGAAAATGCAGCATCTCCAGGACATTTCAATGCACCTGCAATTTAATTTACTCATCATCAAAACTAGCCTTCAGATCAAAGATAACTCAAGCGGGGCACATTAGACCAGAGGGTGATGACAATGTCTGGCCCAGTCTTTGCAAAAGGCATGACTCCAGTGCATCTAGGGGTTTGCTTCCAGTATCTTGCCAATGTTACAACATGTTCTCATTGATCATACACACCAGGCAACCCTGAATGTCTGTCAGATCCTGAAAAGCACCTCACATACACCTACAGGTCTTTTATTCCTCTTGCAATAAATCAGGTAATTCTGAATTGCCTACAGGAGCACTAGCAACAGGAAAGGCAATGTTAACTGTCAGCTGAGAAGAAATAGCTTTTCTTTGTTAGCTGCCTGGAAAGTGCCGCAATAAGGTCACATGCCACATACACTTTTGTCAAGTAAATAAACTTACCTTCATATACTTTCACAGTTCCAAAACCTCAGCATAATTTACAATTGAGAAGGCACTGTTGTGCTTTGCCATAATATGGTGACAGGTAGGGACTTTGCAGCTGCAAGTAAGAGCTCAAGGCAGAAAAGGGACAAATGTCAACCCCAGAGGGATCAGAGCAGAAACGGAGAACAGAGTACACTGTTCTTCTGTAATGCAGCAAATATGCTCCTAAACATACCTTTTTGGCGAAGAAGACTGGGGGATTTAAATGATCAGAACTTGCTGGTAACTGTTGTTATACCTTAAGCAAGATTTCTATATATGTTCTCAAATGCAAAGCTATACATCCAAACAGTTGAGTGTTCAACACACTGAGATTCCACCAGCTCCTGACAACAGTGTTGTTTCTCAGCCCTTGATGCTCAGTCTCTTTCACAGCCAACTAATCACTTACTTGCTGGGATTTGCCTTTCCACTTCAGTTTTGTTTGTTATTTATCTCCAGAAGATCTCCTCTACTTGAGTTTCTGCAGACTGTCTCTCTTCCAAGGAAAATTGCCATGGTCAGAGTTTTTTGTTTTGTTTTTTTGGGGTTTTGGTTTGGTTTGGTTTTTTTCTCAGAAATTCAGCTCACCTTTTTTGTGATGGCATTTTTCCAGTATTTCTCAGGCCACCTTCCTTACCAACACCTTGATACTACATCCATAATCAGTATTTTATCTCTCCCTTGGAAAAATGACTGGCCTGAATTCCATCTCTCCTTCATTAAAGTAGAAACTCTACCTTCTTCTTTATTGCTTTTCAGGCCATTTCTTATCAGACAGATGCAGAATTCTAATCTGGCTTCCCCATTAAAGCAGAAATTTCCAGGCTACTTGTTAGATCATGTCTACAGCTCTGATGGTGCCAGATGGATGCTGCTTCCCTCATGGAAGCAACTACCCTGTGTGTCTCTGAATCCTGAAGGTCCAGCAAAGTTTCTTTTAGGACCTACCACAAAAGAGGCAGATTATGGGCATATTAAGTCTCTCAGATTCTCAGGTGGGTCTGGAAATATGGATTAATTTACCTTCATCAACATGACAATTCCTTTGAAACACTGAGCACTCTGTGCAGGGATGCAGGGACTCAAATGACATTGACAGTGTGCAACAGAGGACACACAATTCATATCATATTTCTCCTAAAATATGTAGGATCTATGTTTTTTCCAATATACAAACACTGTAAGATTTCACACAGTATGTAGATGTCTTGTTTTTATCCAATCTTGGCCATGAAGTGAAAAGAAAGAAGTATGGGCAGTCTCAAAGATTCTCTTCTCCAGCAAGATGCAAGAGGCTCCTTTGACTGAAGAAAAGCAAATCTCCACAACCAGGCCTGATGAATTAGTTTTGATTGCTGCCATTTTAGGAGCTGTAAGTCAAATAGCCCCACTGCACCTAAACAGACACATAAAGTAATATATACTGATCTCAGAGCATGTATGATATCAAAAACACATCAATTCCAAGATCTATGCTAGCCCGGGCTTTTTGCAAAGAACAGCCCATGTCTGCTGGCTCTCTTTATCATGTCCATAGACGGTTCAAATAGTGCATCTGATTTTAATGAATACCCTTCAAGGACTTCTGCATGTTTTAAATACCAAGGAGAAAATACTGCATTTGCATTTCATCCAGAAACTGTCCTTCTTTTCACAGTCACTGACTTTCCTTTACTAGGTGAAAGTGTTATTGAGACAGAAGTTCTTGGGGCTCTTCAAATATTCTCTGCCATCTAAGACAGGTAAAGGAGCAGTTCATATTGTTAACCAGCTATCAAGAATTGCTCTCCTAAAACAGTGGCCAGCTGTGGTGAGCTGACGTGCACCTGTGAGGAAAGCTGTCACCTTTGCAGCATTTGGCACCTTAACCTGTCTGAGGAGTTCCTGCTCTCCCCTGCAGGAAAACAGTGAATCAGCACACAGCAATCTGATTCTCTGAACAAGGGGTCACCAGGTAGGATCCTCACAACCCACAGTTACGGGGAAGTGCCCCTCCAGCCCTCCTAGGCATGAACATTTCTCAAACAGTTTGCTACCACTTTATGCTACATATGGTCAGACATTTTCCCATCCACCTTCCCACCTCCTACACTTTTTTGCTGCCTTGAGGTGGGTCCAGGAGCACTCAAGGTATGAAATGAATGTGTGGAAAAGGAAAAGCTTTTAATAAAATTATTTTCATTGAGATTGTCCCTGATCCACATCAAGGTAGACAAGCAGGCAGGATACTACTAGAAAGGCTGGGAAACATGGCTGACTAGCAAAGCTATTTCAGATGTCATCAAAAGGCAAGGAGATAAGCTCAGAAAACTGAAAATAGCTGCCCTGCCAGTCAGCCAGTCGGGGTGCACGGGAGAGAGGCTGCACAAGGCCTTGGGGAGCTCCAGGCCATGCAGTGCTGGGGCTCACACTGGGGAAGTTGGCCTAATTAGGGAACAAAAGTTCAGCTGCATTTTTAAGATTCCTCCTGGAGAATCTGGCCAGCTTCCAGATGAGAGGTCCCCAGGAACAGGCTGGGAGTCCAGCATTTCTACAAGCAACCAGAAGATCTCTGGAAAAAAAAAAAAATAGATGCAAACCCTCTAAAATGGAAGCAGGTAAAAAACCCCAATGCTTTCTTGGATGCTGGATCCTTTCAGTGGAGGGTATTTACTAGAATAATGCAAGAATCAAATGACAGATGACAGAAACTCTGGGACATGGAGGGACACACACGGCTCAGCCCAGGACCACATAAACGGGAGGGCATTCACAGTGTACAAGAGCTACAGGAAATTCTGCCCCAGAGAACCTCCCAGGTTCCCAGAAATGCCAATTGCTTCAAGAGCTATCTACTGCCAGTCCACCCTACTCCCAACTGCATGCCTAAGAAGGCAAAATGCTGGCAACATGCCAAACAAAAAATGTAGCTACCCCTGGTGAACACTCCTCTGCAAGCTGAAGATCACAGGGGAAAACAGAATGCTAAAGAAAAACATTGCAGCTAGACTGTAAGGTCTTTGGGAATAGGAAATTTTTATTCCAGCCATATACCAACACTCTCTGGATCTTATTGCAGTGCAAATTGTAGATACAGAAATGACTGTGACTGCATTACAATTATGACTTCCGAGGTCATGAACTCTCTATACCAGAGTGGAAGGACAATGCCCAGACCATTGTGATTATTTTTATGCAAATAAGGTCTCCTGATCAACACTCAGCTGAGTACAGCTGGTGCTGGGTTCCTCACTTGCATGTTTCTAAGTTTCAAGGAATGTAGGGGAGAGCACTTGGGGGATGGCTGTTGCACAGATCCAGACCAGACCAGAAAATGGAATGAGAGTTTGGTGCTGGATGCCAACCACTGTGCAAGGGTAAGAACTGGGTCAGGAAAATACCGTTCTGATTAAAGGCCCTGATCATATCAAGCCCCAGGCCATGTCTACACCACAGGTGCAGACACACCTGCAAGCAGGATCCATGTGAGTCATCTCAAGTCTGGAAATTGTCTTGTTTTAGGTACTTCTGGTAACAAAGCTGGTACTTCCCCAGATAGAGTGCAGGTTGCTTCTCACCAGGGGATCTCCACACCATTCTGCACTATATTTTAGAACGCAGATACATTCACTCAACTCCACCCAACTGAGTGACCTAGCAATTTAAGAACACAACTGGCTTTATATTTCAGGTACTTACATTTTTTTATAGTTGTTCTTCCAACAAACATTCAATGAAAACAATTGTTCCTGACATGTTGACTTAACCTAAAAAGCAACAGCCCATTTTTCTACCCAAATGTTTTAGAAGCACTGGCAACTACTAAAGGACTTTGATGCCCCCTCTGGAAAGGTCAGATCTTCAAATCCTCTTTCCAGCTGTTGCCTTAAAGCGTGTTGTCACTCAAACACTTAGTGATATAGAGCCACAGAGGCCAGCATCCACCTGTATAAGGGTCAGAAATCAGGTGTTGTCCTTGTTTTTATTCCATAAAGGACCTTGAGACTACCTGTGGCATGTCTGCCAAAGCACAGCTTGAGGATGAGGCCCCAGCTGAACTCATTGGAACTGGTGTCTTCCCACTCAAATGTTGCTGCCTTCAGTTAGAAAGTCTTGCCCTATGGTACCAAAATTCTTTTGGTTCCATTTGCAAAGCAGAGCAGCTCCAGGAGAAAGGACTGAGAGCCTTCTCAGACCCAGAACAGCTCATAGGCTTGTTATTATATATACTATTCCCCGTGAACCTGGCAAACATTACTTGCTGCATTTTTCTCAGAGAAGGAAGAGGACAATAAAATCAGTGTTTTCCAGCTTAGAAAGGAGATGGCCAGTTTAATCTCTACATCTAAAGCATGAGGTTCCAACACTGAAATGAACATCTGCTTATTCAGGACCTGGAGGTCCCTGAAGGCAAGGAAAAGCCCTGCTCCACTTCTGAAGGCTAGAAAACACAGGATGGGGATCAGGGTGTCTTCAGTGGTAGTGCAAGGACATGCACTCCAGAGCTCAAGGAATGGGGCCAAAACTCCACAGAAGGACAGGGTTTCAGACACACTGCCATTCCCAGCCACTCTTTATCATCCCAATAAATCCACCAGCCCATCCTGAGATTATCTACGTACTACACAGGCACCTAGTGCAGGATATGGATTTTGTTATGAGGATACAGCATCTGAATCCCTCTCTGGGTCTATTTAGGGAATAGCCACTGTGCTTCTGCCTAAAGCTCTAGCCTTCCTTTCAGATAGGATCTAAAGAAAACTAGTGGAGAGACTTCTCCAAGGCCCCGGAGCAAATCTATGGCAAAGCCATGAAAAGAACCCAGCAAAATCTTGGCTCACAACCACATTCATGCTCCTGCTTATTCTGCTTCTGCAAATTAATTGAAGTATTAGGATACACCCTTTATTATACCATTGATTAGCCTAACAGCCTTTGGCTAAATATCCCAGGCAGCCTTGGAAGGTGCAGCCAAATGAGTGATTCAACTGGCAAAAATTCAGATGCAAGATGAGTGGTTTGCCAAAGGATGCAAAACAAGTTTCAGAGCAGGCAGATGGCTAGAGGGCAGGACTTTTGCAGGTACGTTCACATCTACAACCCAGATGGGGCTGTTTGTTAGTATTCAAGCAGCTACAAAGTTATCTTCAGCACAGCAAGAGGAAAGGGACGAAATCCAGGAAGAGTTCAGATTGTAACACTCAGCAAAGCCCAAAGGGAGTTCAGAGAAGGGTTATATGAGCCATCAGGGACAAAGGGGCCAACTTCGGACAGATGAGTCAAGAAGCCAAGTATTTCAGATTGGCCAGGCAGTGACTAAGGGAGGAATATACTGCAACAAGATTTGAATCACACTTTATAACATAAAGTTCCACTAACAGTTGATTTGGAAGAGACTTATGATACAATTATCAGAAGTTTGTAAGCATTACAGTAGTGTAAGTTACAAGCAGCTTACTGATCAGTCAGTTTTCTGAACACTCAGTTAACCATTTTGTACCATTTACAGACTTTTACAAATGGAAAACTACTGTAAAGTGTGACTGTCATGCTTCAGAGCATAAGCCTGAATAAAGGACACTGGAATTACCCAAACAAGAGGGTTTTCAAAGCAGGAATCCCCTCATACTAAGTAAAATCTCCTTGCCAGGCACTATTGCGTAACATCCCTGAAGCAACAATTGCTCATGTGGAAGAGTCACATCAGTAAAGTTATTTTAATGAAATTTAGCAGCCAGAAGCAAGAAGGCGCCTGTGGCATGTGACCAGTCAGCACTCAACAGCAGACCTTGGGAATCAATGATTTAGGGCACTGTATGGAGGTGGAATTAGTTCCAGTGAAATGACTGTAAGGACTGGTTCCAGCGAGGCGAGGGGGAGAAGATTAGATCAATTATCAGTAAAAATTTCTATTAGGCAACCAGTCCCCAAAACTATACCCATCAGTGGGAGGTCTCTTTGCCTAATAAATGGAAAAGTGCTCTGGGCATAGTCCTGAACCATCCATCACTGCCAAATAAACCCAGTGGATCTTTTTTACAATATCATCTCTTGCACTACCAAGAGAAAACTGAGCCAATCTGAATAGTCTTGACTCCTTGTGATGAGCATACCCTTCTGAGGCCAGAATTAATGAGATGGGTGATACGGGTTTCTTTTCTGGGCTTTACATTTCACAGATGAATCTACTCTGCTACCACTACTGGAGTGGTCCTTCAGTAGAAGGAATTAAGAGCACAAGAGAGGGTGTTTTAATTATCTAACAGAAAGCAACTCTAGACAGGAAAAACTGGGCAACACCAATTCCATGGTTAGAAAGAGTACAATGCAGTTAGCCCAAAGAAAGCCTGTTTCAACAGAAACAGGTAGAACTTCTCAGGTTGTTCTGAACAGCATCATCCTGGCTGCTAATGCTAAATTAATGCTAAGGCATATTTTAGCTTTGGTGCAGGTTAACAAAGGACATGTATTCCTTCTCTGTGTGTGATAGGAGCCTGGTAAGAAGCACTATGACATAATTAATTACAGATTCTGGCATTCAGTGCTGGTGCAATAAAATGAAAAGACTCACAGAAAATACACAGGCACATGTCCTTGTTACTACTGCCTGGCCTTCTCCTCTGGGGCACCAGCAAGACTTCATCACCTCTGAAGACAAGGTTTCATGTTATGAGAGCAAACTAACCATACTGGACAGCAATCTAGGTTCAGTCAGGTTTTGTACTCTATTAGCTAAATGCTGTCCTGACTTTTAAATGAAAATAGAGCATCTTTTCAGTGGCCACATATACATCTGTGACCTCAAAACAAGATACAGCAGCTGATAAGAGCAGCTGTTTCAAAGATAATTAAAAATCTGTCAGCAACAGAAACAGAGGATGCAAGAAAGGCACTGCATCCAAAGCAAACTTTATATTATTCTCCAGTACTAGAGTACCCTCTTAAGGTAGTCTCCAGACACATAATAGGTTAATCCTACTAGTCCCCTTCAGAGGAGCCAGCATCTACCTAGAAAACTTCTAGTCTTACATGGTCAACTTTTTCCTGAGAGTCTTCATCCTAGAAGGGTTGGGAAGGAAAAAGAGAGAAAGAAGTTAAAAGGAAAGACTGTGGAAGCCTGCACAAAAGAGCTTGAAGATTGACATTTATGGCTGTCCTGCAGCATGTGCTTTGCAACCTTATTCACTTGAACAAAGCACAAAGTTGATCCCACCATTATAACATTTTATATCTAGTCATTTATGCAGATGCCAATTGTGATACTTAAAGAAAAAAAAAGAAATAACCACAAACATGAGCAAGAAGAAAACTGACTTAGTTCATTCTCCCTATAGCACAACAAAACTCAAATCATTCAGGTGTGTAGGATTCTAGAAAGATTCATACAGAGAGTCACTGCAGCCATGCCAGAGAACAGAACTGATGCTGGAACAGTCATACCAGGGGTTATACACTGTGGCAGGATAACCCTTTTTCCAGAAGCTACTGTTTCTCAAGGCAACCTCAGATTCTCCCCTGAGAGCACAAGATGAAGCAGTTAGTGTAAGATAGGCATAGCTGAGATCAGTGTTAGCTCCAGCAAATGATCTTTAGCTAACACTATAAGGGAGCGGCTTGGTTGTGGGGTAGATAAGTAACTCAAGAAAATCAGCCTGTTAATCACTGTGAAAGTTGCTTTTAGATGAGCAGACTCTCAGCACCAGCTATTGCAATAATTAGTGCTGTTAGGCACCAAATGCCTAAGGAGGTAATTGAGAACCCAATAATCTCTGTGCTATTCTAAAAAAGACAGTGTTCAGAACCACTCAGGAGGAGAATCTAGAGTATTCTACATTGACCTATGATCCTACACCAGGAATATGCATAGGATGGCTGGAAAGGAAACACTCCACTAACCCACCTAACTTTTCCTCTGGATAGATCATCCCTCCTCTGGAACATGGAAGCCACGATTCATAAATTGCATATATTTCTGATGGAAGTGGTTTAGTATCTGAGTTCATTTTGTGTCTTTGCTGTCATCTGGTCTTAAGATCTTACTACAGTAAGAGCAGAGGGGGCTACATGCAGGTTAGGGCAGCTGGGGTACAGAAGTGTCCTTACCAATGAGCAGCACAAACGAAATCAGATTTCCCCAACTGGTAAAAATCTGTTGGAAGCATGTATCTGTCAGCCAGAGGCCTGCTCGTTCCCACAGCCAAAAGCAGAAAGGCTTCTGTGGGCTCCAACATGACCTAAGCTTCTCTGGATGTATGGAGCCCAAGTGGTACAAGACTTGCACTGGCATTGAAGAAAATCCAGCTGGGCAACACATGTTGGAAAAGCATTTAAATAACCACTTCTTGGAGCAATCTTCCAAGTGGGTTTCACCCTCATCAACTATTATTATTATTATTACTATTAGTATTACTATTACTATTATTCTTTACTCATTTGGGTTAGGTAATGGAGTCCTATTTAAACAATGCCTGGATGTCAGCCTAAAGAATCACTGCCAGGAGTGTTTGTAAAATGGGTGGTGGAAGTCCAGATAGCTGCTTTGTAAAATTCACCTGTAGGAACATCCTTCCAACATGCAGCAGAGATGGCCCAAGTTTTTGTCTGCCTACCTGTATCTATGCTGAATAAGGTATTTTTTACAGCAAAAAGCTGTATTTTTTACAAAAATGCTTTTTAACTACCACCCAAGGACCACAATTACATAAGCAAGCTTACAAATACCTAGCTAGGACAATAAGAGAAGAATATACTTTCAGAAGTGAAAGCACAGAGCCTTTCCTCAGGCTGTAGTGAAATGTGGCAGAGAGAACCAGCAGGAAACTTGATGTTTGGGCAAACATTGATATAAAGTAATTTTGTCCCACCTGTGTGGAAGTATTCTCAAAATAGGGAAAACCTTCATCCTTTAGCCTGACCATTGCCTAGTAAAGCAGTCTCCACTCAAGGGATCTATGACTGCTGCCACAGACAGCCTGACAAAATCATACTGAGACTGTAAGAGGCAGAAACCAGGGAACTCTTGAACAAGGTCCCCAGGGAATCACGTCACTGTAGGATAAAGAGAAAATAGACCATGGAAGTAGGATAACATTAAAATATTTTTGCATACGGATTTCTCACAGAACAGCAAATACTTCACTCTTGTTGAGAGAAGAAACAGGAAAGGAAAAATCTACTGATACATTTTTTAAAAAGGTTTTTCCATTCAGCTTTCCAAATCAATCTCATCAAGAGCTCAAAACCTGGCCAAACAGCTTCTTCTGATAGATGTCATCAAACCAGCATTCAGGCTGTCGAGTGCAGTGATGTTAGAGCCAGGAAAAAGGTTTGACTTTTATTCTATAAAAGTGTCCAGAAGTCCTGTTAGGATGGGATAGGGAAGATCTTCAACAGATCTCGTTATATTATCTGTCCCTCCCACTATACAAATAACATGACTAGCTTGATTTTCTCCCATTCTGTCAGAAACTTGATAGCAGCAAGATGAGTAAATGTACCACATCAAGCCAGGGGATGAGAAAGGCCTCTCAATGGAAAAAGAGATACATTACCCCTCTGAAAATGAATGTTTGAAATGTGGAGTTCTGGCATGCAGCAAGCAGATTTCTCTCTAGGAATTCCCACTTACAGCATATTCCCCTGGGTGCCCAAGAAGCGCCTGCCGGATTGCCAAGGAACTCTGAAGGCCAGGAACATGCACAGCCTTGGCTGCAGGAGGGTGCCAAGTGCACCAATGACAGCAAACAATCATGTTCCATCTTGCCTGGTGAAATAACACATAGCTGTAGTGTTGTTTGTTAGTACTTGTACTTCTGAAAAGGCAGGAATGCTCTGCATGTCACATGGGCAGAGTGTGAGCTTTGTGACCTTTCATGAGCCCCTTGAGGAGGCCTACATTTGAAGATAATGCAGGTACTCCCACAAAGAATGGGAATTATGAAGTAGAGATTTGGGCAGAGAAATTACAGATTTGCTGCTGTAGTTAGGAATATTCTTGTGGCAGATACACACACAACAGGCGCTAAAAAATACTAAGATATCATAGTGTTTTCATAGAGCTTGGGGGAAGTAGATTAGGCTACAAGGCACAAGACATTGCAACTATGCCCTGGGGAAGGGGGATTTTACAACACACTTGCTGAATAGAGTAACACACAGTCTGGAGTCTTTTTGGAAGAGAGAGTCCAGGCCAAGCAGAAATCAGCAGTAACCTGATAAGATCTATGCTCCAAGTCAGATGATTTGCCTATTGACTTCAAAACAAAGATCTTTTTAATTACAATAATTGTGCGCCCCCAAAGTGAATTTCCTTGTAATAAGCCCAGATGTTGAAACATGGAGAGACAGGTACTTTTTGCTTCCTTCAAGCAATCTGCTCTGACTGGAAAACACTTCCTGGATGCTTCTCAGTGTCAGAAGACCCAAACAATAGCAAAAATGGTATGTTCATACCAGAAATTTGAGATGGCTGGAAACTGGGTGGATTGGCATGAAATAGAAAAAAAAAAAAAGAAAAAAAAGGCGCCAGTTTTAAAACTCTGAGTTACTTCTGAAGGCAAAATCACTAACCTGAATGTGAAACTGCACATGAGGGTGTGAATATGGCAAAGGTTTAAGACAAACCTCTTTGTCTTCAAAATCAGTAATAATAATAAAACCACCTATGCTGAAATTAATTACATTGGGCCTACTCCACTTCTGCCAGTTCCAGAAAAAAAAAAACAAAAAAACAAAACAACCAAAAAAAACCCCTGTTTATTTTAATCTTGCATTCCTTTTGGGAAGATTTCTTATAAAGGTTTCAAGATGACTAGATAGCTGAATGAGACATCCATTTTAACAGCTGACCCCACCACTTAACGGCAAGCCAAGGCCAAGCTTCCAGAAAAGTAAAAGGCGATTGTCACTCTAGGGTGAAGGAAAAAGCAATATTAGTTCTGTTAAATACTCACTTTGGTAACAAATATGGTCACATATAAAAAGCCTCCAATTTTGGAGCAAAGGAAAAGACTGAGGATTATTTACAGTGGATTTTGTCTTTCTTCCAGTAGCTCCAAGGTTTTTGATTAACATAAACATTTAGCAACAAAGACCTGTCTGAAGGGAGATGATTGACACAAACTGACTCTGCCTGGTGGTTAAGATCCAGTACTAGCATATTTGAATGTTGTAAGGCATGGGAGTCCTCACCCTTCTGCTGCTGAAAAGCTTACTGCTTTCAAACAGAACACTAAATATTTCTTAGTCTTTTTCAGAGTTGTCCTGAAGCCTGGAGCCCCTATGATCTCTTCCCAGCTATTGAAATGGTTGTGATGTGAGCACAAAGCACAAGTAAACTGCAGAAAGTCACAGTCCATCAGCTGTACCTCTACATAATGCCCTGTTGTCTTTAAAACCAGGGAATCAGCCCATGAACTAGGATGGCCAGTTGCAGCAAGAGAACAATCTGACAGCAAGCCACCCTAATGTGGAGGCCAGCTAATGATTACACCCCCTTAAAGCACCAGCTGGTTTCTTTAAGACTTTACTTACGAGATTGACGGTTACTTCTATTTCTGAAATTGCATCTTCTGCACATTCCCTCACAAAATCCATCCTGAATGCCTACAACATATCCAAGGGGAGAATTCCTAGGTGAAAGATGATTTTCCATTATGCCTATCAAAAGAAAAGAGCATGCTTTCTCCAGAAAAAAAGCCTGCTCTATGAGGTGTTATTGTAAGCTAAGCTGTAACAGTGCTATTTTCAACAGCATCACAGGGTCTCAAAGGAAAAATTCCCCCACAACCATTTTGGCACAGATGTCTGGGACACAGCTACTCAGTGTAATAGGAAAGTTTTGTCACTGCACAAGGAATCAGGGAGTAGTCACTCCAAGAGAGAAGGTCCCAGAGCTCTGAGCAGAGTAACTTGAAGCAGAGTTGGTGCCAGAGTGGCCAGCAGAGCAAAATGGGTCTCCAGTTTAAAGAAGCCAAGAATATGATATGCTGGAGACCATTGACTGGCACTGCAAAAAGGTAAACATCACCTCATTTAAACAAATACCACTGTCAACAAGGTGGAAGTTGGATGACACTTTTGTCCATCTGGTATGTGTCAGGGAGCAAAACCGGTATGTCATTTCTTGACAGCTGCTCCTTCTAGCAGGAGATGCCTGTGGAGAAGTCATGCTAACATCCAACAGCAAGCTTCCAGGAAGAATTTCAGCATTCTGCAACACTAAGCAAAAAAATTATTTGAAGCAGTTCAGATCTATTTCTGGGTACTTAAGGATGTTGCCTCACTCTCTTGAGAAAGAAGGGTTCCTGACCCCCTTCTACCATTTGAAGATGTATTGATAGAACAGCCTCTGAACCAAAGTTTTCTTCCAAAGACAAGTGAGAGCTGACTTTGCACATTACTGCCCACAAGGAAAAGTCTCAGATGCTGCAAAGTTGGCTCCTAGCGCCTTGTAGGTGTGCACAGAGAAAATGAAAAAGAGCATCACTACACAAACTTGATAGAGACCATGTCAGATGTACTCTGGCTCTAGCAAAGCAAACCACAAAAGTAAGGCATCTGTTTATCTGCCTTGCTACCATAGATGGTGGCAAAACTCATCACAAAATTATGTGCCTGCTCATATTTTAATTCTAAAATTAAAATATCAGGAAGATACGCATGCACAGGAGGGAGAGGCCCCAAGTCGTGTATGATACTACTCTCCATACTTGACATGTGAGAAACCATAGCCCTAGATATAGACCCTGTGTGGAAACTATTATACAATGGGCAACACTAGGAAAGGGACAGGGCAGTCACATGGGTCCCAAATCTAAATATAAAATTCAAAGGGCAAAACACACCATGCAGCAAAGAATCTCAGAAGAAATTAATAATTCTCCACTGGAGACAACAGCAGGACAACAGACAAGTCCTCCTGACAGGACACCCACCTCTCCAAGAGAAGCAGACGGGGAATTCTTCCTGCTGAGGTTTTCATCTGCCAAGAGGTCTTGGCGGGCTCGACGGCCCATCTTTAGTACCTGTAGTGCAGGGGGAGGCGGGAGCAGAAGGACACGGTTACTGACAAAAGCCGTTCCAGTGCAGGGCGCAGAACGCCAGGCCCGGCCCTGCCGTGGGGCCCCGCGGTGCCCTCAGAGTGCGGGGGCATCACCGGCCGCAG